>CM076577.1:1332865637-1333465637 GCA_034641835.2 Pinus albicaulis | reverse complement strand
GAGCATCTGAGTCAAGACTTGTTTGAAAATCTTTATCTTTGTTTTGGTCAATTTTCTTGACCATGATTTTGTTGCTATCCACTACTTTTTTAAGGATGGTATCAGGGGTTCTAGCAGTGTTTGAGCTACCTTTCTTGGAGTTGTCTTGGTTTTTTCTACTTCTAAGGTCATACTACCTGTGAGCTTCTACTATGGCATTCTGAAAATCTATGGCAGGATCCTCGGGATCTTCATAGTTGGTTTCATCCTGATTCGGAGAGAAGAATGCTTGTTCTTCTTCTGTGAGGTAAACCTCACTCTCGTTATCAGACCCTATGAGGTTCAAGTGGTTTTCATCAATGGGTTTTGTATCCCTGTCATCTTCTTCCACATAATTTTCATTAAAGGGTGGCCTAATTTGTTGGTCATTTTCCCTTGGTTTCTTTTGAGGTTGTTCCCTCCTAAAATTTTGGTTCTGGTTTCTGTTTGGAGGGTTTGGCTGGTTGTCCCTAAGAGGGGTCTTTTCACTTATCTTGTCCCAAATTTTTGCCATGGACCTAACTAAGTCATCTATTCTGGGATCTAAGGAAGGGGTTAAAGTGGAGACCTCATCCCGGTATGTGACTTTCCTTTCTGATCTAGTCCTAGCTATTTTTTCTGCTAAGTTGGCTTCTGCACTTATGGCCACTTTTTGCATTTCTTCTAAGGTAGGGGGGTCCTTGTCTCTTAGTTGATAAGTCATGTCTGGGTCAAAACATTCGGGGAACTTTGCCAAGGCTAAGCCAAGTGGAGGTTTGAAGTGAGGTGGGAGGGTGTTATACACACTGTTGAACCTAGTGCAGTATCCCTGGACACTTTCCCCATTTTCCCATTTTAGATTTTTATACTCTGACAGGATTTGAATGGGGTTCTTTCGGATTTCCCACTTGTTTATGAAGGTTTGGTAGAGTTCTAGGAGATTGTGGATGTTGTTTGTAGTTAAGCTTTTAAACCATTTTTTGGGTTCTCCGCCCAGGCTTTGGGCAAACATCCTCATTCTGATGGTCTCGTCTTCTATTTCCATATATTCAAAGGCATCGCTAATCCTATCTACATGTTGTTGAGTTGTAGTAGTCTCAACTTCGGTAAAGTGCGGGATTTTGGATTGATAATCATTTTGTAAGGGAGCCAAAGGTTGTGGCAACACCAAGGATGCATACCAGGATGCCATGATGGGAGCTAATGGATGATGTACAAAATGAGGGCTTGTGGGATGAGCTGAGGTGGTTTGAACAGTAGTGGTTTGGATCGGTGTGGCGGATTTACTTGGACTAGTGATCTTATTTTGAGCAGATCTGGGATGGTAGGAGCCAAAGTGATGGAGAAGTTGAAAGTCGGGAGGTGTAGTAGGTGAGGCTTCTCTACTAGGACTCTGTGGCAGATCTAGGGGCTCAAGATCGTTAAAGTCTATCTTACTTTGTGACTTGCTTCTAAAAAGGGTTTTTGTTGATTTTAAGTCAAAGGGGGAATCCTACAAGGCTGTGAGATGTTCAGGTACTGATCTTGCTTTACGGATGGACCTATCGGTAGCTAAACTGCCAGTTTCAGAAGCTTGCCACAGAACCTTCTCTGGGTCATCTACTATGATAGGGGGATTTGGGTCTGGATGAGATCTGGTGTTGATTCTTCGTGAAGCCAGATTTTGAGTCTAGAGTTTAGAGAGGATGGTATTTGGGATTGTTTCGGATGGATGGCCTCTCTAGGTATTTACTAATGTGAAGTATGGTCAAAACAAAAATATGGACTAGTGGAGTCGCCAGGTGGATTTCTATGAGAACTATGGTCCACCACCAACACTATCAAAAATTATTTCGAGAAAATTTTTTATAGCAAACTTTGAGATGAAAACTTGCAAAGAAGAGTGATTCACTTGGTTTCAACAGTTTGCTAGGCTGTATGGACAAGCTAATGGTTCTTTTTGCAAGGTTACTTCTATTTATCTCCTATGTTTAGGTGAAGTCTTCTGAATCACTAAGTTATACTTAGTTTGTCACTGATTATAGAGTTTGCACCATTAGTTTTAAGCTTTTGGAAGGACGAGTCGACAGAAAGGTATGGTTTATGAATTTTTTGGTTTTTTTATGGAGTTTTAGGCCTACTAGAGGCTAGTGGAGTCACCAGGTGGAACTTGGTTGCTCTTGTAAGGATGTAGTTATGGTCCACCACCAGTAACTAGGGAAAAGAAAATATGGGAATGTTTTTGGGGTTTTTTGAGTTTTACGTAGCCTATGAGGTTTGGAAGAGTTTCCTATAACTGAATCATCATTTTGCTAAGATGGTGAAAAAGCTAGCTTCGACTCTTCAAACAAAACTTAATTTTTCTAAGTTTGATTGAGACTTCGAGAGTTACTAAGGAGTACTTAGATTGTCACTAACTCGGAAGGTCCCACCATGATCGCCACTATGTTAGGGAGCGGTGGGATAAGTCAATCAGATAGTATTCTTAAGGCTGCTGGAATGTTTAGGGAATCTAAGTTTGTTTATCACTCAGAGTCCCACCGTGATCGCCATTATGTTAGTGTGGCGATGAGGTGGCTTAATCGGATAGTAGCCTAGAGTTTAGTAAAGTAGTAAGGCCTACTGGAGGCTAGTGGAGTCGCCAGGTGGATTTTTAATTGTTTTAAGGTATATGTGTATGGTCCACCACCAGTACTGTCAAAAACCAATCTAAGGAATTTTTTGGGGTTTTTTTTTAGTTCTTTATGTAGTCCTAAGGTTTGTAAGAGCGGCCTACAGCTGAGTCATCATTTTGATAGGATGGTGAGACAACCGGATTCTACTCTTCTAAGTTTGACTGAGATTTTGAGAGTTCCTAAGGGATGCCAAGGATGTTTTGACTCAAGGTCCCACCATGATTGCCATTATGTTAGGGTCTTGTGATTTGGCTGATTGGCAAGCCAAATGACAGTGTAACATCAAACCAGTCTTTGGAGCCCAAGGACCTAGCCTTCCTGGACTAAGAGAGGGCTCTCTCTATCTGTGTAAGGGATATCTGTGTGTTTGCTTATTGTGTTCTGATTTTAGGCTAGTTATGAAGTAGGTTTTTGGTTTTGGTTTTTAGGTTGTGAGGGATGTGTTAGTCATCAGTATTTTTCACCTGTTGTTGATGACTAGATTCCTAGCTAAGTTTTCTAGAAGTTGATCTCCATATGTCAATTTGTCATCTAGAAAACCCCCAGACAAATTTTTGCTTTCCTAGCCCTCCTTATCAGCCTATGATTAAAGCAATCTTCAGTTTTTAAAGTCATGTCTTGTTTTAGAAAAATATCTCTGTCTATAGATGTCTTGGTCTTGTTGGTCTACTATTATTTTCCCCTTGGTTCTCATGAAACTCACTGTCCAATATTTGACAAAGTGTCTCCCTTCCTATCCTTGATCTTCTTGTCAAACACAATCAGAAATCAATGAAAGTTGACCCTAAGTTAGGTAGTGGCACTTTAGAGAATCCCTTCCTTGACAAAAATAGCCTGAGCTGGAATCCTTTGTTCAATAACAACCAGCCCTGAATTAGTGCTTAATCTGCAAAAGCGAACCTTGATATACCCCTAGGTCGCGCCACTAAGAAGACTTGTTGTCTCAGTCCAGAAGAAATTATACAAAGATCTAATACAGAAAGAGATGAGCATGTGCATAGTCTAAAACAATATTCTTAATATTGGGCAAAATCTCCATAGAACACTAAAGGAGCTTTTAAAAGTTTCAGAGTCATATTGTTTGCATCTCTGCAGGGGGAAAATTGAATGACAAACTGTTTCCAGACAAAAGCAAAGAGGCAAGTCCAAATAAGTCTCATGTTGAAGAATTTTCCACCAGCAGGTGGAGAGCTGCAATGATAACAAAGTAGGAGTGCATGTTTCAAAGGTCAAAAGTTGCCCTAAAAGCTGATACCATCCTTCAAAGCTACACAAAGACAGAGGACTGATATAAGGTTGATCTGTAGTGTTCCAGTTTTTCCTTCAGAGATAATGATGCATAAGTTTTCCCAAGGACATCATCATAGTACATAAGAAGACAGCTGCTTCTTATGTTGCCTTGAGCCTAGGATAAAAACACTAGTCAAAGAAAAAATCAAATGTACCTCTGCAAACACAGTCCAAAAAAGGTTAATAAATGCTGACTAGCAAGCAAATACTCCAAAAACTACATGTCATGTGGTTTCTATTTTAAAATTTCACAAAGATATTTTGACAAAAGGATAGATATCCCATAAACATGCCTCATATAGCAAATTGTCAAGATTTCACTTTATTACCTATTCTGATATACCAAGCAAAGACATATATGGCTGAGAGATGACACAGTTTAGCAAATGGATGAAATGTCATGACTATGAAGACCTCCTTCATTTAAAATCAGAGGGCCAACATGTTTTTTAAATGACTTCAGAGTTGTTGTGTGCTACCTCCTCCAAAGATGAACAGTGGGTGCATCAGCAGGGTTTCGGATTATGTTTAAGAAAGTTTTCAATTGGAAAAGTTGAAAATCAATGGGAACAATTGAAAGTTGATAAGTTGAATTCTTGTATTACATCATCAGAAAAGCAGTGATATTATAGTATTGAAGAAACCTCTTATTCCTGTCTATAAAGTATCTTTATCAGCAGATAAAAAGAAAGGCCCCATGATAGGTTGAAAAGGGCTGCAAACAGTGTTTTGTAAGCTGAATTTTGTGAGTTAAAAGGGGTTGATTTTCCTTATGTCTAAGGGTTGTGTTGACTGACATAAATAGTCCCTTGATTTTCACTAATTTTATCTTGAAAAATGAGGGGCTGAAGTAAATTATTATTGAGACTGATTTCCCACTGTTTATGGAAGTTCCTGGGTAGAATTTTCTACAACCATTGGATAAGTTTGATAGTCAACTTTTCCTATGGGTATTAGTGGGCCAGATCTGATATAAAGGTCAAAATATAATGAGGAACATGATATCTTTCTAAATATCTTTTCAACTGCAATATAATATCAAAGGGAACTAGTGATTGAGTGAAAGGCTGCAGGGTTGTCTTGATAATGGACTCCTCTATAAAACAACAATCCAAGTATAAAAGTTTCAGCACTCCTTTCATTCCATATAAGACAGATTTTTATGGCACTATCCTATGGCTTCTTCATTTCATAAAAACAATGGAGTTTTCCTCATGGTGATTAAAAGGCTGCAATGGTGTCTTTATGATAAACTTCTTCAAAGAAGACTAGGGAAAATCAGTTTGAGACAAAAAGGAGAAACGAAGGTTTCCAGGCTTGGTAAACTGCAATGTACAAATTTAAAACAAAAATTCTGTCCAAGACTGAAAAACTGCAAAATATGCTTGATATGCCTTGCAATGTTGAAATAAAAGTAAAGGATGCTAATTCAAATTGCATGAAGTTGTTACGTGGGATTGTTGAAAATATTCAAAAAGCTGCAAACAGGATCCAGTCCAAACAACACTAGCATAACAAGCATCAAGAAGAAACTCTGGCTCAAGCTCAAGTGGTTAAAAGTTGTTAGAACAGACATAAGAAGAAAATTTGCTTTTGAATAAGCATATTAAACTTCTAAGGAAGTGACTATAGCACTAGCTTACTTTTATGGACTTCATCCAAAACTCAATGACAGCAATGCTTTTTGGGTTCTTGCAGCTACATCCTTTCCTGATATTCAGTTATGATTATTGTAAATACAGGATCTTAGTACAATATGCATTGTTTTTATAATTTCTGAAAATTGGAGCTCCATTAGGAGGAGAATGGCTGATGGAAGCCTTGGTTTTTGTGAGCCATTCTAGCAACCTTCCGGATCTCATACATCAGTCTTTTCAACATGGCGAAGGATTAAACAGTTTTTGGTCTCAGGTTGTAGGTTACAAGGGCCTCCAAATATCATTATGGAGATTACAGTCAGCCACCGAGAATAAAGAAACAAAATCTTGGTGGACACATAGCAAGATGGCATTAGGGTTCCAAAGGGTTGCATTAGTGGTTTCAAAAAGTGATGATCTCCTTGATTCAGAAACAGAGGTTTTGATCATAGTTTTAAAAAAATAAAAAATCTTCCTACAACACAAACTATGAATTACCATATGATTTTGAAAAAAACATTCCATTCAATATGACAAAGGTTGCAAAAGACAGAGGTTAAGGAGCGCCCGGGCAGTTTGTTTCAAAATATGTTTCTGACCAAACAGAGATGAAATTGAAAAAATTGAGAGAGATTTTTTTCCCTCATAGGTTCAAGAATAAAAACCTCCTTCAGTTTCTACACAAGTATCATGGTTTGTGAGAAATGTAAAAAATACAGATGTCACGGGAGAATTTCTGCACCAGGATTCACCATATATTGACCAGTGTTGGTACAGTCAAATTTTGAACAACCCAATGGATACCAAATGAAAAACCTCAAGCATATTTAGAAATTATACTTCCATATCTTTCCAATGAGCCATCTCAGCCCCAATTCTTACAACAGGAAGGCATCCAAAAGTAGCCTGCAAACAGCACTATGTTTTTCTGCACCAGCATTCACCATTTTTTACCAGTGTTGGGACAGTCAATTTTTGAACCAAAAAATGGACACAAAATGAAACAACTCAAGAATATTTGGAAATTATACTTCCATATATTTCCAACGAGCCATCTCAGGCCCAATTCTGACACCAGGAAGGCATCCAAAAGTGGCCTACAAACAGCACTATGCATTTCTGCACCAAGATTCACCATTTTTGACCAGTGTTGGAAAAATCAATTTTTGAACAACCAAATGGACACCAAATGAAAAAATTCAAGTTTTTATGGAAATTATACTTCCATATCTTTTCAACAAGCCATCTCGTGTCCAATTCTGACACCGGGAAGGCCTCCAAAAAGGGCTACCAAAGTGCGCTTCGCGTTTGAAAAATTGCACGGTGCGCCTGGGGGAGAAAATACAAAGGCTTTCTATTGATGCACGGCACGCCTGTAGCAGCGCATGGCGTTCTTGCTTCTGAACGTGCTACTCACCTAAAAACCTTCAAAAAAACTCTTTTTAGAGCTTCTCAACCAATCAAAAAGGGCCCTTAAGAATTTTTAAGGTATTCTTCTCACTCCATGACAAATTTTGAATTTAAGAGGTGATGTACTCTTACTGTGTTTCAAAGAGACAAATATTGTTAAAGAGGCTGGGGTTTTGGTCTAAAATTAAAGGGTCTTGTTGCTGTGAATACCAAGGGTTAGTGCAGTGGTAGGTGGAGTGTTTGTATCAGTTTCAAAGGGCCTAAAAAACTATCTTCAAGAACAGTGATAAACCATAATACTAATTGCAAGACAGAAAGCACAGTATTAGAGGTTTTTCAAATTAATGAAAGTGTCCTAACAGTGATAAGATAAAACTCACCTCTGTCAACAAATTCTAAAGTGAAAACAGTGTTATAAGGTGGAAGTAGTCTTTGTAAGGAAAACATAGTGTTTGTAAGGTGACAACAGTGAGCCTATTTTGAAAACAGTGGTCTTAGTCTGAATGCCCTGTCACTTCAAAAGTATCTTCTTTTGAATAGTGAAATAGTGAAACTAGTGCTGCCTCCATTGTCCAATAAAACAGAGTGTGGTGAGAGATCCTGCAAAGTAATTTGAGGGTGTTTTGTTTTTGTCTAAATACAAGGCTATTTTGGTTTCTGTCATAACACAAGGAGATCTCTGTTCTACAAAAAGCCACCATTACCTCTTTTTCAAATTACCTTGCCCAAACACAGTAATCTTATGACTGTGTGATTTTTATTTGATAACTATTTGTTGATTGGCATAAAAGGAGACAAAATAGTGATTTTTAAGGAGTAGAAATTTGGTGTTAAAGAACCATTTCACACAGCATTTGAAGCAATTTTCCTTGGTCAAACAGTGACTAACAAAGAGGACAGAGGTGTGTACTTGAGAAAACATTCCAAAGGCCATTTGAGATAGCTTGGTGTTGCAGAGAACATTCAAAACAAGATGCCTCCCAGGAAAGACAGTAGGAGTGGCCTGCACAAGAGATTTGAGCCTGTTTCCACTAAAAAGGAGCACAGTGAGGCAGGGCAGCAAGGTGAAGAAGAACACATTGATGATATGCAGCACAGTGATGAAGAGCAGTGCCATGAAGAAACTCAACACAGTGATAGATGATGAGGGCTTTGCAAGTTTGAAGGAAGGACTTTTTCTTTGAATAGTGAAGGATAATGCAGTACCAGGGAGGAGGTTTTAGGATCTAATTTGAAAATATTTCCTATGATATAAATGACTTAGAACACACCTAGTCTCTAAGAGAAAAGCAGACTTAGGTTGAGGTCTTTAAATCATTTTGCAAGGGTGTTAAAACATTGATTTCAAAGCTTCTTTGATCATCTGAAGCCACAGAGAGAGACATTTATTGGAGATAGGGCTTTTTGTCAAAATTATAGAGATCTTCTTGCTGTGAGTGTTGAAAGAAAATTCTTGGTTGAAGCAAGGATAAAAACAATGATCGAAGGAAAGAGGTTTTTGGTGCCAAAAACACAAGGATACTTCCCTTCAAAAACCACAAACATGTCTTGTTAAAGACCTCTTGGCTCAAACACAATACTAAAGAGATGACTTTATTAATGATGAGGAACAAGTCAAAGAGGCTAAACATAGCAGTGATAATGAAGAGAAAAGTGATGGGCAGTGAGGCAGTGATGAAAGGGAACATTATGGCAGCCAGCACAACAATAAGCATAAGGGTGATGAAGCACAAAACAGTAAAGAGAAAGAGCATGACAGTCATAAAGAAGGCAGTGACAAAGACAAACAAGGCAGCCCTCAAGCAAGCAATGATGAGGGCAAGCAAATACAAAACATGGATAATGAAAGACATTCTCCAAAGCATGTGCTAGTTGCCTCTCCTAGGCAAGGGGCCATGACTTCTTCACCAAAGCTAGAATGCCAAACAACAAAGAAGAAAACCAAGAAAAGCTCAAAACTGCCCAAAGAGGGCGCCCGGTGAGAAAAAAGGAGAAAGAAACCTTTAGGCTTGGAATTTTGGCCTAAGATTATAGACATGTTTCTAAAAAGCCTTGAAGGACTTGCTCACCAAAATTGAGCAAATTTTGACATGTTCTTGTTTTTCGACATTTTTAGGCCTAATTGCATAAAATCATGGGCATCACCATTTCAGTTTGGGGCATCCTCAAAGGATTAAAATGGTATCATTGGATGCCATAATTTCAGGGGCACATACTCAGCGATTTTCAAAACAATTGAAGATCATTTTCTCCCCAAAAATGGCGAAAAACACTTGTTTTTTCTACACTCTACCATGTTTATCAGCAAGACCTATTTTTCTGGTTTTTTACACACAGGTCTATTTTTGGAAAACTTCCAGTGGTCATTTGGGATAAAAATAAACATTTTCAGAAATTAGACACTTATATATTTCCAACGAGCCATCATGAGCCTCGTTTTGACATCGGGAAGGCCTCCAAAGGTTGCCGGAAAGTCAGAGGACCTTTTGCTGATGTATTTTTTGAATATTTTTGTAAAAATTGAACCTTTCAAAACTGACTTTTCTTCATGTGCATTTAGCTATTTTTGTACATGATAAGTTATGAAAAATCAATATATTTCCCTTTTTTATCATTTTTTAGATATTTTATTAGATATTTTGTGCCTTGGGCTTTGCAAAGCCTCAAGGACAAAATCAAATATTTTGGATAGGCCAATGAGATTGCAAGTTGAACTAAGAGGTTTTCCTCACTTTGGCCTATATATTCCAAAGGTTTTCATTGTAAACAAGGTTGAACTTGATGAATAGAAGCAATATATGGTCATATAAGCTTTGGAAGAAATGCTTGTCTCATGCTTTTGGATAGTTTCTTGGATGTTCTTGGATGATGAAAGAGGATTGTTGTTGGATTCCATGACTTGGTAGAATGGTATAGTGTGTCTCTCTCTATTTTTGTTTCTTAGTTTTCATTCATAAATCCATGTTCTTGCTTGCTATAGGGAAGTAAAGAACAAATTTGAGACATGCCCTTGGAGGCACCTCAAATTTCTTGTTTCTTCATAGCTTCCATGTTTTCTTCATTCTTAGTCACATTAAAGAATTCTTGATTGCTCTTTAATAACTTAAGAATATTGTTTTCTTGTTTCATTCATGGTTTTATGCATGCTAAGTATGATTTACGGTATTCCCTACTTACTCATGGCTAGCCATAGCTCCATCTATGAAACTTCTCCTTAACTGATTAGATTGTCATTTGTTGAACCAAGGAGGTCTTGTTCTGATCTTGCACTTTGCCTAAGACTATGCAAATCGTGTTTTCAAAGTGCCCAATAGCTTGAAGTACTGTGTTTAGACATTCTGACATTGTGACTTGAGTTGTTTGTCTGTCTTAAATGTATTTCCCCAAAGTCTAATAGCCATTTCCTAAAGTTAGAGATTTATATATCTCTGTGCATGGCTTGAATGTTTATTTCTATGCGTTGATCAGCTTGTAGTTACATTTCTCATGATTAATGGTTTTCCCTACCATGTTTATGTCCGCTATTAAACTAGTTATGCTTTAAATCCTTTGTTATTCACAAACTTGATGTCCATCTTACTCCATTCTTCCCAAAGATCCATTTTACCTCGAATCAAATCGGCCCTTCAATAACCTTGTATCACCATCTGAAAGCTTTCTTGACCTTTTCGACCCCATAGCCGAGTTGATCTAATATCTTTTTACCTATCTTATATCTTTGATCAGTTTCATCCTCACAACCTAAAATCCAAAACCAAAAAACCTACTTCATAACTAGCCTAAAATCATAACACAATAAACAAACACACAGATACCGCTTACACAAATAGAGAGAGCCCTCTCTGAGTCCAGGAAGGATAGGTCCTTGGGCTCCAAAGACTGGTTTGATGTTACACTGTCATTTGGCTTGCCAATCAGCCAAATCACAGGACCCTAACAGGATGAACTGATCAAAGACATAAGATAGGTAAAAAGATGTTAGATCAACTGGGCTATGGGGTCGAAAAGGTCAAGAAAGCTTTCAGATGGTGATACCAGGTTGTTGAAGGGCCGATTTGATTCGAGGTAAAATGGATCTTTGGGAAAAATGGAATGAGATGGACATCAAGTTGGTGATTAACAAAGGATTTCAAGGAAAAATAGTGTAATAGCTTACATAAACATGGTAGGGTAAACCATTAATCATGAGAAATGTAACTGTAAACTAACCGATGCAGAGAAATAAACATTCAAGCCATGCATAGAGATATATAACTCTCTAACTTTAGGAAATGGCTATCAAAATTTGGGGAAACACATCTAAGACAGACAAACAACTCAAATCACTATGTCGGAACGCCTAAACATGGTACTGTAAGCTATTGGGCAGTTTGAAAACAAGATTTCATAGTCTTAGGCAAAGGGCAAGATCAGAACAAGACCTCCTTGATTCAACAAATGACAATCTAATCAATTAAAGAGAAGTTTCATAGGTGGAACTATGGCTAGCCATGAGTAAGAAGGGCATACCGTAAATCATAATTAGCATGCATAAAACCATGAATGAAACAAGCAAACAATATTCTTAAGTTATTAAAGAGAAATCAAGAATTCTTTAATGTGACTAAGAATGAATAAAACATGGAAGCTATAAAGAAACAGGAAATTTGAGGTGCCTCCAAGGGCATGTCTCAAATTTGTTCTCTACTTTCCTATAACAAGCAAGAACATGGATTTATGAATGAAAACTAAGAAACAAAATAGAGAGAGAGACACTATACGATTCTACCAAGTCATGGAATCTAACAACAATCCTCTTTCATCATCCAAGAACATCCAAGAAACTATCCAAAAGCATGAGACAAGTATTTCTTCCAAATATTATATGACCATATATTGCTTCTATTCATCAAGTTCAGCCCTGTTTACAATGAAAGCCTTTGGAATATATAGGCCAAAGTGAAGAAAACCTCTTAATTCAACTTGCAATCTCATTGGCCTATCCAAAATATCTAATTTTGTCCTTGAGGCTTTGCAAAGCCCAAGGCAAAAAATATCTAATAAAATATATAAAAAATGCTAAAAGAGGGAAATATATTGACTTTTCATAACTTATCATGTATAAAAATATCTAAACGCACATGAAGAAAAGTCACTTTTGAAAGGTTCAATTTTTACAAAAATACTCAAAAAATACATCAGCAAAAGGTCCCCTGACTTGCCGGCAACTTTTGGAAGCCTTCCTGATGTTGAAACGAGGGTCATGATGGCTCGTTGGAAAGCTCTGAGTGTCTAATTTCTGAAAATGTTTATTTTTATCCCAATTGACCACTGGAAGTCCTCCAAAAACATACCTGTGTATAAAAAATCAGAAAATAAGCCTTGCCGATAAACGGGGCAGAGTGTAGGAAAAGTGAGTGTTTTTCACCATTTTGGGGGAGCAAATGATCTTCAATTGTTCTGAAAATCACTGAGTATGTGCCCCTGAAATTATGGCATCCAATGATACCATTTTCATCCTTTGATGATGCCCCAAACTGAAATGGTGATGCCCATGAGTTTTGGCCAAAAACCCAAAAATGACAAAAAACCAAAACATGTCGAATTTCGCCCAAACTTGGTGAACATGACCCTCAAGGGTTTTCAAAAACATGTTGTGAAGCAGAGGCCAAAATTTGGAGCCTTGAGGTGTCTTTCCTCAATTTTTGTGTCGGGCGCTTCCCTTTAGCCTCCTTGAGTTTTTCCTAAGCAGCCTTCAATTTCCGCCGGGCAAACTGATTGAGCTTTTTATAATGCCCGGTCATCCTCCATTGAAGGTCCAAGTCCCTATTTGCCTTCTCCAATTTCTTCTCCAAGTGATCATTAAATCTCTCAAGCCATGCTTCCCGATTGTTCTCTATCTCTTGTTCGAACAATGCAGTGAGAGGGGTAGATTGGAGAAGGGCATCTTCTTCTTCCTTTTGTTTCTCAAGGGCCTTTTTGAGCCCCATGGTTCCTGGCCTCTTTCGCCTGGGCTAATCTTCGCCTTCACTTTCATCAAACTCACCCATGAGTTCTTCCAATCTCACTTGTTCTTTGGAGGCCTCCTTTTTGTATTTCATGGCCCGTGTCTCATATACAACCATATGGACACTCATCTGTTTGTTTTGAACTTGCAAAAAGTGATTGAAGTTCCTATCCCTATCAAGATCAGTCCTCAAAGCATCAATTTGACTTTCTCTATGGATTAAGAGATTTTCTAGGATCCAGGCTTCATTATCACTATCATCACTTTGGATTTGGATGATGTCGAATTCCCTTTCCTGTTCATGACTGCTTTCTTCCTTGTCATTCCCTTTGCTTTGGGTGGCTTTTTTAGTCTTCTTCCTCTTGGGCAATTCGAGCATGAGATTTTTGGGCAATTTTCCCTTACTTCAGAGGGCCCTAGTCACATTTGGAGTTACAAATCTAGGCACCCTTTTCCTTGATGTCTCGGGCTTGGCCACTTTCAGAGAAGAGAGCATGGCCCCTTGCCTAGGAGAGGCAGCTAGCACATGCTCCATGGGCTCTTTACCCTTGTCACTTTGCTCCTCATTTTTGCCACTGTCTTGGATTTCTTCATGGATGCCTTGGTTGTCCTTTTGCATTTCCTTTTGAGGGTTGTCCTCCTCACTATGTTGCACCTGTTGATCATGTTGCCCCTCTTCTTCATGAGGTTGTTGTTCCTTTTTAAGAGTTTTTTGTTCATCATCATGAGGTTGTTGTTCATCATGCTATGGCTGCCCCTGTTCATCATGGGACCACTCAACCTCACTGTGTTGCACATCTTCATGTTGCTTCCCTTCATAATCTTCAGGAGTCTATTGTTTTGCCTCACTATGATGCTGCTCATCATCATGCCCTTCTTCCCCTTGTTGTTCTGCCTCACTATGATGCTGCTCATCATCATCTTCCTCATCATCCCCTTGCTGTCTTGTTTCATCATGCTGCTGCTCATCATCACTTTCCTCTTCTTGCTCATGCTCTTCTCCCTCATCATGCTCTTCTTTTTGTTCTATGGTAAACTTGAGCTTCTTGGGAATAATTTTGTTGGAAGAAGGCGAAGGATGATGAGTAGGAGGTGTAGGAGATGTATGAACTGGAGGGACAGTGGAGAAATCCTGATGGGTGATTAAAGTATCCCAAGAGACCTCCCTCTTCTCAAGCTAATGAAGAAATATGACTTTGATGAGGGAGTGATGGAAGAGGCAGGATGTCTGCTATGAAGGAGGCTTTTTTTGAATAGTGGAGGCCATTTTCTCAATGCTGCTATGTAGGAAGAAAGGGAGATTTAGCAATTTGGCCCTCGTGAAATGCATGAGCAATCGAATGTGATAGGCATAGACTCGGGAGAATCTTCCCTCACAAGTGAAGTATTTCATGATGATATTCATGAGGGGGGCGTAGCTAGTCAAAAGATATGAGAAGGGGAAAATGGATGGACATAAATCTCTGTGCTCAGGCTTCAGAAAGGGCTAGTATTCTTCTGAGTCCAGGTGGCTTTGTTTAAACCACTTCTCCCCGATATAAGGGATTTTAGTGGCCTTGGAGATGGACCTTGGAGAGAATTTGAAATCTAGGCCTGCCAACTAAAAATGCTTCTCTTGAAACCTCAAAGCACAAAGGTGTGTTAAAGGGAAAAATCTTTTCACCTCTTGCACTCTTTGGAAAAAATATAGACACCCAACCTCATGGAAATTGAACAAGATTGATGGGTGGGCACTCACTTCTTCAATGGAAACAGGCTCAAATCTCTTGTGCAGGCAACTCCTACTGTCTTGCCTAGGAGGCATCTTGTTTTGAATTCTCTCTGCAACACCAAGCTGTCTCAAATGTCCTTTGGAAAGTTTTTCTCAAGCACACACCTCTGTCATGCCTATCAGTCACTGTTTGACCAAGACAACTGCTTCAAATGCTTTGTGAAATATTCTCCCAACACCAGCCTTCTCCTCCTTACAAATTACTGTTTTGTCTCTTTTGTGCCAAACAAAAAATAGTTATCAAAATAACAAGCACACAGTCAAATTGTTACTGTGTTTGGGTAAGGTTACAAGGATCCTTTGTGTTTTGGTATAAGCAAGACAGCCCTGTAAAAAACAAAACACCTCTCCCAATCAAAAACACTCCTCTTGTATTTCACTATTTCACATGTATAGGTAGACAAGAACCCTTTGAAATGTATTTAAAAGCTTTTCATAACACACTCTGTTTCATGGAACAAAGGAGGCAGCAGTAGTTTTGCTTTTTACTTATTCAAAGGAGATATTTTTGAAGTGACAAGGCATTCAGACTAAGACCATTGTTTTCAAAATAGGCTCACTGATGTCACCTTTTAAACACTGTGTTTTCCTTTCAAACACTGCCTCCACCTTATAACACTGTTTTCACCTTATACTTTGCTAACAGAGGTTATTTTTGTCCTATCATAGCTAGGACACCTTCACCAATTTTTAAAAAACCTCTAACACTGTGCTTTCTTTGACTTGCAAGTAGTGTTATGGTTTATCACTATTTTGAGGGTAGCTTTAGGCCTTTTGAAAATAAAATGAACACTCCACCAGCCCCGCACTGTAACAATATCCGTCAATATTTTTAACAAATCACCTTGATTTTCTTACCAAGACCTCCATTTTTTAATCACCATTTAGTCTTGAAAACATGGCAACAATCACCCCTTTATAAATTCGAATGTAGCGAGGAGGCAAATAAAAATACCTCGAAGATGGTTTGTGGCCTTTGTTTGAAGAGTTGAACAGCTTCAACACCCTTTTGGAGGCATTTTGATTGTTCAAACAGGCGCTGCACGTTCAAAAGGATAAGCGTCTCGCAGCAATAGGGGTGTCGAGTCGGCCTTCGAGCAGTTGTGACCGGCGCCTACAGGCGCACCACACCACAATACAAACCCTTTGTATTTCTGCTCCTGAACGCGCCACGCATTTTTTCTAGGTGTGCCGCGCGGGCTAAAAAGCCTGAAAAATCTGTAATTTAGCTTGAAACGCCTCTTCAGTCCAGTGAGCAACTTAGGAGGAGGTGTTGTTTGCATTTTTAAAATTGCAAATGGGTTTGCAATGGTCTCCTATTTCTTAAAGTCAAAAAAATCAAATATCTTTTGAACTTTGTTTTGTGAGGGTTTTGAATCCTTTTTGAAAAAGGTGTTGGTTGCAAAACAACAAATGAAGCCCGACTTTATCATTTATAATATTCAAAATAAAATAAACCCAATATTTCGACCAGGCCTCTCTAAAGTGTTGTGGATGACTGTTTTTGGAGATATTTATACATGTGACCCTTTCTCACAGTGAGAAAACCATTTTGAAAGCCAACATCTCTCAGTGTTTTTCTCATTAAGGCAATACTCTTCTATTGCCTCTTCACTAATTTCTCATTGAAAAAGAAACCCTATTGAAAGACACATCAATGATATGCGAGGCTTTGTTTGACATTCTTGCAAGGAGGTAAATCACCACTTTGAAACTTATTTTGACAGTCTCTGCTCCTGATGTTTTGAAAATGATCATGCCCACTGTGAAGCTGATTGAACTGTTAGGTTCTCTTTGAGCCTCTCCTTTGACTGTGGGTGAAAAAACTCATTTGAAATTGTAAGTGAAAAATTATGTTACAAAAGGTCTCCATCATCAAGGCAACTAACTAACCTTAGATTGACAAGGTAATCCAGTCTTCAACTTTATGGAGATATAGCAAGGGATGGTGAGCTGAAGTTTAAGATGTAAAATTGGAAAACTGTCCCTTTGTTCCTTTGTGAAGGAAGTCTGCAAGGATAATGAATTTCTCATTCATTTTACCATTTTGACAGCAGTCCCTTTGAAATCTAAGCCATACTGAAAATGAATGCTCTTCATATTTTCATAATGGTGAGCCTTCTACTTGTAATGAAGGGGGCCCATTTTTGACAAATTCCTGGGTTATTTTCAACTCCTATTTTAACCAAGTGAAAAAGGTTTATGAATACACTGTTAGTGGTTTTCTTTGTACCTGATGGAAAAAGTCAATTTGAGACCAAGACTGTTTGACTTCTTTGGCCATTTGCTTAACAATATTTCTTCATTGATAATCACCCCAGTAGCTTCACATTGTATTTCAATAACAGTGAAACTTATGTAAACAAATTTTAAAAGCACCATTGCTTTGCCTCTGCTTTTAACACCATTTTCTATTCGGAAACCTTCAATTGTCTCCCACTGCTCTTAAAATTTTCTTTTCAATTAGTGAAAACCTTAAAATCAAACTCTATCCCTGGCCCTCTACTTATAGATGAAGGAGGCCCTTATCATAGTGCCAAACCCTCTTCTTGTAAAATGAAGGAGGTTTTCTCAATTTTTGAACCCTCTGCTCATGTATGGAGGAGGTTTTCTCAGTTATGCCATTTCATCAGCTTTTAAAATAGTGGTATCTTTCCTTTCACTGCCTATTCATACTTGAGCAAATGAAGATGACAAACTGTCAATAATTCATGATGGGAATTTCTCTGGGACATGTAATTCTGCTTTCCAAATACCTTTGTGCCTCTTTAGACATCACAAGAAATTTGGCTAGTATCTGCAAAGCATTTCTTGTCATTCATAATTTACTAACCTTTGACTGTGATTGCAGGAGCTTAATGAGACAACTTTTTTCCCTGTAGCTGCATCCCAGGCTCAAAACCACATGAGAAGTAGTTGTCTTCTCATGTTGAGTTAAATATTGTCTTCTGGAATACTGGTACACTTCTACTCTTGAAAGATCCATTGAAACACTGTAAAACTACCTAATATCAGTTTGACCTATGGCACATGCATTGTTGAGACTTCAAGGCTTGTTAGTGGCGCGACTTAAGGGTGTAACCAAACTTTATTTGTAGAATAGGAAGGTCTGTTAGGACTGGCTGATAGTAGATAGAGGTTCTTTGGCTTTAGGATAGTTTTCAAAGGGATAAATGCCTAAAGCGCCACTACCTAACTTAAGGGGAGACTTCTTGGACAGATTTGGATTGTTTTCTTTGGAGCTGATGGACAAGCTAGTATGGCTGAGGCTAGAAAGGGCTTGACAATGAGGTTTTATCTCTTCATGGGCAGAATTTAAAAGGTAGGAGGGAAAAAATGTTTTATGGGTGTTTTCCAGCTGGCAAATTTGACAAATTTGAGATCGGCTGGTAGAAAACTCAGCTAGGAATCTAGTCATAAAAAATAGGTGAAAAATACTAATAACTAACACAATGCAGTAGGGCCCAATCGCAAATTGAAATTTTTAAAGGATAACTGCGGGAGGTAAGTGATAATGTCATCGAAGTGTGATGTACGATGCCAGGTGGGACCCGATCGCATAGCGCACATCGCAAGTTTTCAAAGATAAGTGCTAAGGAAAGGTTAAAGACAGCAAAATGCAAAGTGCAATGTTAGCACAGACGCGATGTGGTTCCAAGATGAAATCTAAAGAATTTCAAGTCTGGGCTTATGAGGTTTGTGCGCCATTTTATGAAGAAATAGGAAAAACACAGTAGAGAGACTCGGGTAAGTAAGCCGACGTAGAGAAAAGGAGAAGAGAAGACTAAACACAGCAAGCACGCATAGAAGAGGCAGAGTCGGGTAGCAGGTGACATGATGACAATGTTCGAAACACAAAAGGCATAAGCAGAGTTAGGAAAAATAACATATAGTGGCACTGTGGGAAGCACAACAGTTGGGTCAAGTCGGGCACTGAGACATTGTTACATAATTGTGCTGCTACTGCATCATAACCAGGAAGGACACCTCAGCACTTCGCGGGGATGTATCAGCAACATCAAATTTAGAAAAACGAACGATATTTCAAGTTTCAATTTGTTTCCTTGGTATGATTGCATAAGTAAACTTAACAATTTATATAGTCTAGTAGTTTCAATAAGTTCAATAGTTACAAACTAATTTGATGTATTTAAGTAGATAAAAATAAAGAAAACAAGTTTTGAGTTCAGGACCTCCAGCGGATTACATTTTGTACTTCTTTTTCTGACGGGTAAATGAAAGAAGCAGTAAGTTTCCTGCAACTATTGATGGTGATTTGTGTTTCTTGTGCCATTTTTTCCCCTTCTTCTTTGAATGAAGTGAAGTAATGTAGCATCTGGTCTCTTAATTACATCTGTGAGTAAGATTTAAATAACCTTAATTTGTGCTCCTTCACTGCTTCGCTTCTCCCTTCACAAATTCTCTCTGAAACTTAAAAGTAATAGATTCTGTGTTTACAGCATATTATTTTGAGTTTCCCCTCTCTTCACAAACTCCTGATGAAACTTTAAAGTAATATATTATGTGTTTACAACATATTATTTCGAGTTTCCTCTCTCTCTATGAATTTCCTCTGAAACTTAAAAGTGGTAGATTCTGTGTTTACAGCATATTACTTTGAGTTTCCCCTATAGTTCTTCTTTTCATTGAGATATCAGAAGTGAATGGCATTATGAAATATTTTATTATTCCAAATCATTAAGGGTTTTAGAAAACTAGTCTCCAGAGGGATAGAACAAAGACCTCATGATACAATCATTTCTGTGACACACTTTTAAAATGTCTTAATCACTTATTCCTTTCACAACCGAGGGATTGTCTCTTAAGATACAACTTTTTTTGGCGTCGTTGCTAGGGACAAAGGCACAAAGTTATTTTCCCCTGGGTATTGAAATCTATTTCTTGATGGTGAACAAGATTTAGATACAAATTTGGTTGTTTATTATTCACCTGGCGACTCCACTGATGAAGGCTTCATTAAATGAGGAATTCTGCGGGCAAGAAAATGATAAAGCACCGTGGAAAATACAAATATCGGAGTTTGAATATTTTAAAGGAAGTTTTATTTTTCACTATCAGTTTGGTGGTGTATTTTCCCTTACATATCAAGAAGATTGTTTCCTGCTTTATTTTCTCATAATATTATAAGGCCCAAGATGTACATTCTTTATTGGAGAAAGAAGATTTTTCTTCCAATTGTATTATTGATCTTGACACAACTTTATCTCCTAAATATGAAAGGAGAGATGATTGTTGCATTACTATTCCTGAAGGAAATCTGTCACAGTCTGGGCATAAAGGTGAGGATTCATCATCTTTGGGTGATAACATTCTACCTCATAAGCGATCTGCTTCTTTCCAGCTTGGAACCAAGGTGATTTTCAAACCGTGGGTGCTACCCACAATCCTCCATCAATATCCTTCAAAAGGATTCAAATTTTTTCCAAGTTTTTCTAGAGAGGAGGAAGATATTTCAGCTGAACAACATATCTTGGAATTTGAGTACTTTCTAGACAAATTTCAAATTATTTATGAAGACGTGGCTTTAAGGATGTTTTTCATTCATTAAAGCAGGGTACTTAGCAATGGTTCCACTGTTTGGAATCAAGTTCAATTAGTTCCTGGCAAGGTTTTCAAGATATATTTCTTAGATATTGGGGCAAGCATAAGTCATATGAAAAACACCTTTTGGAATTATATTCTATCCAGAGGCAGAGCAATGAATCAATCACTGAGTTTAATAGGAGGTTTCAAAAAAATTATTTTAGCATGCCAAAAGAGATTCGGCCTCCTGAAGCTGCAACTATGGTTTACTATTTTAAGGCTCTTTATATTTTCTTGGCTTTGTATCTCAAGGAGAGAAAGCCTTGCACTCTAGAGCTGATGTTTATTTATCCACACAAAATCGAAGATAATGTGTGAGCTTGTAGAAATTTTTCCTATCGCGTTGAAAGAACAAGTTTTTTTGAAGACAAGAGGGCCCGTCAAGAAAACATTGGAATTTCTTTACAAGAGAATGAAAATTCAGAGATGAATAAGCATTTTCAAAAGGGGTCAGGGGATGCTTGTATTGTTGAAACACAAGAATTCAAGCATTCTGAGGATTCTGGTCAGAAATTAGTTTCAACAACTGAACTACACGCTGAAAGCCTAGAAGATCATTACAATTTTCAAAATTTTAATGATTCTGTGAATAGAGGAGAAAATAATGGAGCTTCTCAGGTGTGTTTGTAGGAGGGGGAAGATTTTTGTCAAGAATTGGAATTATATGAAGAACATTAGCATTACGAGGAACAAACCTTAGATTTATCTTTCCAACCCAAATGGTTATCAGCAGAAAACAATAATCAATCTTCTCACATACAAGCTCAAATTGAGGAGTCAAATAGTGAAGGAAGTTGCCCTGTTCAAATAATTCTACATCAGCAAGATGTTTAAAAAAAGGAAGCAGCTAAAAATTTGTCTCATCAGTTCTATGATCCAATGGCTAATTATATGACAACTTTCTTTCGTCAACAACAAGCATTTATGAAAGGGTATGTGCAAAGCTCTGTATCCAGAAAATTTTCATTGTACATCCCTGTTTTGATTTTCAAATTTTCACGGTATGGGGGCATTAATTCTAACACACAGATATTGGATTGGTGCCATTGGAAGGTTGACTTAACCTAATTGAGTTCAGACATGAATACATATGTAGGAGTTGTGCATAAATAAGCTCAAAAGTTGAGCATTTTTAGTTGTAGTATTTCTAGTTCGGTATTTTCAACTTAAGAATAAAGGAAGAAGCCCAAAGTGTAGCAGGTTTCGGGAGGATTTCATACTGGATCAACACACATTTGGGATTGACTCCATGCCCAATGAAGGCTATTGTTCTACAAGTGCTATTTGAATCCATTCCCAATAAAGGCTACTAATCCACAAGTTCTCTTTGACTCCATGCCCAATAAAGGCTAATGAACTACAAGTGCTCCTTGACTCCATGCCAATAAAGGCTACTGATCTACAAGTTCTCGACACTTTGATACTAAAATGTTGTCCCCAATTGGAGCCAGATGTTTTAGCCTAATTCAACTCAGCTAAAAGTTGAGAGAGGTTCTAAGAAATTCAAGGTTATTGAGGAAAAATCCCCTTAAACTGGTAGACCACACCCCTTCAACTGGTGCGATTTCGTACACCAGTGAGTTAAATCCACCACAACAGGATTAGTGACTCCACTAACGTTTTACAAGTTTATGTGGTTGTGCCATCTTTTGCAGGAGACCTTTGTCTATGCTGGAGAGTGGAGCTGATAGTCCTCTAATCCATCTTGCAGTCCCTAGATTCACTTTGAGTGACAGACTGAAGAAGGCAGCTCCTAATATTTTTACTTACAGGAATTTGTGCGCAGTTCTTTCTCATAGAAGCGCAGTTCGCGCGTTCAAGGGTAACCTGCGCACAAGAAAGTGCACCTATCAGGGCCTTTTGCTCGCAATTTACAGAATGAGATTTTTCTCCCTATATTCTGCATTTTTCTACTTTTAGTATGTTGGGCAGCCCCTGATGTATCTGCAAGCACTTGTGTCGATACCCCACAGCTTCTAAGAACTCACTTTTAGCTACATTCTATAGGCTTAGAGTTAGTTTCGCTTCAAGTTGGTTTTTGAAAAAATCTTCACATAGTTTAAGTAGGGGGGAAATTAACCATTGCATTCCAAACAATTTATGTTTTGAAAATTCTTGTATTCACATTTAGATAACTATTCCAAGTAAGTGGCCCAAGACCACGTACGCATAGCTAGTTTTATTCTTTCTAGTGTAGAAATTGTTTAGTTTAGTTCATTTTTTGCATTAGAGATTGCAGGACTAGGATTGAATTGTCGATTAGAGCAAGTAATATCTGCTACCTTTGCGCCCTCTGGTGATCCTAGTAATCATATGAATGCTCTATATTTACAATTCGCCATCTCCCTTTAGTTAGTCACATAGATTAACTAGGAAAATTTGAAAGCGGCCCATTATCCGCACATGTTTTCCATTTGAGCCAGGAAAAATATAACATAGTTTAACTAGGGGATTTTTGTAAAGGATCACCGATATCCATACGTTCAAACTATGAGCTTGTTCACCTTATGATCACACACACTCACCCACTAAGCAAAGGAAGACACCTAAAACTAACTTAACCAAACTCACAAAATTCTCCCCACAGGGGCCACAAAATAATTTATAGTTTAAGTTAGGATCAAGGGGGTAGGCATCCAATAAGCCACCTTTATCATACTTCATATTGAAACATAGAATTTGTGTATTTAGGGAGCTTCAAATCCACCTATCAACCCACGGCAAAGAAAACTTGAGCACGACAGAGACCTGATTCAAAGGGGGTTAGGCTTAGGCGCAGTGCGTGCAGTGTCAGTTGGGGCTACCTGACCTGGCTGATACTCGGTACTATTAGCTAACTACCAAGAAGCCCAAGACTCGAATGCTCACGTGGGACGGTGGTTCTTAGTGGCCAAAAACTAGGGCATCCTTTACCCTATAGGTGACGGTGCAATCAAGCGCCAAACCCTCTACCCTTACCTTGGTGGATTCTCTTTGGCTCACTGGGGGAGTTGCCAGCTCTTACAAGACGTTGTGCCAGCACTCGCAAGAAATATTCTCAAGATCCAATTACTTTTGAGTGTGTGAGGATGCATAGGTCTTTTAGGATTTTGAGTATCATGCGAAAACAAGAAAAAACCATTTTTTTGTTTGATTGATCACCTAGATTAAGTTAAAGATAAAATTTATTTTATTTTCGCTTTGTTTTATGTATGTGGCCATAAATTTGCTTTCATCATAAACTCTATCCTCTCATTTTTTTCCAAAACCGAACCTGGTCGACACCTGAACAGTCCCAATAGAACCTCGTCGATCCGGACATCTTTTGGACCTCCCCACATTACAGGGAGGGGTTCCAGGTCTTTTTCCATTCAGGCGTCAGAGACAGAACACTTCCACCGTCATTGGTTCATCCTTTATTGGAGCAACCATAGTTGGGAACACTAGTTGGTCTCCCAACACCACACCACACACCACTCCTCCCTCGACCCCTAGGGGGCAGAGAAGTGCATCCCATTCGGAAAGCCAGTTGAACACACATCAGGGTACGTCACATACTAACCCTCATTCTAACCAGAACTTCGTGTCTCCACACATTGTAATGGCGTTAACCTCCCAGTCACCTTTCTTAGCTTCGTTGAATCTACCCGATTTAACCAAACTAACGAATGACCCCATCGCACATGATCCGTCATGGCCTCCCATGCCCACAAAGCTCCCTTCGGACATACCAAAATTCGAAGGCAAGCAAGCGGAAGACCTAGGTAATCATGTAATGACCTTTCACCTATGGTTCTCATCAAATAGTATCATTGACGACACTATTCGATTGAGGTTATTTCAACGCACTCTTACGGGAGTAGCCGTGAAGTGGTACGCAGAGAAACCTCCTGCTTCACATGGAACCTTTAGCGCCCTCACTACCGCGTTCCTCACATATTTTTAGTTACCCATTCACCATGATTTTTGAATGGAGTTACTGACTCATTTTAGACAAACCCCTGCCATCCATATCTCAGACCATCTCCATGAATGGAGGCGGCGTCACAGTTTATGTAAAACTAAACTCGACGATCGGGTCCTCTTATATTTATTCTTGAAAACTCTGACAGTAGAGATTTCAAAAGATGTGGTGCAGCAAAACCCCACATCCAAAGAGGATGCAATCAGTAAAGCACAGAAGCTTGAACTGGTTTATACGCAGTCAGGCTACATTTACAACATCCTGCCTAACGTCCCGCACCTGCAAACTTATCAAGAATTTCCAGGCACGTCGAAATCTGCAGTCGGATTAATAGGGTCAATGACTCAAGGTTACCTAGGCAGTAGTAGTCAAAATCTCGGTTACACATATAGTTCTACCCAGAACATGTCTCAAACTGGATTTCAAAGTCATCATATGCCTCAGCAAAATTTGAATAATAGGGCACAAGCATATCACCAAGGAGGACCTTATCCTTAAGCTGAGGGGACCTAGTATGCAGAAAGAAACACTGACGTAAGACCTCCCCTCCAACGGCCAGGTGCAAACAAGGGATAGTGTTATTCTCAGTCCCCAGCACACGACCCACCTACGCAAACCAATGCACTGGTGAACTTTGTGTAGTTGTCCCAAGATCAACCACACCAGTATAACGTGGTTAATAAAAAGCCAAAAACAAGCCAAAAGGGAGCCCTGGACAGGGGGGCAGCAACCAAGAGCACCCACCACGATCCCAAGCTGGAGGCAACTCCAAAAGGAATCAGAACCAGGAGCCAAGCAATGCCCAACGGCACGGCAAAAGGCCACCTCTGCCCACAAACCATTCTTGTTCAATATTTGGTTGATCCAGGTGGATATCGGTGGCCACCCACCTATTCCATTTGGACCAGCACCATCAATTCTTGCAAATTTTCACATTCAGCACAACTTACTATTTTTAGCAGGTTTTCGGGTCCTCCACTCCCAGAGCTTTTTTGGGGCCTTAATGATCCATGTGGATATTGGTGCCCACACACCTATTCTATTTTAACCCCCACCATCAGTTCTTTCGGTTTTTAAGTTGCAGCACAACTTACTATTTTTAGCATTTTTTGGGTCCTGAACCTCCAGAGCCATTCTGAGGCCCTAAATGACATTTTTTGGGCATTGTTACTGCATTTTGGTTTTGGTATTTGTGGTAAAACTTGTAGTCCTAGGATATATATTTCCAACGATGTACCATACATGTCAAACGGAGATCGTATGCCAAAGTTACGTCCCTGGGAAGTTGAAACACCAATTTACCCAAACGGGACCCATAGTTTTGGCGCTTCATCTCCTAGGGTTAGGTTTTTGGACATTTAGAGTTCTCCATTGTTTCTCAATAATAAATAGGCCCTTGAGCCTCATTGTAACATAGTTCATAGGTCTGTAGCCGCACATCTCTTCTCAGAGATTCGCTACCAGCACCCTAGCTATTTTATTTCCATTATGTTTGTAAGCATATTTTTGTTATTTGATATTAATAAAATGAAGCATTATTCATGCTGCATCTCTATGTTCATGGTTATTTCTGTATTCTGTTGCATTCCTACATAAATCTGGATCAGTGGTATCAGAGCGGTCTGCTCTTTCTTTGTTTTTCTTTGCATGTCCCCAACGTGGTTAGGGTATAAGGAGTTACAGCTCGATCTGGTTGAACCCTTGCAAGATCAGCCTCGCAAACCCCAACGACCTCCCATGGCAGAAGAAAAGAAAGACAAGGGAGTAGGAGATCCTATCAAAATATTGCTTAAGGAGGCCCTCGAGAAACAAAGGAACGCGATGATGGATAACTTTGCTCATATCCTTCAACGACTGCCCACCTATGGCGCATATGCATCCAACAGCCACTCTAGAGGCACCACTCCCTTCAAGGTACAGGTAAATTTTGACATTCCTATATTTGAAGGCCAAATAGATGCAGACGTCGTAGATAGATGGTTGAATTTGCTGGAAGGGTATTTCTCGGTCCATGATTTCTCTGACCAAGAAAAGATTATTTTTGTACTTCTCAAAGCCACCCCCCATGTCAAAGACTGGTGGGAAACCTACTATGAGCAAGAGGACGAAGGGGAACCCTCTCTGTTCTTAGCCACACCCACTTGGAATTTGTTCTGATATGGAATCAAGGAACAATATTACCCTGTGGGGAGCTATGAGGACAAATACATCCAATGGACCATGCTGCGACAACAAAGGGATCAAGATGTGCACAAACTGACGAATCTGTTCCATACCCTACGCACAAAGTTAGGTATTAAAGATTCAGAGAGACATTTCGTGCTCAAGTACCGTGGCTATCTTCACAAACACATTTATGATGAAATGGAGTTCCTCAACATTATATTTCTTGGCACGGCATATCACTATGCCGCTAAGATCGAGCAAAAATTTAAGCAGAAGAAGCGAGACTTTGGATTTGTGAATCCGAAAGGTGCCCCCGAACTGAAGAACAAGGGGCAAGGCCAAAGCGGTGTGACTCAGAACAACACCACAAATCAAAAGAAGGACATGGGGAAGTGGTGTGAATTTCATAACAGCCCCACTCATAACACAAACGAGTGTCGGGCCAAACAGTCATTGGTGGTCGAACTAAAGGCACTCGAATCAGATGCATTTTCTGATCCTGAGTCAGAACCAGACAAAGGCAATGGCAAAGGGATCCAAGTGCCATTTTTTCCACCACCAAGATCCAGAGGGAGGATCCAAAGGATCCAAAGGATGGGGAGCGCCTCTTCCATTCACAGATGTGGGTGAAGGGTTCTCCGCTGCAATTCCTTGTCGATAGAAAAAACCAAAAGAACCTCATTTTAGCAGAGTTAATGAAGTGGCTTGGCCTACCAACCATAGCACATGCACATTCATATACCATCGGGTGGCTTCACCCAGGAAGAGATATATGCATTCGCCAACAGTGCCACCTTCCGTATAGTATCAAGCCATTCACGGATGAGTTATTGTGTGATGTCGTGCCTCTTGATGTAGCTGATGTATTATTGGGCCAACCATACTTGTGGAGGCGACATGTTGTGTATGAGTCTAGGCCTCATGATATTGTTATTACTTTGGGAAATAAATTGTACAGGATATTGGAGGTAGTACTACCTCTTGTCATCTCTTTGACTACTGCAAAACAACGTAGTAAGATTGTTTCCCAAACTAGGAAATTTATTTTCCTTACAACTCACTCACAGGGAAAGAAGAATATGGTGGACACAACCTCGAAACAGGGCTCCCTTGCACAGCTTCAACAGATGGACAAATTCATGGAGGAATACAAGGACATTTTCTCCTCACTCACAGAGGTTCCTCTACACTATCAAGACAAGCACTCCATTGATATGACTCCCAAATCACCATCGCCTGATGTTGCCATACATTCTGCAACTACAAATACATAATCCACATATGTACTATCTCAGGCTGATAAAGAAACCAAATTTACTAAACGCATCCAGCATGTCCACCCGCAAGTCCATGACATCTTCAAAAAATCTAATACCCATTTCAACATAATTTTCCTCATCTCATGGAGGATCTCAATGCAATGGGGACCATTGCTTCCTAAGGAGGCAGGAATGATCCAGGTGGATATTAGTGTCCACCCACCTATTCCATTTGGACCAGCACCATCAATTCTTTGTAGTATCCCAAATCTGGAACAACTCATGAATCATGCACTAGAAATGCATTTCCAACAACATTTGCATTAAAATATTGAAATGGACCCTTGGATCCCATAAATTAATCAATATACAACCTAAATCCAAGAATAGATCTGAAACAAATCAAACTAGGTGGGTTAAACAGATCTCCCACACCTAGGATTGCCAAAATGTGTTAAAACCCCAAGACTGCAAAATACTAGAGTTGTTGCATAAGGAACTGCGCAGTCAAAGATAGGGTTTACACTCAACAAATAGGATAACAATAGATATACTCATATATTAATCAAATATTCTTTAAGAACTGAGATATAGTCTCCTTATACAAAATACAAAATAAACCGGCAAGGGTTTCTTGTCAAACACTCTGCATGCAAAATGTGATATTCAGTAATTTACTGAATTACCACTGTAATACTGAAGCATAAGAGTGTAGAAGGCGGAAATATTTTTGATCCTATATAGATCCCTCAAGAGCTTCCTCCCATGAAAGGATGAACCTCTCAATCACAAGGAAACACTGCAACGGAGCCACCAAACCATGCACTAAGTACTGCCTCCAAAATAATGCATTCCCTAGCTGGAAAAGTGTTGGGAATGTATGGTAAATGTGTGGTCTGATACCACAGATCTTAAATCAGCTCTAGAGCTCTCCAAACAGGTCCCTCAAGTGAAGGAAACCTTCCTCCAATGAGAAACTAGCTCAGAAACCAAGATTCCAATCCCTTCCACTGCTGCACCCAACAACACTGCACAATCTCCAGCAAAACTGCGCTAATGAAGTTGGCTGAAGCTTGGCCTAAAAACCTGATGTGGAATGGTGAATAAAAATTCTCCCAAGAGGCTCCTCAAGGAAAGAGGTGGGATTCTCGCTCGGGAACACCCTATGCTAAACAGCACTGCTACTCTGCTAAACAGCAAGAGGAAGAAAAAGTCTGAGAAGACATGAATAATAATCAAAGACATCAACAATCATGTTGCCATACTCTTCCTTATATAAAATATGAGTTTTCTTGCCCATGTCCCCACTCAATTAGGTCATCTCTATCCAAAGATACATCTCCCTCCAAAACTGCGTTATTCCTCCTTGGATTCCTCCTCCTCCACAAATGCGTTGTTGACTTAGTAAAAGTAGACTGAATCAGCTTGATATTATCCTTGTTCACACATGGAGGTGTTTTATTAAGCTAGAAAGAGTGTCCCCTTTCACATTTGGAGTGTTTTTATCCTCCTTAGGAGACATATGGGCTTTTCTACCCATTTATTCACAGGCTAAAGCTACTGCTAACTCTAATGTTCCATTTAGCTATGAGGCTAAAATTTTGGAACATTACAGTCCTCCCCTCCAAAATATTTTCTTGACCACAAGCAAATGTATAAGGATAGCAAAATTTCTCCCCTCCTCCTCATGTGGCCTCCTGTGAATAGTCTCCATCACTGCATCAAGAGAATCTGCAAATAAACTGTAATCCAATGTTTCCTCCCAAGTGTGCAAAACCAAATGGTCTACATCAATCAAAGGTGGAAAGTGTGAATGGAAACTTTCTTATTGTCTCATGGCCTCTAAAAAGTAGGAGTGATGACCAACATGGTGAATGAGTGCCTCCCTCACCCATGCTATCATCCAAATGAAGTGAGTCACCCTCCAACATGGCAACTCATGAAGAATCTCCTCCACCTTGTGCTCCTAAAATGTAGGTGGGCTGAATAAATGAACATGATAGGCAAGAGGGACTATCCCATGTTGTCCTCCTCTCCACTTATGATAATTGTAGAGGGCATGCTGATCTTGGGCTACAACATGATTGCCCTCCAATGGCAAGAAGAATATTGAGTCTCCAAAGACTCTTCCTCCAAAATCATGAGACCTGCCAACCCAAACAATTCCATCCAATATGAATGGCACATCATCACCATTTGGCATCCAAATCAGAAAAATGTTGAAATTTATGTGCAATTTTGGATGGTACCAAAGGTTCTCCAAGTGGATATTACGCAGTCTTCCCAACTGTTGTTTGAGAATGTCATGTGGCAAGTGGTTCTGCAACAAGTTACAAGTTGTATATGTTTGTTCTCCCAACATGGGGAAGTAAGCATCAATGTCTATCAGTTTTACATAGATAAAATAACAATACACTTGCCCAAATTCATGTATATATGGGCTACTATCATCATAAACATTGGCCCTAAAGTGACCATGAAACCCAAAAATACTCTTTCCCTCTTGAGGAGCAATCCACTGTTCAAACATGGTGAGAAAGTAAAAATACTCAATGGAGTAACCAACAAGCACATAAATGTATTTCTTACCATGCATCATGTGTGAGCTGAAGGTGAGGTCCATGAGTGAGTCCTCCCATGAGAATCTCCTCATAAAAATCGGCAAGAGGAGAGGATGCATACTCCCTTTGGAACACTCCATCAATAGAAACATGCTCTCAAGTGACAGCATTGTAGGCCTTAGTAACAAGGCTCTTGTCACTCCATGACTTCTCCCTTTGACATTCCACATGCCAAAGCCATCCACCATCATGCTACTATGTGAGAAGATCTTCTTCTAACATGGAAGCCTCTCATAACCCTCCAATGGTGAAGGGTAGCCTCCTTGCACCATGAATGTGCCTTCCTTCTCTTCGGAAATATCATGAAAAGTATGGGAAAATTTCTGCCCAAACTCTCCTAAGTGCAACCATAGCAAAAAAAATTTCTACTGCCTCATCTCTCCCTCATACAAGCCATAGAGTAAGATCATGATGGTCAAATTGTATGATGTCCAAACAAACAAATCAGCCATGAAGTGCCTCCTCAAGTTCTCCAAGTGGTTCCTTCCACAAGAAGAGAAAAGGTATGATGTGGCATTCATGGTTTGCCCATGGTTCCTCCTTAATTGTACAACATATAAAGCGGGGAGAATCATGCTCCCAATGGGCATCTTCCATCTCAAGCCCACTCTCCAAACAAAGCTCCCCATGAACATAAACATATCAGCAATATATGGAAGCAAAGTACAATGAGAACAAGTTGCCAAATGACAACCGAAGAGTGAATCACAGTTCCACTCATGGAACCAGTGCAGTTCATCCTTTTCCTGCTTCAAAATAAGAAATAACAAGTGCTTTACCAGCCACTTGTTTGCTGCCACAGTCATCTCATAAGATGAAAACATGAAGTTACAACATGGTGTTAATGGTGCACACCAAGAAACATGTGGCTTCCCCCACAAAACATCAAAAATATAGCCAAGATCAATGCTACAAGTAGCTGCAAGTACATCATCATACAATATGCAAGAAGAGATAATTCTTCTTGTTACATCATGCTGCTCAAACAAGGAAAAGAAGTACAATACAAAATGTGAAATTATACCTCCTCTATCATGTACTTGAGGACTTGAGCTGAAATGGCTCAACTGGGAATTCTCCCTCACTCCCAATAAGTAGGAAGGTGGTTGTGACATCCTCTCTATCACCATCTGGGCTATGCATCTCTACATATGCTGAAATATGTCATGTTGGATGCCCTCCCAAGTGAACTCCTCTTCCAGGGAAATATATTCATAAAAATGCATGGAAAATAAGTCCTCGTGTGCTGCATGTAACAACTTCTCCTTGATCTTAGAAACTCTAGTCAAGAAGACTATTCCATAAGAATAGATGATCATATCATTCACCATATATCTGTCATCTCTATGAGAGTCATCAAGAATCATCAAGAATCATGCATGTACCAAGATCCTTGGAGTACTCTACCAAGAGCTAAGATCTCCAATAAGGATCAATCCTCCTAAGAGACAGCGCTGGTGATCTGGCATGTGAAGCTCTCCTCATGCTGCTGCCTAGTACTCTGATATCCCTCATGCCAAATTTCTCCTCCTAACTCTTCACCTCTCTAAAATCCAAGAGTGGTGAACCCAAAGACAAGATATCTCTCATCAACTGTAGATCCGGTGGCCTCCCTGGTGGAATGCCTCCATGTAGTGAGACATCAATGCCAAGAGTGGACTGTACATATGGTTGGGCAACCTTGCCCTTGCTTCCACAGCGCAATACAGTCTCCCTCCTCTTTTCACTAGCTCTCTGAAATAGAGAAAGGTGTGTGCCTCTCATCACATGATGCTGCTCATCATCCCTACCTCCTCCATCCAGCTGCAATGCTACACAATCATGCTGCTCACTGATTGTGCTTGGACCTCCATGTATGAGATCCTAGGGACTTCCTTGCAAAGATGCAAGAATACCTCCTATTGGAGCATGTGCTCCTCCTTCCTCTACATGAGGTACTGGATGTGCTCTAGATGTGACAACGGTGTTACCCTCATTTTCATCAATGTTTATGGGCAACATTTCAATAGTTGGATCCTCCTGTGAAAAGGAGATCCCCATGCCCTCTTGTTCAAGAATATGAACAGGAGGTCTTGCTTCCGGAAATTTGTAATGCAAGATGTTAGCTCCTCCCATGGTTTTCTGCAGTGGAGAGTCATTCACCACATGCAAGGGTTTTTTTTTCTCAATTTTTCCTTGCTCATGTGCCTTAGGAAGTTTCTCACCAAACCTTCCCATCAAATTTTATATGAATCTTGCATAAGAGGAAGTGTTTTCATTTTTTAAAGAACAACATTCAAAAATCCACCATGCATGAGCCTTACCTCTGAAATGCAGTGCTGCAACTCTGATGGCTTCATCTTCAGAAATATGGTGCAGCTGCAAATAGGAGTCTACCTCCTTCACCCAAGCTCCAGCTGAACATGTAGTTGATCCAGCAAAAGTAGATAGATGAAATCTATCTGCATCCTGCTGCTTTCTCTTCTCCACCTGGATCTTGCAAAACTCTTGGAAATCAATATGATCTCTAAATCTCTCAGTTTGAGATTCATACTCCTACAACAAATCACTAAGAGTTCTCCTCTTAGGCATTCTTCCTCCTCCCATCCATCTCAAGATAGTTCTGGCAACTTGACTGTGTTGTGCATCATGGTGTGTAGCTTCATGCTCATACTCCATTAGGGGAATTTTGAGGTCTAAAATGGGCCTCCTAAGGAAATAATAAAATAATAGCTAAACCAATAAAATAATATTTATGAATTTGCAATTCACTTTTTGCACCACAATCCATGTAACCATAGTTAAATTCAATTCAAATTTTATATCAAAATAAAATTAATAAGAAAGTTATATTGATGTGACTATAAATAAGAATGAGTCTTTCAAGAAAAAATCATTATCATTGAACAACTAATGCATTTGTCCTTTGTACTTAAATAACTTAAAATAAAATATAAATATAAATTTATAAAGTATTAATCATTTTATGCTATTAATTAAAATTTATATTATTTAAATTGTATAATAACATGTAATTAATATACTTTATAAAAATAATATAATATAATATATTAAATACATAAGGATATGCATTGTTTCTTTCAAGAAATATGAAATGACAATAATATATTTTTATTCAAAAAGTGTGAAATGACATTTATTATGAGTACTTTACTTTGACTTTAAAAGTACTTAGAGCACTACCATGGTTAACCATGAGTTTTTATCCACCATTGAAAATGTGACAAGTAAGTACCTTTAACTCAATCAATGCCACCTCAACCATTAGGGATGATGTCATCCCCTAAAATGTGATTAGTTCTCATAAAGTGAATTTTGATTGTACATTTTCCTTAGGAGGCCCATTTTAGACCTCAAAATTCCCCTAATGCACCATATGCAAATCTAAATTCAGCTCTATATCCAACTTCCTTTGGAGATCCCATCTCCAATCTCATTTTCTTCAGCTCTCCTTGAAAGCTCTGCATAGATTTTGGAAGAAGCTTTGTAAGCTTGTCTTCCTTCCTTCCTTCACATACTAAACATTTTTGGCTTCTTTCCATCTCTCCATCCTCTGATAGTTGGATCTCATAGGCTGAGCCAGAGATCATTCTTTGATACCACTGTAGTATCCCAAAACTGGAACAACTCATGAATCATGAACTAAAAATGAATTTGCAGCAACATTTGATTTAAATACTAAAATGGACCCTTGGATCCCATAAATTAATCAATATAAAACCTAAATCCAAGAATAGAGCCAAAACAAATCAAACTAGGTGGGTTAAACAGATCTCCCACGCCTAGGATTGCCAAAATGTGTTAAAACCCCAAGAATGCAAAATACCAGAGTTGTTGCATAGGGAACTGCGTAGTTTAAGAGAGGTTTTACACTCAGAAAATAGGATAACAATAGATCTACTCATATATTAGTCAAATATGCTTTAATAACTGAGATCTAGTCTCCTTATACAAAAGACGAAAGAAACCGGCAAGGGTTTCTTGTCAAACACTCTGCATACAAAATGTGATATTCAGTAATTTACTGAATCACCACTGCAACACTGAAGCATAAGAGTGTAGAAGGCTGAAATATGTCTGATATGATACAGATCCTTCAAGGGCTTCCTCCCATGAAAGGATTAACCTCTCAATCAGAAGGAAACACTGCAACGGAACCACCAAACCATGTACTGAGTACTGCCTCCAAAATAACGCATTCCCTAGCTGGCTCAGCGCTGGGAATGTATGGGAAATGTGTGGTCTGATACCACAGATCTGAAATCAGCTCTGGAGCTCTCCAAACAAGTCCCTCAAGTGAAGGAAACCTTCCTCCAATGAGAAACTCGCTCAGAAACCGGGATTCCAATCCCTTCCACTGCTGCACCCAGCAACACTGCACAATCTCCGACAAAACTGCACTGATGAAGTTGGCTGAAGCTTGGCCTGAAAACCTAATGTGGTATGGTGACTAAAAACTCTCCCAAGAGGCTCCTCAAGGAAACAAGTGGGATTCCCACTCGGGAATACCCTATGCTAAACAGCTCTGCTACTCTGCTAAACAGCAAGAGGAAGCAAAAGTTTGAGCAGACATGAATAATAATCTAAGACATCAAAAATCATGTTTCCATCCTCTTCCTTATATAAAATATGAGTTTTCTTTCCCTTAGACCCACTAAATTAGGTCATCTATATCTAAAGATACATCTCCCTCCAAAACTACATTATTCCTCCTTGGATTCCTCCTCCTCCACAACTGCGCTATTGACTTAGTCAAAGTAGACTAAATCAGCTTGATATTATCCCTGTTCACACATGGAGGTGTTTTATTAAGCTAGAAAGAGTGTCTCCTTTCACATTTGGAGTGTTTTTATCCTCCTTAGGAGACTCATGGGTTTTTCTACCCATTTATTCACCAGCTAAAGCTGTTGCTAACTCTAATGTTCCATTTAGCTATGAGGCTAAACTTTTGGAACATCTCATTCTTGCAGCTTTTCACATTCAGCACAACTTACTATTTTTAGCAGGTTTTCGAGTCCTCCACTCCTGGAGCCGTTTTGGGGCCTTAATGATCTAGGTGGATATTGGTGGCCACTCACCTATTCCATTTGAACCCCCACCATCAGTTCTTTCAATTTTTAAGTTGCAACACAACTTGCTATTTTTAGCATTTTTTCGGGTCCTGAACTTCCTGAGCCATTTTGAGGCCCTAAACGATGTTTTTTGGGCATCGTTCCTCCATTCCACAATTGATATTCATGGCAAAAACGGTATTCCTTGGATAGATATTTCTAACGATGTATAATATGTGTCAAATGGAGATCGTATGCCGAAGTCACGTCCCTGAGATGTTGAAACACCAATTTACCCAAACAGGGCCCATAGTTTTCGCACTTCATATCCTAGGGTTAGGTTTTTGGACGTTTAGAGTTCTCCATTTTTTCTCAATAATAAATAGGCCCTCGGGCCTCATTGTAACACAGTTCATAGGTCTATAGCCGCACATCTCTTCTTAGAGATTCGCTACCAGCACCCTAGCTATTTTATTTCCATTATGTCTGTAAGCATATTTCTGTTATTTGATATTAATGAAATGAAGCATTATTTCCGCTGCATCTCTATGTTCATGGTTATTTCTGTATTCTATTTCATTTTGGCATAAATATGGATCAGTGGTATCAAAGCGACCTGATCTTTCTTTGTTTTTCTTTGCATGTCCCCCACGTGGTCAAGGTATAAGGAGTTAGGGCTCAATCTGGTTGAACCCTTGCAAGATCAGCCTTGCAAACCCCGACGACCTCCCATGGCGGAAGAAAAGAAATACAAGGGAGCAAGAGATCCTATCCAAATATTGCTCGAGGAGGCCCTCGAGAAACAAAGGAACGCGATGATGGACAACTTTGCTCAGATCCTTCAACGACTGCCCACCTATGGCACATCTGCATCCAACAGCCACTCTAGAGGCGCCACTCCCTTCAAGTTACAGGTAAATTTTGACATTCCTATATTTGAAGGCCAAATAGATATAGACGCCATAGATAGATGGTTAAATTTTCAGGAAGGGTATTTCTTGGTTCATGATTTCTCTGACCGAGAAAAGATTATTTTTTCACTCCACAAAGTTGCCCCCCATGTCAGAGACTGGAGGGAAACCTGTTATGAGCAAGAGGACGAAGGGGAACCCTCTCTGTTCTCAGCCACACCCACTTGGAATTCGTTCCGAGATAGCATCAGGAACAATATTACCCCGTGGGGTGCTATGAGGACAAATACATCCAATGGACCACATTGCAACAACAAGGGGATCAAGATGTGCACGAACTGACGAATTTGTTCCATACCCTACGCACAAAGTTGGGTATTAAATATTCAGATAGACATTTGGTGCTCAAGTACTGCGGCTGTCTGCACAAACGCATTGAGGAGGAAATGGAGTTCCTCGACATTACATCGCTTGGCACGGCATATCGCTATGTCGCCAAGATCGAGCAGAAATTTAAGCAAAAGAAGCGAGACTTTGGATCTGCAAATCCGAAAGGTGCCCCCGAACCGAAGAACAAGGGGCAAGGCCAAAGCGGTGCAACTCAGAACAACACGAAAAATCAAAATAAGGACACAGGGAAGTGGTGTGAATTTCATAACAACCCCACTCACAGCACAAACGAGTGTCGGGCCAAACAGTCATTGGTGGCCGAACTAAAGGCACCCGAATCAGATGCATTTTCTGATCCTGAGTCAGAACCAGCGAAAGGCAATGACAAAGGGAAGTAGATCATTGATGCGGATCCCAGTGCCATTGTTCCCAACACCAAGATCTAGAGGGAGGATCCAAAGGATCCAGAGGAGGGGGAACGCCTCTTCCATTCGCAGATGTGGGTGAAGGGTTCTCCACTACAATTCCTTGTCGATAGCAGAAGCCAAAAGAACCTCATTTCAGTAGAGGGCATGAAGCGGCTCGACCTACCGACCATAGCACACCCACAGCCGTATACCATCGGGTGGCTTCACCCAGGAAGAGATATCTGCATCCATCAATAGTGTCACCTTCATTACAGTATCAAGCCATTCACGGATGAGGTATTGTGTGATGTTGCTCCTCTTGATGTAGCTGATGTATTATTGGGCCAACCATACTTGTGGAGGTGACATGTTGTGTATGAGTCTAGGCCTCGTGTTGTTGTTATTACTTCGGGAAATAACTTGTACAGGATACCGGAGGTAGTACAGCCTCCTGTCATCTCTTTGACTACTGCAAAACAACGCAGTAAGATTGTTTTTAAAACCAGGAAATTTATTTTCCTTACAACTCGCTCACGGGGAAAGAAGAATATTGTGGCCACAAGCTCAAAACAAGGCTCCCTTGCACGGCTATAGCAGATGGACAAAGTCATGGAGGAATACAAGGACATTTTCTCCTCACTCACAGAGGTTCCTCTACACTGTCAGGACAAGCACTCCATTGATCTGACTCCCAACACACCACCGCTTGATGTTGCCATACATCCTACAACTACACATACAGAATCCACACATGTACTATCTAAGGCTGATAAAGAAACCAAATTTACTAAATGCATCCAACATGTCCACCCGCAGGTCCATGACATCGTCAGCAAATCTAATACCCAATTCAAAAGAATTTGCCTCATCTCATGGAGGATCTCAACGCAATGGGGACCATTGCTTCCTAAGGAGGGAGGAATGATTCAAGTGGATATCGGTGGCCACCCACCTATTCCATTTTGACCAGCACCATCAATTCTTGCAGCTTTTCACATTCAGCACAACTTACTATTTTTAGCAGGTTTTTAGGTCCTCCACTCCCGAAGCCGTTGTGGGGCCCTAATGATCCAAATGGATATTGGTGGCCACCCTCCTATTCCATTTGAACCCCCACCATCAGTTCTTTCAATTTTTAAGTTGCAGCAAAACTTACTATTTTTAGTAGTTTTTCAGGTCCTGAACTTTCGGAGACGTTTTGAGGCCCTAAATGACATTTTTTGGGCATCTTTCCTCCATTCCCAAATTGATATTTGCAAGACAGTTTTATTCCTTGGATAGATCTTTCTAACGATGTATCATACGCGTCAAATGGAGATCGTATGTCGAAGTTACGTCCTCACGAAGTTGAAACACCAATTTACCCAAACGGGGCCCATAATTTTGGCGCTTCATCTCCTAGGGTTAGGTTTTTGGATGTTTAGAGTTCTCCATTGTTTCTCCATAATAAATAGGCCCTCGAGCCTCATTGTAACACAGTTCAAAGGTCTGTAGCCACACATCTCTTCTCAGAGATTCGTTACCAGCACCCTAGCTATTTTATTTCCATTATGTCTATAAACATATTTATGTTATTTGATATTAATGAAATGAAGCATTATTTTTGTTGCATCTATATGTTCATGGTTATTTATGTATTCTGTTGCATTCCTACATAAATCCAGATCAGTGGTATCAGAGCGTTCTGCTCTTTCTTCTTTTTTCTTTGCATGTCCCCAACGCAGTCAGGGTATAAGGAGTTAGGGCTCGATCTGGTTGAACCCTTGCAAGATCAATGTCGCAAACCCTGACGACCTCCCATGGTGGAAGAAAATAAAGATGAGGGAGCAGGAGGTCCTATCAAAATATTACTCGAGGAGGCCCTCGAAAAACAAAGGAACCCGATGATGGATAACGTTGCTCAGATCCTTCAACCCTCTCTATTCTCAGCCACACCCACTTGGAATTCATTATGAGATGGCATCAAGGAACAATATTAGCCCGTGGGGAGCTATGAAGACAAATACATCCAATGGACCATGCTGCAACAATGAAGGGATCAAGATGTGCATGAACTAACGAATATGTTCCATACCCTATGCACAAAGTTGGGTATTAAAGATTTAGAGGGACATTTGGTGCTCAAGTACTGTGGTTGTCTGCACAAACAAATTCAGGAGGAAATGGAGTTCCTTGGCATTACATCGCTTGGTACGGCATATTGCTATGCCACCAAGATCAAGTAGAAATTTAAGCAGAAGAAGCAAGACTTTGGATCTGCGAATCTGAAAGGTGCTCCCAAACCGAAGAACAAGGGGCAAGGCCAAAGCGGTGCGACTTAGAGCAATACCACAAATCAGAAGAAGGACATGGGGAAGTGGTGTGAATTTCATAATAGCCCCACTCACAGTACAAACGAGTGTCTAGCCAAACAGTCATTGGTGGTCGAACTAAAGGCACCCGAATCAGATGCATTTTCTAATCCTGAGTCAGATCCAAACAGAGGCAATGACAAAGGGAAGCAAATCATTGAGGTGGATCCCAATGCCATTGTTGTCACCACCAAGATCCAGAGGATCCAGAGGAGGGGGAGTGCCTCTTCCATTCACAGATGTGGGTGAAGGGTTCCCCACTGCAATTCCTTGTCGATAGTGGAAGCCAAAATATCCTCATTTCAGCAGAGGTTGTGAAGCAGCTCAGCCTACCGACCATAGCACACCCACAGCCATATACCATCGGGTGGCTTCAACTAGGAAGAGATATCTGCATCCGCCAACAGTGTTGCCTTTCGTACTGTATCAAGCCATTCACAGATGAGGTATTGTGTGATGTTGCTCCTCTTGATGTAGCTGATGTATTATTGGGCCAACCATACTTGTGGAGGAAACATGTTGTGTATGATTCTAGGCCTCATTTTGTTATTATTACTTTGGGAATTAACTTGTACAGGATACCGGAGGTAGTACCGCCTCCTGTCATCTATTTGACTACTGAAAAACAACGTAGTAAGATTGTTTCCCAAACTAGGAATTTTCCTTACAACTCACTCACAGGGAAAGAAGAATATGGTGGCCACAACCTCGAAACAAGGCTCCCTTGCATGGTTGCAGCAGATGGAAAAATTCATGGAGGAATACGAGGACATTTTCTCCTCACTCACAGAGCTTCCTCTACACTGTCAGGACAAGCACTCCATTGATCTGACTCCCAACGCACCACTGCTTGATGTTTTCATACATCCTGCAACTACACATATAGAATCCACACATGTATTGTATGAGGTTGATAAAGAAACCAAATTTACTAAACGCATCCAGCATGTCCACCCACAGGGCCATGATATCTTCAACAAATCTAGTACCCAGTTCAATAGAATTTGCCTCATCTCATGGAGTATCTCAACGCAATGGGGACCATTGCTTCCTAAGGAGGGAGGAATGATCCAGGTGGATATCAGTGGCCACCCACCTATTCCATTTGGACTAGCACCATCAATTCTTGCAGCTTTTTACATTCAGCACAACTTACTATTTTTAGCAGGTTTTTGGGTCCTCCACTCCCGGAGCCATTTTGGGGCCTTAATGATCTAGGTGGATATTGGTGGCCACCCAACTATTCCATTTTAACCCCCACCATTAGTTCTTTCAGTTTTTAAGTTGTAGCACAACTTACTATTTTTAGTAGTTTTTTGGGTCCTGAACTTTCGGATCCGTTTTGAGGCCCTAAAAGAAATTTTTTGGGCATCTTTCCTCCACTTTGAAATTGATATTCATGGCAACAGTTGTAGTCCTCGGATAGATATTTCTAACAATGTATCATACGTGTAAAACGGAGATCGTATCCCGAAGTTACGTCCCCGAGAAGTTGAAACACCAATTTACCCAAACGGGGCCCATAGTTTTGGCGCTTCATCTCCTAGGGTTAGGTTTTTGGAAGTTTAGAGTTCTCCATTGTTTCTCAATAATAAATAGGACCTCGAGCCTCATTGTAACACAGTTCAGAGGTTTTTAGCCGCACATCTCATCTCAAAGATTCGCTACCAGCACACTAGCTATTTTATTTCCATTATGTCTATAAGCATATTTATGTTATTTGATATTAATGAAATGAGGAATTATTTCCACTGCATCTCTATGTTCATGGTTATTTATGTATTATGTTGTGTTCTGGCATAAATCTGGATCAGTGGTGCATACAGGCACTATACTCACCACTGTCCCGATCTCCCTAAGCTAAAAAAGCTTCAGAGTAACCGAGGACAAGGAGGATATTCCCAGAGACCCACTGTTATGCAAGAACCTTTCCCCCACCAAGGGACTGTCAGCACTCAGCAACAAAACCCAGACGATTCCGGGAAAAGCAGCAATGAAATCTACATGATTGGGGAAGAGAAGTTTTTTCAAACACTGAACCGCAGCTACGACACCCCACCAGACCCCACTACGTCAGGGGCTAGTACTAGTGTGCCAACTGCACCTTTGACCATTTCAAAGATTCCTATAGAACCAACTCCTAAGATGGAAAAGGGACCTAATAGGTGAGCAGGTAACTACTCCAAGGTGGCCCATAACTATAGCATCATGGACAATTTAGCTCAAGCACCTATTGTTATGTCCACGCTAGAGGTACTGCATTCGTGCCCAAAGCAACGGAAAGCCCTACTTTCCGTGTTAGGTGTTATCGACCCTACCGGTACACGCCTGATATCTTTTGACTTAGACAAAGCCACTGCTAGGCTTTCTTCTATGGTCGCCTTCCAGATACCGGTGTCAATCCATAATATCACTATTCACTAATATGTCATAGACGAGGGCACATCGACATGCATCATGTCAAAAAACGTTTAGCAGAAGTTAGGGTCTCCTGAACTGAAACCCTCAGTCAAAATGCTTCGAGCATACGACAGTCGTCCCTCGACCCCCGTTGACCTCTACCAAAATGTCTTGATCTACTTAGCCGGGAAGACGGTCCACATAGACATTGAAGTCTTGGACACTCACTTGGATTACAATATACTCCTCGGGTGGAGTTATATGTATGCCACGTCTATCATAGCCTCCTCTGTCTTCCGCATTATGATGTTCCCCCATGAGGATCGCATCATTACTGTAGACCAGCTGACACACATCGAGAAGCACCCTCTAACCAACATGGATGTGGTTCTACCCTATGTAGATACAGCCTCGGATGGTCTTTCACGGTACCAAGAATATGGGCCTGGCCAGTTCAAGCCATCGTCTGTTCTAAGGTCATTCCTAGGATATCCTCCCATTATCCTTGAGGCATCGCCCGATGCTACAGGGGCCTTCGTGTGCATGATTTCCACACCAAGCACAGAGGCTAGTCAAGACACGGACTCAAGCAGTTACGACACCGAGGCATCAGCCACGGCAGCCTCTCTAGCCTACGCTGCCTACCAAACCCCTTTCCTCTACCCCCCAGCTAGCTTCATCTCCCAGCAGGCTTTGGCAACACTAGTATTACCCAACATATCATTGGCATTCCCAGTTTGGTACCTCATTCCTCCTTCCAGAACAGGAACCACCAACATTACTACCATAGGGTTAAAGCCCCTTAGTCTTAAGGATCCCACACCTACCCAAGAAATGGTCGAGACCACCCCCACAAAGGAAGTTCCCATTGCAAAACTGGTAATCACGGCCAAGAAAACCGCAAATAGAGGAAGGAAGATGGTGACCCCCGCCATTCAAGGGGAATCACCAGTCTGCGCCATATGTGACGTTATAGGCCATCCTACCTATATATGTCCGGAGTTGGATGAATTAAAAACACTCCTCTGCTCCAAAGAAAACATCTCGACGTCGCGTTCCCCTAAAAAGAAACCTACCACCAAAGCTAAAGGCAAAGCATTGCGTACCAATCACGCATGCGCTCTTTGTGGTAACTATGGGCACTATACCCACCATTGTCCAGAGATACCATGATATAGGGACACCTTACATGCGATCGAGCGATCCTATCAAGAGGATCCCTCCATCCAGTCTGTCGGAAATACCATCCTATACTTACAAGAGGAACATAGGATTATAGAAAGGCCCCCAGTAATGCCTGTTATAAATTATACGCTATGCAATGAACGTGGCTACTACCTCGAAGAGTGCACAGCCTTGGAGCTCATTCACAGGTGGTATCCAATTGAAAGGGTTTACTACGTGGGACTACGGGAAGCACAATTCACATGCTCGTTATGTGCCAAAAATCACCTTCTGGAGGATTGTCACTACATACCTCGCTTCCAGCTAGTCCTTGCTAGCCTCCGCTCAGCCATAGTCTACCTTTCTCAAGAAGACGACATGGATGTCGAGTCCACAGGCAGCTCCATGACCCAAGCAGATGAGATGAGTGCATCCATCATGTTCTTGACAGTCAAAGAACAGCCTACCAGGGAACCCCTAGTTACCCCCAACCATACTTCGCAACGACGACCAGCATGTACGTTATGAAAAAAGACAAACCATGCAGTTGTCCATTGCCCTGATTTAGCAGTCTTCTGGCACTAGTTCCCCTTCAGACCTCAAACTGAACTCAACAGAACCTTCATATCAAGGATATTTTTCCTGATATGTCAGGGTAATCATTATGAGCGAAATTGTACTTATGCCTCACAAATTCGTCCCACTATCGACATGATTAATTCCATAGAGAAGAGACAGGATGACCTCCAGGAATGGCATAAAAAGTACATCGTCAGGTCAATGTCCCCACCTCTGTAATGGTGTATCAAGCTGGATAAGACAACACACCACCAAAGCATAACCTCTACCAAGCCTAGGATAACATGTGACCTATGTGATCGGAACGATCACCGAGTCAACCAATGCAGAGAACTCAAGCCCCTTGCAAACAGTCTCCACATAGTCTCTTCTCTCCCTCAAAAAATTCTCTCAAATCAAGAGAATATCACGCGCACTTATTGTTGGATATTCTCACACTTTCATCATATGTTTAAGTGTGTACATCTCCCTAAGCTGAGAGCGGCACGAGCTGCGTTAATTCTACACTCCACCAAAGACGAAGACACGTCTAAGCCAACGATACGGAAATGGAGACAGAAGACAACCTCTTCTACAGCCGACCCTTTCCAAGCATCCACGTCAGGAACAACGAGTAGCATAGAATCCCACACTATCTACTATGTTGGCTCCGTGATACTGTGAACCATCTACACCAGCCAAAATCACATACCACAGTCATGCCCGCTAATGGAAACATTCATGCACCTCTGTGGCAGGCACAATTTCCACCTACTGGAAATCAACCATCCTAGCGAGGAACCCAACCTTGTGCCCATACAGAATCCCATTACGGAGATTCTTCTCCCGTCGAAAGTCGATGATACAATCCACCATATACGATTTTTATTAGCTCATATCGGTGATAGGATTATTGCCTCACCCCCGTCCTAGGATTTCCACCATATTCTTGTCGCAAAAAACCAAGGTATTTTGTGCTTTTGCATTGATTTTCGAAATATCCCCAATTTACATGTTGCCATCGAACCCCTCAATGACACCCAACCTCTAGAGTAGCGCTTAGTACAACTGGAGCTTCTCGACGAAAATCGACAATAGTTGCTGCAGCATAACGAGGCCCACAAGAAAAGGGTTAAAGCGTCATTCGACCACCACATCACCCCTCGCTCATTCACCGGGGGAGAATTATTCCTTTGCTATGATGTTGTGAAAGAGGCCTTAGGGCTAGGTAAGTTCGAAACCTTGTGGAAATGACCCTACATCATCAAACACTGCCTCCGATAGGGATCATACATCTTGACAGAACCGAACGGGACTTGCCTCACTAACCCCGTCAATGGCCTTTACCTCAAGAAGTTCTACCCGTAAGGGCCCCAATAGCCCTTCCCCTAGAACTAGAGTACACAAAAACCAACCCACTTAAAATTTTTCACCTAAAGACTTATTTAGAAAAGTGTTGAAAGTATCACCATGGATCACCAAAGCGAACCCGATTTCGGATTTTCCGATGGAGCATCAAGATGGTCTCAAAATTTAGCCGCAACCTCCTGGGTCATTTACCACCCTGACCGATCACCACTATGTGCAAATGGTGTGTGTATTGGCTCATGAACAAACAATCAGGTAGAAAATGATGTCGTCATCAAACTTATGTGTGACGCCCTCCATCAGGGCGTTCATCATATGCATATCTACCTTGATTCCTAGTTAGTAGTATCATAACTAAACCAAACATTTGAGACAAGAGACACACACCTATTTAGAAAATATTTGTGTGCCAAAAGATTAAGCAGATAATTTGATTACATTACATTTTCACATGTACCAAGGAATCAAAACCAAACAATTGATCGCATAGCTAACAATATCCTAAACTGGAATGCATCTCGAATAAACCATCACACAAAAAACCAAAAATATAGGCATCCATCAGCATAACACAACACATAAACCGAAACAAGTGATACATCATGTAGAGCCACAAAAAACATCTCTCATATATATATCAAAAAATATGTGTATCTGAGTACAAAAATAGTGTCGTTGGCCCACTGGCCAGCCCAAAGATACAAAAGTCATCAAAAATAAGGGAAGCATCCTCATAACAGGTGCTTTACTTGTGTACAAAACTGCTCTAGGGGGGTGCCCCCTCAAGCGGGGCACCTGGACCCACCACTACTCCCGGTACCACCACCGGAGCTGTTGTCGCCACTACGATCGCCACCCGACAAATAGTGGGCTGATAATCCCTCTCGCGGGCCATCACTGTCTCTAACCAAACCTCCGCGAAGTCGTCCATGAAACCTCTAGCAGGCATACCCTAGGTCAAGCAGTCCACTCGACCCCAGAAATCCTCAAGAGCAGCCACCTGAGTTGTCAGTACTGCATTGCACACCTCAGCTACATCAGCACGAGCTCGCTCGACCACAACCTCTGCAGCAGCCAAGCTACTACCCTCACCAGAAGGGCCAGCACCATCTCTGCCAGGTCCACCGGCACCACCGCCTAGTCCACCTACATCACCTCCTCCCTGACTACCTCGAGGTTGTAGCAGAGGATCGTGACCCACCAGTTGGGCCACAGGGCGACCTACCTCGCCAACATCTGCACAAGTAACCAAAATAATGTCAGTGTCGATAGAAAAACACATAAGTACATAAATACTCAAGAAAATGTAGAAAAATATAACACATACCTACAGGTCCCCAAATATAACCAAAAGGGAGACCCATGTCTGGGTCACCCTGGAAGTCCATCCCCGCATACGAGTATGGCAAGAACATCTGTGGGTTGGCCTCAAACCAGGCCTCTGTCGTGGAATTCAAATAACACCCCACCATGCCACCACTGCCCCGCGAATTCACCAGAGCCCACCTCCTCATCTGTGGCTCCCGTGGCCACCCAATGGGCACCGCCACCACCGGCCTTAGCAACACCACCCTCTCATATATGATGCTGCATAAGATATTGGCGTACACAAAAGACTTCGATCCCCATTGGACCTTGTCCAATTGCGACACAATACCATCAAAACATAATTGGGCGAAGTCAAAGAAATGCCCGGACCTCAACCGATGCAAACCTCGAACTTGCGGGCCAGACGCCCGATGCAGGGCGAACGACCCCGCCAGTCGTACAATCACTGCCAGAGCACTTCGCTCTGCAACATCTATCACTAATGCAATGTTGATGCATCCCTCAGTGAGAGGCACCCCTCCACAATGGCGCCTCTGGAATCTATCCAAGTTTACTCTCCTGAAGGAGAGTGGGTATCTCAAAGCCTCCCCCTGAGGTAGTAACCCGGTCATGAAATAGATATACGTCTTGGGATGGATCACCAGGTTCATCCCCCACAACACAAACATGTTGCGCCTCCTGCACCAGTGTTGTATAATGTAGCATAATAAATGGTCCTGTGACCGCAAAAACTCATTTTCAGCAAATTTCATAAGGCCCCATGCGGCCAACTGACGACGCACCCCTGCATCAATAGCTACAGCGGTCTGGATCTCGGGAAAATCCCGCTCTCTCCACACCAACCTCTCATCAACATAGGCATCCATCAGTATAGAGAAAAACATCAAGAATCGACAAAAAAAAAAAAAAAAAATTGTCACCCTGGCCTTTGTGCGCCTATCCCTCAGACAAGTGCACCCTCACGCGCCTATATTCTTCACAAGCACACCTTTGCACAAAAAAATAAGGGAAAAGCGCGGCTTTGCACACAAAAAGAAGGGAATAGCACACCCTCGCGTGCCTGTACCTTAGAATTGTGCGCGAAGAAGGTGCTTTTTTTCCTAGATCGCCCGCACAATCTAGGGCAAAAGTCACTTTGAGGCCGTACAAACCTAATTTGTATGGCCCCCAGCACCATCAAACTAAAAAAAATAAAATGCAGGACATCATGAAAGTTACCTCGGCATAATATCGCTATTCCCTGGTACACGGGCTGACCACAACAGAAAGAAAGGCTTTGCAAGCACCTCTGATCTCCCAAAACTTAGCAAGTACAAATGAATAGGATTAGTACCATAATCCCCTATTTATCACCCTTATCAAAAACTTTGAAGGTCCATAACAAGAGATCAGAAGGTCCATCCTGCAACCCGTAAGTTGCACCATCATCAATATGCCATGACGAACGAAAGAAATGCCACACATTCGCTTTCCAGAAAAAATAATTTTTCAGCACTGGTAGGTATGCCCTCTCTCATCTTCTTTTTTAAATCTCATGCCTTTCAATGATATTTGATGAAAATAAGATGATTTCACTTGAGGTAGTTGTTTTTGCAGGAAGAACCCGCAAAGCATTCACAGCAGCATCTACTGAAGGTTACGGAGCAGGTATCATTCTACCCCCAGCATGATAGAGTCCCAGAAAACTTTTCATATCCTGACATCATTTCTCCATCAGAAATAAACCATAGGGTCCTCATATCCGACCACGTTTATCATCACCTCACCTTGCACATGATAAATGTTCACGTTGGTCGGTAGAGCCTCCCCTCCATGGCGCTCGTCACCCAAAGTATACCATATATCACAGCAAAAGTGACACCATGGCCATACCATTTCAGTCCGAGAAGCACCTCGTGCCCATCCATTCATCATGCATAAGGTCAAGTTTACCATTCAAACTGAAACCCCCTTCTCGGACGACCAGGTTGTACAAGCAGATCGAAAGCGCACCTCTATGCATCTCATTTGGCCCACCATACCCCACCATCATAATCCCATCTGCGACATTTCTTCCTCCGCTTCATCAACCCCGCACATCATACCAACCAATGGGACCCCCACCCCCAGTAAAACACCGTCCTCACACCTTCAGTGAGCAAACACTTTCATTTTTTGGGGTACCCATCTCTGTGTTTTGTACAAACCAAACCTCATTATGTTATTCTTTTGGTAAGTGTCCAAAGACCGCAAATGGTGCACTTTTCCCCTTCACCCTCACATTTCATCTTTTCTCCCATGCCAGCAGTCCCTCATTCCCCTTGGTCGGAGTATTTCACCCACACGCATGCACCATCATGGCACTCATAGCCAAGTTTACACCCACCCTGGATGTCCTACCGACTCAAGGGATTTTCCCTTCAGAAATAACTATGACTGTCACCAAGCTACTAAAGTATACTTCGACCTCGAGCCACTGAATCCCCATCATCAGTTTTTAGTCACCTCTCACCAACATACCTATGTTAAACCCATCACATCTAGGTCCTCAACCCCTCAGGTCGGCAACCCATGGTTCGGTTAAGGCTTCCATTTTTTCGACCTTGACACCTCTTTTCCAAAAAGGAAGCGGTACCTTGGATCACCCCTCCCCATGAAAAGGGGTATCCTCAGGTGCACTATGGGAGACATCATTGTCCACAGATGTCATCGATCCTCCTAACATTCGACTATGGCAAAAGCTTTCATGTCAAGATGGTATCGTACCTTACAACCATTGCACTTTGATCAAATCCGTCGAAGACTCGTGCCTCCATAAGCGTCTCTATCAAACAATGCTTACACGGGAAGGTCCCAGCGAGTACCTATGCGTACATTGCGCAACTATATGCCATACCGATTTCAAGCATATGGGTACCACATTCCACCAATCGTCAAAGAAAAAATGCCCCTGAGGGCGTCAGCAGTCATTGTCAACAACCACCAGCATCACTACCACCGTAGTGATGTAGACAGCACATGTATCTGTTAATTTTGTCTAACTAGCCATAGCATCACGAGCATGAGACATGCTCGCCTCGTTGAAATTTTGTATATATGTTTTATATTTTGTTTTCTTGTAGGGGTCCCTTCGGCCATGGTAGTCTCGAAAATGGTGCAAGGTGTTGTTAATTCCAAGATTCACGCAGGTCTCTCTCTCTCTCTCTCTGCGCACGATACAGAAAAGAAACTATAATGTATTTCGGCTATACAATCCTTCCTAGACCTCACACATTGGGGGCAATTGTTAAAACTGGAAAATCATACAGTAGAATATGACATTAATTAATGTCAAACCAAAGGATTTACAGGGCAGGAAAACATTATGGAATCAATAAATTATTTAAAATCTCTAAGGTTTTGAGAAAATCAAATTTGAACTAGTCTTAAAATTCTAATTGTGCGCTTTATCCTTCGAGAAGAGCGTCTTCTACACGCCTTTTTTCCCGATAAGCGCACGTTCCTGAAAGTGGAAAAATTTTACTTTCCGGGACCACACAAAGCAAAAGTACAGTTACTCCTTACTTGAAGCCGCCTAAAGACAGCCACCAGTGCCTCCTTAGACACTATGTGAGCACACAAAGGAATATTTGGAGCACACAATGGAGTCATACCTCTCCCTTGGGTCACCATCCACCATGTACCAAGGGAGGGAAGGAGGATTTGAAATCACCTATATAAAGCCACCAAGAGATGAAGAATGGGTGATCACATTGTTATGCTAGCCAGAATTGCCCAAGAAATACCAACGGTGTGTGCCCCGGAGCTGGAGATAGAGGGGACTCGATTGTTGGCCACCCAACAATCCTAGTCCATCACAGTGGAGAGAGAAGGAGACGGAATCATAGGCAAAGCTTGGAAAAACAACATCCTTGCATCGGGACCTAGAACCATTGTCTAGGGGCCCTTTGGCAAGTGGGTAAAATTTCTTCTCCATATCAAACATTTAATAAGAAGAGGCCTAGAGCGATCATTTGCATTATTATCATTTTGACTCTCTTCAATAGCTTCTATATATTTGTGTTTTAGTTTTTAGTTTAATTTGAGCATACATTTGCATACTTTTTCCTCTAGATTGTATGCTTTTGAGCTCCACCACTTTCTGTCTATTACCAATAGTTTATAGGGGTATACCACACCCCTTAAACTGGTGTGATTTCATACACCCGTGCGTTAAATCCACCACAACAGCGGAGATTAAATCGCAAGTTTCAAAGGATAGGCGTGGGACATAAATGTTAAAATCGCCGAAGTGCAATATATGATGCGGTGGGGCCTGATCACAAATCGAAAATCACAAGTTTTAAAGGATAACCACGGGAGGTAAGTGATAAAGTCACTTAAGTGCGATATGTGATGCCAGTTGGCACCCGGTCGCATAGCGCACATCGCAAGTTTTAAAAGATAAGTGTTAAGGAAAAGTTAAAGACAACAAAATGCGAAGTGTGATGTTAGCACGGACGCGATGTGGTTCCAAGATGAAATCTGAAGTATTTCAAGTCCGAGATTATGAGGTTTGTGCACCATTTTAATAAATAGGAAAAACATGGCAGAGAGACTCGGGTAAGTGACCCGACGCAGAGCAAAGGAGAATAGAAGACTAAACACAGCGGGCACACGCAGAAGAGGCAGAGTCGGGTAGTAGGTGACATGATGACATCGTTTGAAATGCAAAAGGCATAAGCAGAGTCAAGCAGAAGAAAATATAGTGGCATTGTGGGAAGCACGATAGTTGGGTCAAGTCGGGCACTGAGGCGTTGTTACAGAACTGTGTAGCTACTGCATCATAACTAGGAAGGACACCTCAGCACTTCGGGGGGACGCATTAGCAACATCAAATTCAGCAAAACGAATGATATTTCCAGTTTCAATTTGTTTTCTTGGTATGATTGCATAGGTAATCTTAACAGTTTAGATAGTCGAGTAGTTTCAAGAAGTTCAGTAGTTACAAACTACTTTAATGTATTTAAGCAGATAGAAAAAAATAAAATAGGTTCCGAGTTCTGGACCTCTAGGGGAATACATTTTGTACTTCTTTTTATGATCGGTAAATGAAAGAAGCAGTAAGTTTCCTGCAACTGTTGATGGTGATTCATGTTTCTTGTGCCATTTTGTGTCCCTTCTTCTTTGAATGAAGTGAAGTAATGTAGCAATCAATCTCTTAATTACATCTGTGAGTAAGAGTTAAATAACCTTAATTTGTGCTCCTTCACTCCATATCTTCACCCTTAACAAATTCTCTCTGAAACTTAAAAGTAATAGATTATGTGTTTATAGCATATTATTTTGAGTTTCCCCTCTCTTCACAAACTCCCGATGAAACTTTAAAGTAATAGATTATGTGTTTACAACATATTATTTCGATTCCTCTCTCTCCATGAATTTCTTCTGAAACTTAAAAGTGGTAGATTCTGTGTTTACACCACATTACTTTGAGTTTCCCCTGTAGTTCTTCTTTTCATGTAGATATCAGTAGTGAATGGCATTATGAAATATTTTATTATTCCAGATCATTAAGGGTTTTATAAAACTAGTCTCCAAAGGGATAGAACAAAGAAATCATGATAAAATCATTTTTGTGACACACTTTTAAAATGTCTTAAGCATTGATTCCTTTCACAACTAAGGGATTGTCTCTTAAGATACAACAATGCCCATAGTGTCTGGAGATTCATACAACTTTTTAAGATATTTTTCCCAATTTTCTAAGTAGATAGAATGGTTATCTTTGGTTTTACGGACAAGAATTCCGCCAACAATTTTTAGGCGCAACTTTAGAAAGGTGGAGAAGATAATCATATATTTTATTAATATATGATATTTTATTCCTCTTGATGATATTTTTGTATATATTGATATTCTGCAACTTAATGATTTTATTAGGAGTGTCTCTGATCACTTTCCTAGGAATTTTGCAATCTTTGTCATATCATGGATTGGAAGCTCTATTAGATTGCTTAAACGAAATCTCATTAGAAAAGTTGTTAAATTAAAATTAATTTAAATTTAAAATAATAATAATAATTAAAATATTAAAATAAAAAATAAAACTAAACAAAAAAAAATTAAAATATAAATTGTAATTAAAAAAAAAATTTAAAATTTAAAATTTAAAAAATATATATGTGTGTGTGTGTGTGTGAAATACATTTTCAAATTTAAAACCAAAAAAAAAACAAAATAAAATTACTATTTTTAAATTAAAAAATAAAATAAAATAAATAAAAACTTAAAATAATTAAAATTAATATATATATATATATATATATATATATATATATAACCAAAGATAATCATTCTATCCCCTTAGAAAACTTCGACAACTATCTTAAGAAGTTGTATGACTCTCAAGACACTATGGGTACCACCTTAATCACTCCAATATCTCTCTTAACGACATTGAGTCTGGTATTAATAAGCTCGCTAATGGGAAATCTAAAGATATTGAAGGATACTAAGCTGAGATCCTTAAAATGGGAAGATATATCCTCATTCTTTATCTCCACAACCTTGTCAATTTGGTTGTAATGCATGGCTTCCCTCGACCTTGGACGCAAAGCCTTTTTGTACCTATATTTAAAAATAGGGACAAGAGTGTTCCATCTAACTGCAAGACCATTATGGTTAGCCATATCCTGGCCAAGATTTATGGGCTCATTTTAGAGAAGAAGCTTAGCCTTTGGCTTGAAAGCCAAGGAAAAAGAGCTAAAGGACAAGCTGGTTTTAGGAGACATCACTCGACTATTGACCATCGTGTCACTCTTAGTATCATTGTGGAGGAATGTCGCAATAGTAAAGTTGATCTCTTATATTTATTTGTGGACTTTAGAAAAGCTTTCGACACTGTTCCTCAAGATAAAATTTGGGAGACACTTAACAAGATCATGGTCCCTCCTGAGTTGATGATTGTTGTGATCCCTCTGTACGAGGCTGCCATTGCCAAGCTTAAGACAAATGAGGGGTGGTCTAAAGACATTAAATGAAATATTGGAGTTAAGCAAGGGTGTCCCTTATCCCCTACCCTTTTTGGCATATGCATCAATAAGTTAGGGGAGTGTCTGGAATATGTGAGGTGCAAGGGCACCGAGCTTGCTGGTGTTCTCATTACTCTTCTCCTCTATGTCGATGATATCGTTCTTCTTGCAAAAATCCATGATGACCTTGACAAGCAGCTCCAGATTCTTCATGACCACTGCTCCAAGATGGGTATGACACTTAATACCGACAAGACTAAAGTCATGATCATAAATCCAAAAAGATCACCCATGGTATTTTTGTATATAATAACCGGTGCTTAGAAAAGGTTTCTTCTTATAAGTATTTGGGCATTGAATTCCCTCATCATCTCAACTGGAATTATAGCATTGAGAAAAGGATTATTGGGGGCTAGAAAGCTTATTATGAGCTTGAAAAAAATTGTAAGTTGGTCGATCTTTACAATTGGAGTAAAAATAGGTTCCTCTTTGAGGCCCTTGCCACCCCTGTTGTCTCATACGGATGTGAAGTTTGGGGCTGCAGTAAATCCATAGAGTCATACAGGAAGATTGAGATTATTTAAAATCAATTCATAACCTACAACCTTAAGATCAAGGGAAATACTCCCTATCATATCCTCTTGATCGAATCTAGTTTGTCCCCCATTGAAAGTACAACTATGTTTAGATATCTAATGTATAAGAAGAAGCGTGACAACATGGAATCAAAAAGGCTCCCTAAAATTTCTTCTAACTGTAGTCAAAACCCCCGCCTTCGCCTCAAGCATGGGTGGCATAAGGATGCCCAGTCTGTAGAAATTTCTGAATCTTAATTCTTATGCAAAAATTATTTCTGTTAATCTGGTTAAGTTTCTCCTACTTATACAAGTTATCAACTGAATAAATTCAAGTTAACATCAAAGAAAAACACGTAACAGATCTCTACCAATTCAGATTTAGAATAAGCACATGCACACATAGACAAAGTGACATAGTTATTTATGGACAAACTGTCCCCGAAAAAACCCAATGTGGAAAAACCAGTCTCTGGCTGCTAGAGGGCTCTATTATTAAGAATATTTCTGAATACACAACTCTGGGTTCCAGATCTAGAAAACCCTACTAGTGAAAACTCTAGATCTACGGCTCCTGGCTGATCTAAGACCAAAAATACTAATTGATTTACACCCTCAAATAGGATTTATAGAACTCAGCCAGATCTAGACCTAGAAACCGCAATGCTGCCCTTGAAAGACATTGTTGTTGTTGCTTCTGCTGTTGTCATCTGTTGTTGTTGCTGCTACTGCTGTTGTCGTCTGTTGTTGCTACTACTGCTATCTATTGTTGCTGCTATTGTTGTCTTTTGTTGCCTTTCTCGGCATTGTCCTTGCTGATCTCTTCTCTGCTTCTTGTGTATTCGAGACCCCTAGATCAGATCATCCCCTTGGTCTAAATTCCCCTCTCTACAACTGAAACACTTCTGAGAATTCTTCGCAACCCCGCCCTAGAATCTCAGCTTAGCTTCAGTGCTCTTCCTCTGTGTATCTTACAAATGACCCCAAGGCTTTCCTTTATACTTTTCACATTGACAAATCAACGGCCAAGATTAAATATTTAATCAATGGCTAAGATTAAAAGAAAGCTTGATCCCTGTGACTTAAGACAATTTCATCACATATTTAATTAAATTCACTTTAGTTATTTTATTTTCCTAAGTTTTGACTTAGGAAATACATTAAAATAATTAATTAATTTAATATCTCCTAAACCAGATTAAATTTCCCAAATCCATTTATGGGTCTTGTAGATCAGATGAACTCTAGTCCTTCCTCAAAATTTGGGACCTAAAGCACAACTGGTGCTACCCCAAATACACAAAATCTCAACACTCCCTCTTAGCATCAAGGGTGTGCTCTAGCAATACATCACACTTATGCATTACATGATTTTGGACACTCGTTCGATGTTGCTGAAGCTTGGCCTCCTGCCACTCAACTCTGCACTATTACTGCCATTTTGTACTACTGCCCATGACTTTGCCACTGCCACTGCAACCACTGTACTGTTGCTCCCTCTCAATATGTCGCATCTATGTTGCTCATAGCACTGCCACTGTTGATCTGCTGCACTGCAATTTCAGTTGTTGAGAGTAACAACTAAATCTCCTGCCCAATCTTTGACAAACAAGTCAGATGGGCTGCATCCTCATCACTGAGGCTCCATAGGCTACAGATCTATGTTGGCATCTAAAGAACGATACACAGCTACAGCTCTGCTAGCGTAATCAGACTCCCTCTGCACTATTGAAGTCACATCAGCTCCTTGTGCTGAAATATATCACGCTGTTGTTGCACTGTGTTGTCCCTCCGAAGCTCTCTGCGTTGTTGTAGCTCTGCACTGCGTAAGTAGCACTGCACAGTGTTGTTGAAGTCACATCAGCCTCTGCACTGCTACTGCTTCTACGATGCTACTGCTTTGCTCTGCGTTGCTCCTTCCAGTCTCTAGATCTTCCTTTGCCTCTGCCTCATCTGTGATCTATGCACCCTCTGCTCTACTTGTCTCACTATTGTCTTAAGGTTGTCGTAGCTCACTTGTGATCCAAGAGATGAGCTGCTCAAGGATCTCGCCTTACTTCCATGTAGCTCCTCTACATGTCCATGTCACCCCACCTTCGTGGTTCATGAGCACTCATGGCTACATCATCTCCTGACCCATTATTTGACACCGCTACTTTGGAAGAAGACGCTTCCTTTTCCCTTTTATTCATTGGACAATGGCTGGAAAAATGTCACATTTCACCGCATTGGAAGCACTTGGTCTTTGAAATATCCTTCTTCTTCTTTGGCTGCTTTTTCGATGCCAAGGCTGCATCTTCCTCCTCTTCCTTCTTTACTTTTCTCAACCTAGGGTTGTGCTGCTTCTTGGTGAATCTGCGTAGTTCTTCTTGCCGAAGGATTGACCACAAGTTTTCCCAATCTGGGAGGTCCGCTCTGCCCAAGATACTTTGGACAAAGGTTTCCCACTCATCTGTGACTGCATTGAGGGTAGACCTGACTATCACTAAATCATCTACGGTTGCACCCGTTGCAGTCAAATGATCCCTGATTGAATGCAATCTGAAGAGGAAATGCTCGATGTCTTCTCCCTTGGTCATCATGAATGACTTCATTTGGGCCTCCAACAGCATATTTATTTGGACTGATTTTCCGTCATATAGGGAATTCAAGGCCTTCCACATCTCATTAGTTGTTCTCTTCTCATCTATGTCTGGCACAATATGATCCTTGATATTGTCCATTATTAGCCGCTTGGCATGCCCAGCAGCTTCCCTATGCTTTCGTAGGAGATCCGCATATGTCGGCGTGGCTAGGGTCTTCTCTACATGGTCTCTTAGACCATATGCATCAAGGACAATTAGGATCCTAGCTTTCCACACCGAAAAGTTTGAGAGGCCCTATAGCCTATCCTGATCACACAGTCCATGAGGAACCATATGCTTAGAATGTGTCGGAGCTCCTCTTCTCTATGCTAGAGATCTTGGATCTAGGGTCCTTTACGAACTGGGCACCCTCTGCTCCCTTTGACACTTGATTTCCCTCCTTCGAAATCTACCAAATCAACTATGATTCAGCTTCTTCTTTGATCCTCTGATCAAACTACAAGTTTCCTTTGCAAGAAACTCTCTGAGAAACTGATCTCTTCACAAACTTTTTCACTTGTGCTAAGGCTAAAAATCTGAAAAATTCAGAAGTTTAACCCCACCAACTCTTCTGAATTTCTGCAACTTTTCTGCAGATTTTTCTGGATCTGACAGATTCATATCTGAATCACACTGGTTGGCTTCAGACCCAACCAGCGTTGTTTCTGAGCTGCCTCTGTGCAGTAATTGTGTGGGCTTGCTAGGACACAGCGCTGGATAGCATCACCCATCCCTCTGCGTGATTCTGCTCCTGAAAACTGCATTGTCCCTTCATATCTGCTTTTCTGTTGCCTTTCCAACTGCTTTCTGCAGCTAGATCCTTCAGATTCTTCCGCTGGTGACCCTTCTAGATCTACAATTGCTCTGATACCATGTAGAAATTTCTGAACCTTAATTCTTATGCAGAAATTATTTCTATTAATCCGGTTAAGCTTCTCCTACTTATACAAGTTATCAACTAAATAAATTCAAGTTAACATCAAAGCAAAACACATAACAGATCTCTACCAATTCAGATCTAGAATAAGCACATGCACACATAGACAAAGTGACAGTTATTTCTGGACAAATTGTCCCCAGAAAAACCCAATGTGGGAAAACCTATCTCCAGCTGCTAGAGGGCTCTATTATTAAGAATATTTCTGAATACACAACTCTAGGTTCCAGATCTGGAAAACCCTAACAGTGAAAACTCTAGATCTACAACTCATGGCTGATCTAAGACCAAAAATACTGACTGATCCACAACCTCAAACGGGATTTATAGAACTCAACGAGATCTAGGCCTAGAAACCCCAGCGCTGCCCCTGAAAGACACTGCTGATGCTACTGTTGTCGTCTGTTGCTGCTACTGCTACTGCCTTTCTCTGCGATGTCCTTGTTGATCTCTTCTTTGCTTCTTGTGTATTCTAGACCCTGGGATCAAATCATCCCCTTGGTTTAAATTCCCCTCTCTGCAACTGAAACACTTCTAAGAATTCTTAGCAACCCTGCCCTAGAATCTCAACTTAGCTTCAGTGCCCTGCCTCTGTGTATCTTACAAATGACCTCAAGCCTTTCCTTTATACTTTTCTCGTTGACAAATCAACGACCAAGACTAAATCTTTAATCAATGGATAAGATTAAAAGAAAGCTTGATCTGTGTGACTTAAGACAATTTCATCACATGTCTAATTAAATTCACTTTAATTTTTTTATTTTCCTAAGTTTTAACCTAGGAAATACATTAAAATAATTAATTAATTTAATATCTCCTAAACCAATTATTAATTTATTTATTTATTTTTATTTTTTATTTATTTTTTAACTAACTTTCTAACGACTACTTCTTAACAGCTAGTTTTAACGGCTAGTTCTTTATAGTTATCAATGGCTATTTCCAGGTAATGATGCATCTTCGCTATTTATTCACTGAGATTGATTAGTCTCTCCACCTTGTCCTAAGGATGAACCACATTAGTTGGTTCGAAACGTCGACCTAATCCTAGTGATGTGATTAATCCGAAAGTTCTTCTATCTACATTATGGATCACAAAAGTCTTAGATCTAACATCTCCTAAACCAGATGAAATTTCCCAAATCCATTTTTGGGTCTTGTAAATCAGGTGATCTCTAGTCCTTCTTGAAAATTTGGGATCTAGAGCACAACTGATGCTACCCCAAATACACAAAATCTCAACACAGTCCTGGCTCAACCATTGAGGAATTAAGGAGGAGCTTAGTATGGGAAGCAAAGATAATATCAAAAATACTATTACCTCCAAGTTTAAAGATGGGTTGTGGGAGTTTCAGGAGTTGGAGGGTAAAAGGAAGCTAAGATATTATAAGGAAGTGATCAACCCCACCCTTGATAATCAGAATTATCTCTCTGTGTTGTCCAGCAATAAGAAAAAAATGAACATCGCTAAGATAAGAACTAATTCCCATGAGCTTCGGAGTGAGACTAGGCGGTGGTTTATTTCCAAGACCCCTTGGAACAATAGAATTTGTTAGATTTGCGATTCTAAGAAAGTGGAAGATGATAAGCACTTCCTTTTAGACTGCCCTACTCTTACTCACATTCGCTCTCAATTCCCTACCATCTGCTAGACTTCCAATCTTCTTAACCTATTAAGTCAACCTGCCTATAGTGATCTTGAAGCACTTATTTCCCTTCTCTTTGACCATAGAAATAAGACTTTGAAGAATCAAACTTAGATTCTTTCTCATTTCTTAAGGTTCGATAGACCGCATTGGTCTTCACTGACGGTAACCACCACCACCACCATCATCATCATCATCATAATATATATATATATATATATATATATATATTAAATTTAAAAATAAATTTTATATATATATATATCAAATTAAAAAAAAAAACAGTGACGGAGCTTGACCGCCGAGAGGGAGAGAGCTAGCAGCCTTCCCCCTGCCCAGCGGTCGAGCCCCGCAGCCCCCTTGGTGGCAAAATTCGATTCTAAGAATCGACCTCCACTATCAACGGGGCTCTTAGCACCCCCGTTGCCCGAGCTCCGTCATTGTCTATTTTATTTTTTATTTTTTATTTAATTAAAAAAATATATTTATTTTTATTTTATATATATATATATATATATATATTTTTAAATTTTTTTTAAATTTTAATTTTAAAAATGTTTTTTTTATAAAAAGAATTTTGTTTTAAGTTTTTTTATATGAAAATGTATTTTTCATATATATTTTTTTTAATTTATTTTTTTTTTTAACTTTTCTTATTTGAAAAATAAAATAAATTTTAATTTCTTAATTTTAATTATTTTAGTATTTTTATTTTAATTATTTTATTTTATCTTTTTTTAATTATGTTTTATTTTATTTTTTTAACTAACAAAATTAGTTTATTTTTATTTTTTTCCTTTATTTTTTTTGCGAGTGTTTTTTTTTTCCGTTTTTAATTTTTTTCATGTTTTTTTCTTTATTTTTATGTTTCATTATCAAGGTGAAAATCACCACTCTAAACCAAAAAAAAAAGATGTTGCATCAACACTTTTCAAAATTGGCATAAAAATCACTAACAATTTAAAACAAATGTTCATACTTGATAAATAAAAAAATTTGAAGTGCCAAAAAAATCACCACTTTTCTAAATCGACATGAAAACCATGACATTAAAAATAAATAAAAAATAAAAAATAAATCAAAGAAAAATTAAAATTCCAAAAATATGCTCCCAAAAAAAAAACGAGCTATTTTACATCACCACTTTTCAAAATTGTTGAGATTCAACAAGATGAGGAGCTTAGTGAAAAGAGTCGCCTTCACTAAGTGGGCCCGCAGGCTATTTTTGGCGCAAGTCTATTTTTAGACTGTCTATTTTTAGACATGATGATCATATTTCAGAAGTTGCAAGATGCTATTTGTGGAAGGTTGATCAAGTTGGAAAAATAGATGAAATTCTATTTTTAGAATATTGGGCGAAGTCTATTTATAGATCGCTGATCTAAAAATAGATGCATGTCAATTATTATTAACTCTTAATAATAATCAGACACTAAACAACAACTTATTATCTTGGAGCACTTTGTTTCAGTGCACAGATGTGCCACATCAGTGGACTGAGGGAATTACGCAATTCCCAAGGGTTTACTGGAGCTAATGCATGGAGGATTCAGTTAGAACTCAAGTGGCAGAGTCATGACACAGTTGGAAGAAGTAGTTATGGAGTTGTATTCAGTTTAACTTAGTTAGACTTAGTTGAGCTAGTTGTATCTAGTCTAACTGATTGATACACTAGTGAAAGTGGAATGAATTAATTAGTTAATTAATTCACAAATAATAACTCATTAATCAACTGAACAATACAGCAGTTAACTACAGTGCATGGCAATTTCAATGGAGACCCAGTGGAGAGATAAGTGAAAGAGCAAGATGGACTATCTGCTGTGACTATAGTGATGCATTGATTGCGTCACACACACATTGGAGTTGCCAATGAGGATTGCGCAGTCAAGGCAAGGGTAATTCGAATTCATTCAGAGCTATTCTTCAGTAGGGATTGTGCAGTGGGGCAAGCTAGCAGGAGGGCAAAGATCGGTGCATGGATTTGCAAGATTGTTCATGATTAGTGTATGACAATTGTACTGTACTGAGAGCTTGATAAGCTTTGTATGAGGATTGTCATATGATTCCATGATACATAATATATAGTTGGGGTTTTCAGCTTCAGGCTTTCCCAATTAAAAACAACTGTGTTATGTGTGATTATTTTTATTTATGCTTTACATGTGTGCAATTAATTTTTTCGGCAAAAGATTAACAAGTGGAATGATTCAGTATCTTGCATAAAGTTAAATAGTGTGAGATCAAGTGGATCTAGGACATATGCATGCTTAGTGCATATAATTTCTACAAAAATCAACATGAAAATCATGACATTTTAAAATTAAAAATTAAAAAAAAAATTCCAAAAATATGCTCCAAAAATAAAACAGGGTATTTTACATTATCAGTTTTCAAAATCGACATGAAAATCACGACATTTATAAAGAAATAAAAAATAAAATTACAAAAAAATTTAAAGTGCCAAAACTATGCTCCAAAAAAAAGTTGATTCTACATCACCACTTTTCAAAATTGGGTGTTTTTTTCACTACCTCAAAAAAACAGGTACCAAGTAATTTTCTCGTTTGATCGATAATTTTGTTGAATGTTATTTTATCAAAGAGAAGGTTAATTCATTCGACTCTCTTGACGACTTGATTTAGCATTGTATTCAGCGCAAGAGTATTATTCCTCATATGTTTTACTATCAGCATAGAATCTCCAAGAATTTGGAGCTCCTTCATGCCCTTAGTATTTGTGAGGTTTAATCCTAGGAGTAATCCATAAGACTATGCTTGATTATTTGTTCTCTTATCCAAAATCCAAGCATATTTGTCTTTGATGTTTCCATCGGGATTTATGGGAATCCCTCCCCCTCTTGCCACCCCATTTGTTATGTACATTGTTACTTAATGTGGTCAACGTAATTTGTTGTATCAACAGGGATCCAATTATACTAAATAATGCGGCTCCTGCGCTATTACAGAACACACACTTTCTCTTTTCTACCTTTTCTACATCCACTCTTAACTACTTTGCTCTACTATGCAATAAAATGCACTATAATGGAATTGAACCTATTTTCGTCCTAGTGGCTTGGTTATAACACAACCCAATAGCCAACTAGGTGCTAAATTTGACTCATTCTACCCTCAATATAAGTTACAACTTGACTTTCCTAGAGTGTTCTTCATCATGGTTGCATGGCTAACAAAATTTCCTTGAGTAATGGGATTGATGTGGCATCCTTTTGAATCATGGTAGACAAAATATGCAGGCCAACTTCGAGACATAATAAATTTTTCATATGAACTTCGCTTGAGTTTGTTCTTACACCAATGGAAATGTATCTTAGTGTATAACAACGCTAAGGCATCTTGTGCAAGTGGAAGTTTTTGGATGCCTCAAATTTGTTGAAGTTATTGCCCATGCAAGTGCTTCTACATAAGCCATGTGTCAAGCGTGTAGAAGATATCCAAAAGTCTCTTTAGGTATTTGCTTTTATTGAGCAAGTAACCTTTACGATTATTTTCCTAAGTTTAACTTATTAAAAAAAAACACTAATTACTTAGTGTTGGTTATTAAACTAAAGTTTCTAATTAGAAATGTATTTAATTCATTTTAGTGAATTACATATAATCTCTATCGGTGATCTAAGTGGGTTGGAATTTAAGCCTAGCCATCAATCACATTGGAGATTAAGAGTTAAGAATTTGGCTTAATGAAAATTACTAAAGAAGCCCAAGGGAGAGGTGAAGGATATATTTAATGCTTAGAAGAGATTTCTCAAGAGAGACTGAAGAGGACAGAAAGGTGTGAAGCGAGGTAATTTTCGAAGGATTAAATGATGTTGAATTTGCTGAAAGAGGAGGTTGAGATTGAAAGAGGCCACAATTTTTTAGGGGTCAACATTTTCCAATCTATTTCACGCAAGTGACAGACAAATTTCTCTAATGCACATAGTGTCATACATGTTGAGGAGGTCGAATTTGTAGGTGGAGACCAAGTTATTTCCAAAGTCGAAATTTCCATGGGTCGAATTCTTCAACAGCTCAAAATTCCCAAGGTAGGTGTGAAAATTCAAGTTTTATTGTGTTGTATTTTTTTGTGTATTCTTTGAAGATCATTTCCATATAAGGGGAGCCCTTATTTTCTTGAGTAACAATTTGAAAATTTTGTTTGGAAAAATTATGAAGTGTTTTGTAACAAATGTTTTATTAAATTTTCCATTATTATTTAAGTTAAATGCTAGTGTTGGGGTAGCAGGAGGGGGAGGGTTTTTCATTAATCCCAAAGGAATCATAGAAGATAGATACGTCGGGGGATTGGTAAATAACAAAAATAATCAAGCTGAGGCTTATGGATTGTTCCTCGATCTCACCTCGGCTCAGGAAAAAGGAGTCATGGATATGAATATCCTAGGGGACTCCGTTCTGATCATAAAGGATATGAACCACAACTCGACAGCTAAGAACAATCAATTGATTCAAATTCGTAAGAGAGTCCAAGGAATGCTACCTCACTTTGGACAATTAAAGCTTTTTCACATTCTAAGAGGTCAAAATAAAGAAGTGGAGAAGCAAGCAAAATTTTCCTGCAAGATGAAAGAAGAAAGCAGTGAGGCGAACGTTATAGCGGGACATTTTCCTATTCCCTAATTGTTTATATGAAAATCCAAAACTTGATACTTAATTTTGAATCATGCATTAAAAATCAAAATAATAAGACGTAAGATAGGGAGATCAAGGAGTTTATAAGTTATGTCATCTCCCTCATGGCATCCCCCTCTTCCTTCATTCTTGCCTCTTCACCCTCCACCCACCTCCCCCTCTTCCACCTCCCCTGCCACATCACCCTCCTCTCCTAAGAACCTTGACCACCTTGGTTGCTCACCCCGCTTCACCCTCCCTCTTATCCTCCCCACCCCTGTCACATCTTCCCTCTCATCACACACCACCTCTTCCCACCTCGTGGCGGCTCTCCTCAGCGTGACATGCAACTTCATTTGTCACGTGCCTATTGTCCTTAGATGGTTGTAACACTTGAAGTTGGCTTGTGCTTAAGTGTGGGAGCTCACGCGCTCGCTCCTCGGATCAAGCTCCATAACACGCAGATTCAAGGAGAAAACATATGAATTCCCTCTTAACGAGGTTGGCATTTAATCAATCAGGGCTAGTGCAGACATTTCTTGCGTGGACAAGTCAGAAATCGTTTCAACAATCAAGAGCATTTTGGAGGATCATTGGGATGCAAGAGTGTCCAATTGTTTACATGGATGAAATGAGTCACCCATGAGGTGAGCTCGGTTTCAGGGTCCAAGGGGTATAGCCGCCTTCATTCGGGCAAAATGACGGTGCGATCACTGAAGGAACGAGAGAGGAACCCTCTAAATTGTGGCCTTTGTGTCAAGGAACATGTTGAACTTAGGGAGGGGTTGGCGATTATGCAAAGATGCATACATCAACAACAGAAGGAGTCTTACGAAATACAGCAGAGGCAGATTGAAAATAACCTGAAGATTCGTCAATTAGAGGATGAAATTGACGCTCTGTGAATGCAAATTGAGGACGTCTAAATCAAGTTGGAAGAAAAGAACTCTCGAACTAATAAAGAAACTACTGGAATTGATCTCAATTGTCTGACTGCATTGCAGTAGCCAGCCCTTGTGTTTTTGTTTTTTTATGACAATATAAATGTATTTTGTTTTTTAATGAGTTCTGCAAGGTATATAGCAGTAATCAAGTAAATACGTGTTTTTTTGTAATTTTGGAAAAACAAATTCCCATGAATGCGATTGTATTCAATATGTAATTCCTCGATTTTTAGCCACTTACAAATGAAGATTAATATAATCCTTCTACTCTTCACTGTTAAACAAAAGAATTAAATGCTAATATATTTTGTACTCAACAATTTTTAAAATAAATAATTTATTGGAACATATGATATTTTGGGTATATAATAAATAATTAAAAATATTAAAACAAATATAGTATTAAAAATTTAACAAAACTATGTCCACAAAATTTTAAACCTCAATTTACAAATTAACACCCTTCAATAAAATGGTTGTGAGCTAATTCATCTCCTTTATCCACATCGAAATGATTGACAGATAATATAATGAATCAATCCAAATCATTATCATTATGGACAATAATCAAAATGCATGAAATTAAACTTTAACATTTCCTCCAATCGTATTTCATAGTCATACCATATCCTTTTCACTATGTTCTCCATTAAAAATAATTTAGAAAAAAATGGCTCGAACATTCTCTATTTAAATTTTTGGATATTCTCTATTTAAATTTTTGGACAACTTAGGTTGAACTTTTCAGTTTTAAGATAAATAAATATCATATACAAAAAATCTAAAAAATATATTCATCATTTAATTTTTTTTTGGTTATTTTCCAATTAAAAGTAAATACTTTTCCAAATCAGGAACAAAAAGGCAGTTCATGTTTAAATAGTTTATTAGCAAAATATAAATACTCAGTTATAAATTCTATAAAACTCAATTCAATAATAATAATAAAAATATTCATCCATCCCTACATTATATTTGAATCCAACTGCATAGGGTCCCTTATCTATCCACACTTACTTTTATCTGATTGTTTCAGCAATGCGTTTACTCCCATCCATTTATTTTGTTTCTTGTTTGCGATTGTTTCAACAATACATTCACTCGGGATATACGTAGATTACCTTCCTCTTCTATGAATCAGATCAGATTGTATTTGATATAAATTAAAATAGCATACAAAAAATTCAATAAGTGAATTCAATGTTTTTTTATCATTTTTCTTTTAAATCTCCCTCACCTTCTCCATCCTCCCATACCATTATTTTCTGCATTCGCAATAGTTGTTTATTTTCTTATTTGTTCAAATATCTACTCCTCTTACCATTTGCTCAGAATACTACAACGACTCAATTATTTTGTTGCAAATTATTTAAGATTATTTACTCTTCTTTTTATTTGTTTGATTGACTTCTGACTAATTTTGTAACCTGAGTATATTGAATTAATAATTGAATCTGGTGCTTTTAATTAATTTTGATGTTATACTTTTGACTATATTGTATAAATTTAATCAATTCCATTCAATATATCTGTTAATGTCGGTTCTCTCTGTTTCCGAACCTTTGCTGCCCTATCGCTTTGCCTCCCAAAATTCTTCACAGGTTGAGAGAATTTTTTCTTTCTTTATCATCACAGCTAGCCAACGAGGAGAAGAAAATCCCTTTATCTCTTAAAGGGCCTACGGTTTCTATAATAGTGGCAGCCACATAGGAATAAAGGGAAAGTTCCATTTATTTCTTTTTGCTTGAAGTAACATCTTGCCTCCTTGTTATTGCTGTTGGTAATGCTACAGGATGAATGAATGCATCAAACAGCATTGCGTAGCTTTGAACCACTTTACTCCAGTTATGAAAACCGTCTCCTCAATTAAGATCAACCTTCTCCATTCATATATTTTCTCTTCTTGACCAGTTAAACAAAATAATTTAATCTTGAATATTGTACATTATTCGTATAGCTTGTATTCAATCCAAAATGTTGTACCGTCGAAGCAAAGATCATACTGAAATTGACTGTGTTTTGCAGGAGCTTATATTAAAATAAGTCCATTCAATGTTTTCATCATACTTTAGAATACCATTGGAATTATACTTTCAATTGGATTAAGAAAATAATAATAATAAACCACAAAAAGTCAAACAAAAATTACAAACAATTTCTGATGAGAAACTTATCGATCAACTGTTACATCATCAGACATATCCACAGCACCCATGAGTAATGGATACTTTACAATAAGCGAAGTATAAAACTGTACCTACACTGTAATCGTTAAAAGTTTAATTTACACCTGCACTAACAGAAAAGCTCCCCGGATCAACAGTTACACAAAAAAAAATTAATTTGCACCTGCACTAACAGAAAAGCTCCTCGGATCAATAGTTACACTTTTTGTGCAGTTGTCAGTCTTGTATATACCAATCAATCTATCTGCCAACTCGAACATGTTGTTCCTCAAACTGCATAAGCAGTAAATCTCATTTTAAAACAGACCAACTGATTATCATCGACCAATCGAGAACATCCATTGCAGCTTGGTGAAGGATAATAAAGTATCACTTACCTTATAATAATGAATTGGGCATCCTTAGTACGATCCTTGATGTAGTGACCCACTATCGAGACATTCTTAAAATCTGTATATCATATCATTGAAAGCCATAACTCCATCTCTCCATTAATTTAACAATTCACAATAACTTTCAGAGATTATCTTGCTAAGCTATTTAAAACCATCTCACATCATCAGAACATCACAATTCAAGCTAGAGTTAATACAATGTTTCTAAGTCTCAAGAGAAGTGGCCAACAATACCAATGCCTAGCAAGAACTGTTGAACTACAATATCAGAAATGTATATTCAAAGTATCACGATTGCACTTGTGTTTTTTAAGCCGGAGCATATTCAAACTACCTCAACGGATAGTCTAATGGATATGAACTATAAATCTAATAGCATACATCAATAATATCCAAATAGGAATGAAGACCAAAGCATGAAAGCGAAGTAAGCTTCTAACTCACCTAAAGCAGCATCAATTTCATCCATAACATACAATGGAGTAGGTTTATAATGATGAAGTGCAAAGACCAGTGCCAATGAGCTTAAAGTCTGTAAAAATAAGTAAAAACAGGCATGAGTTTACAGAAACAAATATCAAAACTCTAGACAATATTTAGAAATCTTCTGAACAATTCCTTCTAAATCACTGGCTACTATATTTCTTCACAGTTTTCATCGGAGACACAAATATTCTAGCTATAAACACGTTGCTGGAAGAAAAAATACAGATTCATGCCCAAACTTAGTTACTGAAAAACAGGCATAAGGTGCATTTTTACTCACTGCATCAATCAGCGATGGAGATGACATGTTTAGGAATATGAGATTTTAAAAGCGATATATATAACCTGAAATTCAAAGACGGTTAATATTTACCTTTTCACCACCAGATAGATTAGCAATGTTTTTCCAACTCTTTTTAGGAGGGCGTACACTGAAAACGACACCTTCGGCAAAGGGGTCCAACGAGTCAACAAGCTCCAATTCGGCATCACCCCCCAGAGTGATCATCTGCATATTGTATTCAACCACTCAAAATCATGTTCTGTAGATTATTCATAAAGTTATAACATGTTGGTAATGTGACAAAATCAGGGATGTCTTGACTCTTACCTGATACATTTCTTTCAATTTCAATGAAATAGTATTGAAGCCCGCCATGAACTCATCCAGCCTAATGCAGCATAAATATTAGAAGTAGAAAATACTGATTCACTTGAATGAGAAGATACCCTATATAAGCATTCTAGTCTAACAATTCCATAAAATATTACTGGACAGTTAGGATCCAGGATACGAAATCTAAAAAAGTGCCAATATGCAACCTTTCAAGATCTTCATCATTAAATTGAAGTTTAGAAGCCTTTGTACCTATTTATTGCCATGCATTCAAATGACCTTTTCCCATAATGAAAAAATATATAACCCTTGGATGCTACATAATGAACTTTGAATTTACATAATCAATGTCTAATTTTATTATCAAGTTGATTATGTAATTAGATGTCCATCTCATAATATCAACCTCTTCCCTGTCAATTTGAAAACATACCGTTTCTTCCGTAGCTCATCGTGTTGTCTCTTGAGATCATCACGTTCTTGAGTTACAGTATTAAGTTCCTGAACACGTTCATTATATAAAGCAGCCTTGTTCCGGTACCTTGGAGATTGAGCAAGACTCAGTTGCAAATTGCAAAAAAGTAATTTCAATTTATTTTCATTATTGTTATTAGTCCAAAATAAAAGATGGTAAAAGAGAGTACTCTTGGATTGCATCCAGACTTGGCTTTGACTCCTTAAGTTGAGCCTCAAACAATGCAACCTTTTCCAATGCTGTCCCTAGGCTACAAGGTTCGAGCAATTGCTCATTTCCAAGGGTTTCCTGGAGCAATGCAGGATCAATCCCTTCATTTCGAATTCTGTAAACAGACAAGTCAAAATAAAGACTATTGAAAATACCAAAAAATAAGAGCAAAACAAATAATAATAATAATAAAACTTTTTAAGTTTAACCACAATTTCCAATATTGTGAAAGGAAATTGCACCCACTGCTCAATATGCTGTGCAAGTGCCTTATGGATTTCTTCCAACTTCTTTGTGTATCCCTTTGCTTTCATTTCCCAATCCTTAGTGATTTTCTTCATGTCTTCTAATTTGTATTGCGCATCAACCTATCAACTCAAGACAACATCCACATGTATAAATGACTGAAACAAAAATGACAAAAGAATTCCCATTCAAGGTTCTTTAAGCATTTTTAAATTAACCAGTCATTAAAACAATTTGGATAACAGACCTCCCCTGATCGCAGCTCTTCCATTATCTTCTTAAGTTCATTGTACTCTTTCTTAGTTTTCTCTAACTCTTCATTATGTTTCTCTAGTACCTGCAGTGTCAAATCATTCAACCTCCATAAACAATTGCAAAATTAACACACCTAGCATGGGTCAAGGCGAGATTAAAGGTTCTCCTAAAGTAGTACAATCTACTTATAATTCCAAGAAACATAAAAGAATGCACATCAAACTCTGAGAATTCAGAAATCAATGACTTTAATAAAAACTAGACCTCTTGTGTTCTTTTATAATTTTCTTCCACCAAAACTGCTTTCTCTTCAGTTTCTTTGAAATTGGCTGCCTTCTTCTCTTTCTCATCAGCAGCTTTCTCCTTTTCTTTTGTTCCCTCATCAATTGCCTTCTGTAATTTTTGGACTGTTTTCTTGCCCGTGGTAATCTGAACCTTACGACGATTTATTTCTGTATTTGACTTATCAATATCCTGTTTAATTACAACATGAGAAAAGAAACAGTTGGCTTATTACACAAGATAACGAATGCTAAAGCCTAAACTACATTTACTGTAAATGAATATATAATACAAACAAATACTTACACCCTGTAGTTTTGCTACTTTCTCTTTTTGTTTCTTTAATTTCTCTCCTCCTGCATTCTCTATCTTATTTTGAAGTTCACCAGCCTAACAAGAATTTACTTGTGTTAGCTTCACTATAGAGAGAGAGACAGAGAAACTTCTATACATATATTATGAACAAAGGAGATTTAGAATAGAATGGATTTGAAAACACAGTTTCAACCTTCTCTTTAAGCTTTTTAGAACCCTTTACAAGACGTGTAAGCTCCTTTTCTTCATCAGCAATAATCTGATCAAGTTCTTTCAACCTTTCTTGCTCAATCTTTGATGGCTGTGCTGCAGATTTTAAAGAGTCAAGCTGCTTCTCAATGTCAGCATGCCTAGCACTCAATCCTTCTATCTGCAAACAGCGTGCCAGATAAACCAACATAAGCACCATGGTAAACAATTTTTAGTTTCCAAAACTAGCATATGACAAGTACTTCCTCAAGCCACATGATAATAGATATAAAAGAACAATTATATTTAGTCCGCAAACCTCCATTCGAGCCTTGGCTATTTCCAACTCCAAATGGGACACGGCCTTTTCAGCTCCTTGATACTGCTTCACAGCACTACTTATCCTTTGCCGTACAATTTTCAATTGTTCAACCAAGTTTTCAAGTTCCTTTTCAGCATTTGCAATAGCTTCTCCAGAAACACTGCAAGACCGGATGGATGTTCCCATCTTACCACCCTGGGGTTTCCCCCCACCACCACTCATTGTACCAGACTTCTCAAAAACCGCACCATCCAATGTGACCACACGCCTGAATTCCTTGTCTGGACCATAGGCAATTCTTGTGGCCTAACAAAGCATAGGAAAATGACGGAATTATTAGACTTTTCAAATTTATATCATGTCTGGAATACCCTCAAGATAAAAGGTTTAAGAAATCAGTATAAGGACAGTAACTATTATGGTTAAATGGCCTCCAACTGCAACAAGAAAAAAATAATGATTTCCCCACTAGAATGAGTGCTATTAAGCACAGTATATTCATGCAAGCTTCTGTTTCATTTTAAGGACATTCGTCATATGAGCAGAGCATTCTTGAAATAACACCTCATGTTAGAGAGAGGCTTGCAGGTAGAAACATTCCAATTAAACAATGGTTGTAGGGACTACCTGGTCGAGATCTTTTGCTACGACAGTATTTCCGAGTGCAGCAAAGAAGGCTAACTTAAGACGCTCTTCCTGAACAGTAATTAAGTCAAATAAGCGCGGAACTCCTTCTGGTGTTTTAACTTTCTCCTTCAATCTGGGTAGATGGTTTTCTTGCTTCTCCTGAATAAAAAAACACAACAAAATCTCAAGCTTATCACAATCCAGCCAATCAATTTAGAATTAAAACTAAAAATCGAGATTTAGCCGTATCTGAACCCTGCATAAGCCATATCAACATTCAGTGCCCTAGGACAATCTCCAACACAAGTTTCACCTTAAATCTAGGAAGAAAAACAAATTGTAAATCATTTCTGTAAAAGTAATTGACTTGCAATTCCGAAAAGAATATTGTTCAACGGGAAACCTACATTATAAGCATATAGTTAGAATGCTCTTCTAGTTCTCTCTCCTGAACTACAGGATAACTTTTCTGATTTAGAACAACAGTCAACGGCAGAGATAACATGAAAGTGACTCCATATCAACAATATTTTAGTCGACAGCCCTATGGTTTCAAACCACAGCATTTTAGGGATTTCAACTCTTCAGATAATGAATATGGTCACATAACCTGCAAAATGAGCATCATGCTAGATATTTATCTTCCCAGGTCTTCAGATAGTTAGGATTATGTATTTTCTTCCTCAACGGAGCATACTTACGAAGTGTGAGACGCACAGTGCAAATTGTAAAAGCCAATTAAATAAAAATAAAAACTAAAACTAAAAAACAGAGAAGGAATAGATCAGAACATTTTTGGCATATAAAATTATATGACGATAGAAAAATTAGAGAATAATATCCATGACTATTATATATTTGTATTCAGTTTCAAATTTGAATTCAAATTTCATTAGATATTAATATAGACTACAATCACTGATCATTATATATTCGTATTTTAAACTTTAAAAATTTCAAATGTCTCCTGGTTCATCAGGTAGTACTCAATTAGAACAGGTATGTTCTCCAATAATAGATATGGTGGTTTACAGGTAGTTCATAGGCCAAATGCTACTGATGTCTTCCATATTTCGGACTCTTTATTCTCCTGCTCGCCCCAGAAAAGGGAGACGTTAGTCAGCTAGATTTCAAGACAATGAATTCTGTAAACATCATATATTCAGAAGTCATAGTTTTGTCCTTATGGCTTGCAACAAAGCTATAACTTTTGTATAATCTTCAGCTTTAATAGACAACAACCACGTTCTCTCTCTCTATATATATATATGGCTTGCCGTGTCTAAGATTTGAATCATTTACCAAATGCTAACTGATGTTGAGTAGATAGCATTGACGTATTATGACAATTGAGCCATAACTATTTATGTTCAGTATTTTACTTCTTCAATCATGTTCCCAAATAATTGTTTGAAGAATGAAACTATAAAGATCTAAAGCATGTGAGCATATATCTTTAAGTCTACTATTCTGTCGAGAGGCAAGAAACCAATGCATGCCCTTTATAAATGACTTGAAACTCCAAAAAAGTCTGAGATTTTTTACTTTCATTTAAAAAATACCTAGTTAAATGCCTCTTCATGAACAAGAAGGTCAGCTTTATGGACAATCACAACTTAAATAACTAAACGAAGGTGACATATGCTGTTAACCTAATGTTTTAAAGCATGAAGGGTATAATATAAATTTTGCATTTAGAATAACTTTCAGTATGTTAATTTGACCGCTTGATGACAAATTTCAACCATGGGACGAGATTTCTCTTTTCAAGAGGACCAATTTTGACTATTGAAGTGCTCAATTTGGACAAGGGAAAGTGTATTTTTGAAATAAAGCCCATATGTGCACAAAAGGACAGGACAGCCCAAAAGAAAAATTATGCTCCCACAAATGGCTATAAATACAAGTCAAGTGACCCTCATTTGGACATCATCATGAAGCATTCTTCTATTCTCGTCTTTGGTTTTGACTCGCACAAGTCTAAGGCTAGGTCACGGAGATTGGTTCGTATAGGACTGAGATTGCAAGGTCCAAAGCTTGCATGTGTGATCTAGGGTTTTGGTTCCCAACCACAAGCATGCTACAAGGAAATTTTGGTTGTAACCGCAAGCACACAGGCTTATGCGTGTGGTTGAAAGGTTTCAACCACACACACGACACTCTCCCTATGGTTGGGGCCTAAGGTTTGAATTTTACAGTTAACCACAAAGTTTGGTAGTTGAGCGCAGATAGTGACAGTTGATTGCGGGCTTTTGAATCAAGGTTTCAATTATTAGCATTGTTGGGTTCATATCATGGATATTTGAGAGTGTAAACTTCTGTGATTCATAACATATTAAAATAAATCTTCCGAAAAATCACATGAGAAATTTTTTTTTTTTTTTTGGACCAAGAATATAAGGACGCATTTCGAACTACTGAATGTAGTTCATCATCAAGATAATGAAGATTGGTTGTTCCGACTATCATATAAATATCATGTAGAGATAAGCAACTGTCAAAAACCTATGGAAAATTAGACGTTAAAAATGGTCAAAAACAATAAATAAATGAATGAAGACGAAATAAATCTCATCATAAAGTAATAAAAATAAAGACCAAGTCAAAAAACAAATAATCAAGATAAAAATAAAAATGAAATAAAATAATCAAAATAGTCAAAATCTTACAAAGACTAATTAAACATAAAATAAAAGTAATAAAATGGAAAAAATAAACATAAACTAAATTAAAATAAAATCGAAACTAAAAATAAAGAATTAAATAAAATAGAAGGATAAAAATAGTACTACCTATAATGAAAAAATAAATAAATAATAAAAATAAAATAAACAAATAAATAATTATAACAAATAAAAAATAAAAATAAATAAATAAAATAATAATAATAAAGATTAAGTCAATAAAGATAAAAATAAATATTAAAAATATATAAATAATGAAATAAATAAATAAATAAAATATATATATATATATATAATGAAATAAAATCAACCTTAAAAGCTAAAAATAAAGAATTAAATAAAAGGAATTAAAAACATAAAACTACCTAAAAAGAAAAATATACTAAAACTATGTCAGTAATAGAAATAATTTTTATAGTCTATAATAAAAAATGAAACATTAAATCCCAAACACCTATAAAGTAAAACACAGGGAAACAAAAAGAGAGAAAAACCCAAGAGGAAGGATCACTACTTAGAGCAAAGAGATGGAATCCAACCACTGCTCACTTTCCACCCATCATCCCTATTCAACGTACGTGGCCTTTTCTCAATCTCAATAGCTTCCCTAAATCTCCGGTGATGGAAATGCTCAACCCTAGCAATGACTCTGGATTAATAAAATACAAATGTGATGCTTCGTCTTCTCTGCATGCTCAGCTAGAGCTGAGGTCTTCGTTCTACCATACCTGATATCCGCAGTATGCTCTTGAATCCTTTTATTAATCGACTGATCAGTTTCTCCAATGTAAGGAATCCCATAGGAACATGGGATCAAATAAACACCTTTCACACTTTTGGGGTCCCACGGGTCTTTAACAGATCTAAAGGAACCACGAATGGTGTTCAAAGGTTTAAAAGAGCAAGAGATCTTATGGTCCAAAAAAAAAAATTCTCATGTGATTTCCCGGAAGATTTATTTTAATATCTCATGGATATTGTTTAGTTTATTTTGTTAGTTAGGATTAGTGTTGAAGATATGGGTCATTTTACTCTCTCTCTCTCTCTCTCTCTCTCTCTCTCTCTTGTTGAATCATTCAATGGCAATCTAATAAAAATAAGAATTTGAAAATGTTTTCCCTATAGTGGGTTTTTCCCTGGTCTCCGACCAATCCTGGTGTCTCTATGTGTGAATGTTTTTCTTCTATTGTTCCTTTATGTTTTGTTGCATTGATAATGATATTGTTATTTCTATATAGTTGCATATGTTGTTGAATAACGTTATAAAACTGAAAAATGATATGACGTTATGGGGTGAATTTAATATGTAAGTGAAGAAATGCAAGTATCTAAAGCAAGGAACAATATATCCCTAAAAAAAATTAACATGGTATCAAAGTTGGGTTGAAGAAAAGCCATTGAAGATCACCCTTATGAAGACACCTTTGATAGAAGCAAGAGAAGATGGAGGAGACCTCAAAGAATACTAGGGTTTGAAAGAAACTCTAGGGAATATGGATATTAGGGCTTGATGTATATTATGACGTTAGGGTCTGGGAGAAACCCTAGATTATGATAAAGATTTGAGATATGAAACCTACAAACCATTGCATGATTAGTGTGAAGATGTTCTAGCACTTACGACAGATTTGATGTATCCCTAGATGGGATAGTCTCAATTAGGCATGGTTGTTGATGAAGTTGGTTGAAATATTGAAGGCAACAATGTTATATGGAAATGGACAGTCACGACTCTTAAAGGTTGGTTGAAGAGAGAGATGATCACCTCTCATTGAAAACAAGTACTTTTCGATTTATGTTACTCCTTGATGTCTCTAATTTTGTTTAGATTTATTGATTTTATTATTAATTATACTTCTTGCATGTATATTTGAGTATTGAGATACTTCTAACCTCCTAATGAGTCATGTGATAAAGAAGTGATGTTATGTTCATGATTCTTGAAGTATACTCCTATTAGTTGTTCTAATTATTTGACTCTAACCCTTGATGAAAGATTGATGTCATGTTCATATGTGGTGATGAAGTAGTTGATGCTAACATGTTATGACTATGATGTATAGATGTCTAAGAATTTGATATATCTATTAGTTTTGTTGATGCATGGCAACATTATGATAGACAGTTTGATGTCTTCAATGATGATGAAGTGGCTTCCCATTTAGAGGGTGAAACTCTCCATAAGATCCCTACACCTATTATCATTTGCATTAAATGTATAGAAGATTATTTATTTTTTAAGTAAGATTTCTGACATAAATAGACATATATCTGATATTGTTGGCCTACAGCAAGTTCTGCTTTGAAAAGAGAGGGTTTTTCTTCGTCTAAGCCCCAACCGTTGGGAGAGAGGCTTAAGAGTGTGGTTCTAGGCCTCCCAACCGCATAGAAGAAGGCCTATAGGTGTGGTTGTCCCTGTGGGTCACAAAAACTATGTCCCTATGCATAAAAATAAGAGCTCACCTAGAGTATGACAGTTCTACAAATATGGAGCAGACAATAGAAAGTCCTATGAGGAGGGAAATTTGAAAGTTTGATTTACTATAGAGAAAAAGAATGGTTTGACTAAACTTGTGTTTGCAGGGGACCAAAATATGCATATCAGTATGTCATTTTAATTTGATCATTGAAGCTAATATATGACAGTAATTGATAACATTTGCAAGGCTTTGACAAATATTTGGCTAGATGAGCAGTATTGGAGTTTGACATAATGCTTGATAGTTCATAGATATGCTTTGGCTTATGCGTTGATTGAATTCACAATGATAACAAATTACGGTTTTGACTTGATAACTGATGATTTGCACTGATGACAGTGCTATGTGGGCATAGTGACATTCAGTGACTAATATTGGCATTCAATAGAGACTTTGTATTGGCATCATTGACTTTGAAACATTGGTTGAAGTATAAATAGTTATGCCTTATCCTTGGTATATGCATTTGCATCTAGTGACAGAAATAATTCATATTATGATTATGTTGATGGCCTGGTGGAATTTCATATTGCTTAATAACAATTTATTGACATGACAATAGATGAAGTCATGACTTGGTATTATGATGTGAGCTCTTCCTGACACTTGGTCCGAAGAGTTTGCCACGGAGATATTGGCAAAAACTTCTATGACTTTGATATTAGCTTTGATTTGGCATCTAAGGCTTGATAAGCTGACTTGGTTGATTTGATTGCACAATATTTATTTGTTTGAGGCTGAATATATTGGCTAGATCAATATAATGTTTGCAGCTAGCATTGTACGGTTTGAAGCAAGCTTCCCAAACCCGGTGTGTTTGCATTGACAGTTACCTGGTGAAGTCGTGAAGATGTGTCGATCCGAGCATCTACTTCAAAAGTGGTCCAAGGTATGCCTTTGATTTTGGTTGTATATCTTGATGGTCTATTCTTGACAGGGAATGAGCCTTTGATGATCAAACCAAGAGGGAGTTGGCCTTTGAAGTTTGAAATGACGAATCATGGCATGATGAATTACTTTCTGGAGTATCGAAAAGAAAATATATATCGTGAAGTTATTGAAAATTTTTTGGAAAGTAGAAATGCAAAACCTTGGACACTCCGATACCCTTCACTTTATAATCTACGAGATGGTTTTACCCCGGCCCCTTTGAAACCATGTCGAAATGCATAACAAAAGCAATCTTTAGGAAGAATCACGGACCATTGAGATTGGAACCGAACCTTCAATTTATGGTGCAATTTTTTTCGCAGTGTGCACACTGTGAACAAAGAGAGATAATATACAGAAAATATATGATGACCCTATGAAGCTTTTAGAATCAAGAAAAATTAAAATATATAAAACAAACCATCCGCTTAATGCCAACAAGATAAAATGGGTCAAGCCACGTTAAGCATTACTTGGTTGAAAGCAAATTTACTTTTTGCAAACAGTATTGTTTTAAGGAAATTTCAATGGGTTTTAAAGGCATACTCTGATAACCAAAAAACAGAAAATTTGTGTTTAATCCTATTAATTTTGTATAAACAAAATGCAAGAGTGCAAATCATCAGTTACGGCTTACGTGAACTTTATTTCAACCATAACCTCAATAACGCAAAGATGATTTGTTGCACATTATTCTCTTTTGTACAGATTGTTTCTATGTAATATTAACTAGTTCCTTGAAAAAAAGAGGGAAATTTATTATTTTCAGTTTAGAGATATCAACTTACAAGTATCATAAATGTTGCAATACCAAGGTTCTTGCTGCGCAATAGTTCGACACACGACTGGGCAGCAGATGTAGTTTCGACCACAATAAAGTCAAGCCCTCCACAAGCAGTTGATATAGCAATGTCATATTTTGCTGCAAGCAGGTATCTGTGTTTAGTAAGTCTGAAACTCTTGGAATATCAAAAAAAAATGGGATGGGGGGGTATGGGGATTCATCAAACAGCTTCACCTTAGCCCTCAATTATAAATATAATAAAATAAATAAATAAAAAGAAATAATGGAGAATAGGTCTGATAACAGCCAATAAGTTATATTAAAAAATCAAACATTGACTTGATGAGTTTGATCACTTACATAGGAATGATTCAGACACGATTGTAATTTTTTTCTCTCTATTTTTTAAAAGCATCTTATATTACACTCTTAAACAGAAATTTTACATCAAAAGGTACACTGGTGGACCACAATCCCATGTCACCACTTCATTCCTCTGCATTTCCTAATGACACTTTAATAACAAAAACACTTTTTAACTATCCAAATCTGATGTTGAGTAAAATAAGGTGTAAGTAGATATATTTGTTCATCCCATCCCAGTGATGATTGGTAGTTAGGGTTAGACTCACTAACCTTATCACAGCTGGTAAAATAAGCCAGTCGCAAGCACCTTTTAATACATTATCATAAAAAGTGGAAATAACCAATGGAAGAAATGAAAGTAGAAATAATCTTGAAATTGCAATTAATTTTCATTTATTCTGCACTGAATCTTATTCAGAGCTGATTGCCCAGGTTTTTAATAACTCTGTTTATGTCATGTCCCCAATTTTGATTTTCTGCATTAGAGATGATTTTGGAAAGAGGAGACATTCCTGGTATTGGGACTTAAGAGGAAAAAGGAAAAATTGTAGCTCTAGTGGAATCTGGGGAGCACAAGAGAGAGAAATACGACCCAATGAGGGAACTCGCACTCCTGGAGAAGAAAGAAAAGGAGGTGCGAACTAGGGAGAGTGGGGGCCACAGGGGAGAGAAGGCTAGCAAATTATAAATAGAGCTAGAGGGCCTCACTTTGGCATCTTTTGGTCATTTTACAATTCAAACCTTAGTTCTTTTGAGTTGTTGAGCCAAGACAACCGTGTTGTTTAGCACAAGAAATTTCCAAGCGTAAATTCTAACTCTTGATTTGGTGAACTTCGAGTGTCACCCTAGGAGAGAATTTGGGGAGCTAATTCCGGACCATTGAGGAGCTATTTTACAGATTTCTTTCAGCTGGTGCTTGCTACTCCAAGGGCATAGAAGAATTTCGTGGACCGTAAAAGAAGCTAGCAACCAGTGGAGTATTGACCGGACAATTTGAAGAGATTTATGTTTGGGGAGAAAGAGTTTCCTTGGTGATTTGTAGCGGTGAGAGTGTTGCATTTTAGAGGGCCGATTTTGTCTATTTTAGGGCCTACGCAGGGGTTTACTGGCAGCTTCTGTGTGCTTTCAGAGGGTCAGAGTTTGGGGAGCATTCAAGTTGGGATCTGCTTAGTGATTGAGGCGATAAGTTTTGCAGGAGTTAGGGAGGATTTCTTGGAGGGTGATTTGGGCATTTTGGCAGCGGTTTGATTCCGGTAGCTTCTCTGGCAAACAAAAAGGAGCAACAAGCAGATTCGCAGACACAGGTGACTTGTGGATTTAGTCTGAACCCTTTCTGGCTTTTTCTGGGTTTGGTGAGAGGAGTTTTGAGTTAATTTTGCAGAATTTTCCAGGAAGTATTCGAGCCAAAATCCTGCATTCTTATAGTAGGGTGTATTGTTGGTTAGATGGGAATTTGGAATAACCTTGTGGGTTTAGTTTGGGCTTGGTGTTGAGCCAAACCTTTTCTGGTATTTATGGGTATGAAGGGAAGAGTTTGTAGCTCCAATTTCAGATCATTTGAGCATTATTTTGACAAAAACGTTCAGTTCCACTCGGCATCCTGTAGCAGGAAAATCTGGGTATTGCGCATTATCAATTTGGAGCCATCTCAGCAATTTGATCAGATTTTACCTGGGGTTTCCCTAGCTTGCATAGCAGGCCCAGGTTCTATCATTTTTTTCTACCTATGTACTCGAATTTATGTATTAATAAAATGGCTCAATTTCTTGTGTATTTTGATGTGTCTGCTTGGAATTTGTTTATTGTTGTTGCTTCCTTGTACATATCTCTGTTATTTACTATAAATTTCAAAATTGGAATATTACAGTGGAATCAGAGCATGACCTTGGTCAGATGTGGTGAAGCTAGCGAGATGATGGCAGTTTTAGACATGCATTCACAGTGATAATTGAATTTATGAACACTCCAATGACGCAAAGGGGGAAGAGTACCCAAGGGATTATGGAGTAGTTGGTGAGGCAAAACCAACAAGTCCTAAAGGGGTGCAACAAATGATGGGAATGTTGATACGTAAGCAGTAGAGAAGCCACACACATGCACGCACAGTCCAGCAGAACAATACCCATGGCCAACCTAGCCAACCTAACATGCCTCATTTTATGGATGAACCAGAGAAGGAGATGAAACCAGACACCTTTGCAGATTTGATGAGGACCTTCATGGATAGGATTGATGAGTATGAGGCATTGCACCCCAGGTTCGGGAGGGCTCTCTCGTTTGAGGAGCATAGATCAAGAACTGGATCATCATATAGAGGAGGGAAATTAGAGGGTGAGACTATGAGACGCTTTCGCTAGTGGAAACCTGGCTTTAGATATCAGGAGCCTGAGAAGGAGCTGGAGCACGAGGGTAATGGCATGTAGGAGGTGCACGTAAATATACCCAAACTGATGCAGGAGTCATCCATGTCAGAGATTCCTTTGATAGCTCTAGTTGACACCTTGGTGGAGACAGTTGAGCATACACCTGTAGGGCCATCTGTTGAGAAAGTATTCGTTAACGAGGCACCCAGAGCTATGACAGAGTTTCCAGATGATGACCGCCTACTCAGGTTGATGAGGAGTCTAGAGTTGTGATCGAGCTTACAAATGATACCTGCCCACAACAGTTTCAACAGCTTCAAGCCTACCTTCTAACATTGAAAAAGAAGGTCACGACAATCTGAGAAACCATTATGCATCAGAATGAGGAGTTGGATGAGATGAGAGTTGTTTGCCCTGAGTCAATGGCCAAGTTGACTCACGTTGGGGAACGGTTGATGTCCCTAATGATGCAACTAGAGGGGCGTATGTCAAAGTGCCACAACGACCCTCTTCAAAAATACATAGATGGGGCTTGCAGCACTAGTGAATTGCCTCTGCACAATGGAGAGGGAGAGATAGGATCACCTAGACAAATTTCAGGTGTCAACCAAACCAGTGAGATGAGGCGACATGAGTTGCGCAGGGTGCAACATTCACAGGATGGACGGCTAATTTTGTGCACGGGAGTTTGCGCATTTGATCCCTCTCTTGGGGTTAGATGGCGAGACTTTCTGAGTTGGTACCCAATGGAGTGGGTTGGACTTATAGAGATGGTCACAGTCGAGAGTGAAGCTCAGCAGGAGCTCCCAGACATTGGAAAGACTGGAGGCCAAGATTGGCATTGCGATCCAGGTGAAGCCTCTATTCTCACGACACAAGATGACGAATGTTGGGATCCCAGTGGGATTTTGTGGAAGAATGTAACTAGGTTCGGTCTTCATAAACTGTACTTGAGTCAATACTTATTGTAATTGTCAAAAGAATAAAGAAAGGAATTTTATATTATTATTCAATGATTTATTAAAGCATGGGTTTCATGCTTGGGTAATATTTATATTAGGTCAAATTCCCTATTGTGGACTTCTAGGTTTTATTCTAAGCCTATAGGTTTATTGTAGATTTAAATTGATCCATATTGGGCATTTCAATCATCCAATTAGGTCAAGTATTAAGTAAAATATAATTTAGGAAGCCTCCACACCAAGTCGGCCTCAACTCATAGAACTTGAACCCATCAGAAGCCTATATATACAGTGGAATCGAACTCACTTCAAGACATGAAACTGCAACACACAAATTCGATATGGAAGCTGACACAAGGATAAATTGCGAAATCTTAAATAGGGACTTTCAGGGATCGGTTTTTGGCACACTTATAGAGTTGGTGAAACTCGAAATTTTGGCATTGCTCTCACTACATTCCGAGCTATAGTTTGGGAGATCAAAGATCTCAAAGTTTTCTTGTTGCAGTTGTTGCACTAGTTGTTGCCATGTTGTTGCAGCTAAGTGGAGGAGAAGTAGAAGGTGATTCTATTGGATAATGTTGCTTGGAGAAGTTGTATTGGGCCTAAATCCAAGTCTTGGAAGCTAGATCGAAGTCTCTACCTCCAGGTCGAAGTCTCAAGAAGTAAGGTTGAAGTTTCAGTGCAGTTGCTGCTAGATTCAAGAAGGATCACAAGGAAGGCTGACTTGGTGTGGAGGAAATATGGGTCAAGGTCTAGAGCCTCAAGAATCACTATTGAAAGGAAGAATTATGTTGACTAGGTTATCTCCTCAAGGGGGGTTTTGCCCTAGTTGTTGGCCTACATTTGGTGTCCTTGATCTATGTGTATTTGCTTTGATATTTGCTTGATTAACTAATAAAAAGAAAGATAAGAAGAACATAATAATAACTAAAGAAAATCACAAGTAAATAATCAAGAACAAGAGGATCTTTCTGCCTTTCTAATTCTCTAACAAATTCCCCACCACGCCATGGATTTGGATAGTGAGGGTATTCGTAGTGTCGCAGATTCGATGATTGAGCATCCACGCACTTTTAGATCTCCATCAACATTAGTGATGGGTAGGTTTAACAAGGGAGTAGGTAAACTGCGTGAGTTATTTGGGCATGTTGGTTGTGCATGGTGTCACAGGGAGAGTAGCATACTTTGGAAAGGGTTGGTCATAGGGGGTGGCATCAACAAGCCATCAAACGGGGCATTGTATGGAGACAGAACTCTCTTATTGGAATATTGGATTTAGGAGCTACTAAAGCTAGGCACAGTAGTGTCATTCCCGTTAGCATGTGAGGAGCTAGCTTGCTCAGGTTTACCAAGGCAGATGAAGAGGTGTGGCCCACATCATGGTCGATTCACTAGCACAGTAATGCATGCATTGACACATGTGGGATGGCAAATGATGCAGGGTTGTCCGGCAATTGGTGTAGTTGTTCAGTGGGGCTCAGAGTTGTGCCACAGAGTTCACTGTTTTGCAAAGCAACACAAACGTGTATAGAGGAGTGTCGTGTTGTGTAGGATTTCACTATGGAGAAGGAGTGATTCACACCACCTCAAGCTTCTGCATGGAGCAAGAGCCACTTCTTGATAAGAGAAATACCAGCTGATTCAGGATGATATGGCAATTGGTAGTGGCATCCAGCAGTGCACAGAGATGTGTAATTGGGTGCAGTTGTCTGCCAAGGGGCGCAAAGGTGCATGTTTCTATGCAGAGCAACGCAGGTATACTTGGTCATATGCAGTGGTGTGTGATGCTAGCATGTGGGATTTTGGAGCATTACCTCTAAGGAGACCACCTAATGTAGACGACGGGCATACCCTTGGGTGTAGCTCTCTCAAGATTGATGGGGATGCAAACGAGCATCATTTGATGATATCCAGGGGGACTTGCGCACCTGTCTCCCTTCCACATTGTTTGCAAGTATAATGGAGTTGGATGTTGTCCATCGTTGCCTTCATCATGAGCAGCAAGACGCGAGAGGCTCACTCGAGACAGTTAGTTGGGACACAAAGTATCCAGAGAGAGACTTCTGAACGGTGGCATTTGGTGAAGGCACAAGCTGACAGGTACAGGCTTGGGAAATGCATGGTTTGTTGCAAAGGTAGCGTATGCTACACCCCTGACTTCACACTTAGGGAGGTGACCGTGAGTGAGATGCAAGGTGCACTTGCAGTAATACATCCCGAGGTGTTATGTGAGCATGAGGTACAGGGGATGTTAGTCCTCATTAGCAAGGGGATGCCTAGGCTCCAAGCAATATCCAAGTACATCATCAAGACTTGGGATAGCATATTTCACTATGTGGTCCAGCAGGAGCAGAGCAGTTTGTCATATGCAGGCCAGATCCTTGATGTTGAGTGCCCATCCATTAGATACATAATGGGGTCATAAATGAGGCACAGAGAGGTCCCAGCAGCTAGCAGCATGTCATGGCAACAAGCAATGAGGATTGGGAGTTGTGGTCCTCCAGTATGGTTAAGGGATCTAGGGATACAGTTGATTGGTGGGACAGTCCATTACATAGTGAGTACAATCATGATAGGAGATGATTCGGTCCATTATCAAGTTGACATATGTGGGATCACCAAGGTCTTCAACATATGGCAAGGCAGGTGGTTGTTTAAGATTGGGGCCAACCATGGAGTGATAGGCACGGGTATTGTTGAGTCACCTTGGCAAAATGTGCATAGCCTAAATCAATGGCCGAGAGTTTCATGAGAGGAGGTTTTGGTACGAACGTATTAGGCAGTCAGTCATGACTAGACTGTTATAGGGTTAGCAAGACAATTTCTTTCTGTGATGGGCATGGGACCTTGGCATCATAGTACTTGACAATTCAGTTACCCTTTAGAGTGAGGAAGATTATTCTGATTTTCCATTGGATTTTACTAATTCATTGTTGGCATGGGGGACTTCACCTGCATGGAGGGATGATCAACAAGAGGAGATCGGGGAAAGCTCATGCAAGCGGGGATTCATCTCCATAGGAGTTGGGTTGCATCTCCAAGACTCCACCCTTGGAGTGCATCAGATGGGTGACTGAATAGAGAAATTGCACGAGGAGGCACTCAAGACTTTATAATACCATGATGCTCTACTTATTGACAATATGCAAAGGGCTTTGGGTGCCTATACCAAGTTGGACGATGAGTTGAGCAAGGGGTGCTTCACATTGGTCAAGATGGCTTGAGACATTGATATCGAGGGACTTGTTGAAAAGTGTAACTAGGATTGGTCCTCATATTGACTATGTAATTATGTATTAATGTAAAGAAGAAGACAAAGATAATAAAAGATATTTTTGGTATGCTTGCCTCATGGGTTTCATGAGCAAGGTTTTATTATAGTTCAATAGACTTATTCTTGATGTCTATTAGGATTTGTCTTCTGGTTAAAAATATATTTAAGAGTCATGTATATGACGTGTTTAGTCAAAGGAATATGCCTCAAGATCTTGTCATTTAACTGAGAAGAAATGACTAAAGACAGTCCTCAAGTCAACCTCCTTAACGCTGGAAAATACTCACTACAAGTCGGCCGATAAACAATTGTTCAAGTCCGCCTCACTACATATCGACGGGTCGACTCAATTATAGGTGGAAACAACTATATATACCCTATACATACTGTGCAGAAAAACAGAGAGAAAGACTCACATTCCTCTGTGATTTTTGTATAGCAATTTCAGGAAGAACGTTGCGGATTACAGACTAAAGGATCAGGGTTATATAGTATGAATAAAATGCGAAGGAAGGGTGATATAATATCATATAATATGTGAAGACTTGCGAACAAGTCTGGAACAGAGAATGTGGATAAGTCTGAAACAGTAATGCGGTCAAACCTAAAACAGTATTGCAAACAAGTCTAAGAAACTTCAATGGTATATATCTGAACTAAGTGTGAGAACAGAGTTATAATAAGTGTGAAGTAAAGGGCCGAAATAAATGCAGGAACATGACAGTATCTAGTGCATAGAATTGGACCATACTAAGTGTGAGGAAGGACTGTACTCAATGCGAAAGTACAGGGTTGTACTTTGATGCAGAAGAGAAACAAACTCACCGGGAAGTGTGAAGTCATGTAAGTGTTAAGGTTATCTACATAGTGCTAAGGAGACATGATATAAGGGTTGCATATAAAGGATTATGTACCATTGTCTTGGGTATAAAATTTAGATAAGAAAACGCCAAGAATGATCCAAGGTAAAGGAGAAATTGAAGATTAGAGAGCGATCTCTCTGAGGATGGTGCTAAACGGTGCAGATCGGTGCAGGAAGGTGCAAGAAAGAAGGATCAGCTCAAGGAGTCGTTGACAAAGCAGTGACAAGGCCTTGAAGGCATATAAAGTTCAAGGGTCTGTGTCATGGTCATGGTACTTGTCATCTAAAGGTCTATAAGAAGAATTTATTGCCGGTATTCCTCTCCAAGAGGGAGAAGTTTTGGCCCTTGCTTGAAGAGCCTGAATTTGTGTCTCTTGTTTATTTGATAATTGACTTGATGAAAGATATGACAAGCTAAGAAGAAAAGACATAAGTGAAATAAGTAGCTCACAAGTAATTATCAAGTAGAAAATTTGAATTAATCATCGCCCTACCAAATTATCAACATGGTATCAGAGCTAAGGTGCTAAAGACAAGGGCTACTTAGCAAAGAGGCACTCAAGGAAGCAAGAATCAAAGTCAAGGTCAAAGTTTGCATTGAAAAATAAAATCAGTTTGCAAGAAAGATTTTCAAGCCATTTCAAGAAGATCTTCAATCTCATTCAAAGGATCCACTCTTCAAGAAAATAATCTTTGCCATCAAAGATTTATATTCAAGACATTGTTAGAAGAGACATCATCTTTTTGGAGACATCCTTTGTCATCAGAACCCAAGATCACCTACATTGGAGAATTCAATCTGATAAGAAGTTCCTCACTTCATCTTCATCATCATCAAGGAAGTTATTGGAAGAAGAAAGTCACCTTACTCAATTAAGTATTTATGACCTTATCTAAATCTGTCAAAATGACTTATTATATATAGAAAAGAAAAAAAAATGGTTGGGTCATCAAACTTTAGTGCATGAAAGAAAAGGACAGATTTGAATGTAATTGAAAATGAAGTTATGGGCTTCATCAAAGGAACTACAATTCAACCTCCAAAAGAATAAATTCTAGCATATATCAAATACATGAAGGGAGACATAAGAGCCCGAAGGATTCTCATAAAATCCATAAAAGACTCTCTCATTCCCTATGTATCAAAGTTGGAATCCTCAAAAGAAATATATGATAAGTTGGTGGAATTGTTCTCGAAAGGTTCTACAAAGGAAATAATATCCCTGAGACAAAAACTATACAAACTGAGAATGTCAAGAAAGGAACGAATAATTCCATATCTGATGGAGATTTTCGCAATACGAGACCAACTACAAAAGTTGGGACAAGTGATGTCTGATGGAAAAATACTCACTATGGTACAAAATGCTCTACCGGAAGAATGGAGAGGTTTCACTTCAAGCATACATGGGAAAGAAGAACCCATGCCATTCCAAGGTCTAAGAAAGACAGTAGAATCAAGATTGAAAGCCACATCTAATACAAGATCAAGTGAAGGGAATCAAGCCTTTGTAGCCATGTCCAAGAAGAAAGGAAGATTCGGTAAATTTGGTCCTCAAAATAAGAGAAGAAATATGGACAAAGCGCGATGCTTTGGATGTAATGATTTTGGGCATTATAAGCGAGATTGTCCTAAATTTAGAAAGGACAAGAGGAAAAGGGAAGAAGCCCATGTCACAGATAAAAAGGAAGAACTTCATGCAAAGAAATCTAAGAAAGAAGAAAGTGAAAGATCTCTATGATCATATTTCTCCTCAAGGGATTTCTATTGATTGTAATATAATAGGAAGCAATGTATATTAAAAGCATCATGATAGAAGCATGGGAGGAGCACTTGAAGAAGGAGCTCCTGGAAACCTCACTAATAAACAACATTGATGAAAGGCAGTCATCAAGATCAAGGGTCATCATTCAATTATCAATATGGAAACAAGTGCAGAGATTTTCTAGTGGAGATACTATGGATTCACTAGTTAGAAAGAAAGCAGAAAGGTTTCATCGAGAATTCTATGCTACAGAATTTTGGGATTAGGATATGATGACATATTGATGAAGACGTCAAGGGAATGAAGTTCTTCATTCTAATAAAAATTGTTGCAGGATGACTCAAAGGGAAAAGGTATGAGGTAAATATATTTCCATGCTGACACTGGATGTTGTGAAGTTATGTCATATCGTTGCAAGTAATGGACTTCCATCTTTAGAAGTATGATCTATGGAGGAGGATCTCTTACGTTGCACAAGTTGCCACTAACAGATAAAATTAAATACGTCCTCATATGGAATATGAGGTAGTTGTATACAAACAAGGAACTGGATAAAAGAAGTTCTTAGGTATGAAGTTGTGCGTAGAAAGAAATGAAGAGATCATGAAGTGCAAACATGTAAAGAGGCAGTTATCATCCAGAAGCCAAGAAGATGTGACTAGGAGATCTTGGGAAGATATGTGTACTCTGATAGAAGTATGGTAAACAATAAGACCCTTAACAAGACATATCTTTACGAGATGTGTCAATCTGAATAGAGGATGTTGATCCCTACAGGAAGATGTCATGGTGAAAGATCATCACTGAGGTAACTTTTGATTTAAAAGTTATTATGTATATGTTTATCTGGATAAGTTTATGCAGGGTTGCCAATCATGTTGAAGGATGTAAGATCATTGAGAGATGGTTCAAAGTAAAGCAGCATGGCATAAAGGTGTACCAGATGAGAAAGACTGATGAATCACTTTCAAGTTTCTGATAGTTGAGATGACTCGTGGATGAAAGTGATGGATGATTTGTGCCCTGTGAAGCCAAAAGTTGAAGATTCCTTAATGTCGAAATACATGACATCAAGGGGAGGAATTCTTCATGAGCAACTAGGTGTCTCACCATTGCTACTACAGGTCCCTGGTTGAGAGGGAGCCTAGTGGTAAGTTTCTTTCTTGGAAGAAACTTGAAGTATATTCTTCCTGAGTTCAGAGGGAGTGACGTATATGATTCTTTGATTCATGTGTCATGCACTGGAACGGGACTAACATTTGTAAGTCTTAGTGAAAGCCATGTGGAGAGAATGGATAGACACATCTTTCTAGTCTTCTCCTGGAAGACAGAATGGAGGATTGGGTAATCATCTGGCATTGGATACTCTTTGAGAATGTGGTAGGGCATTCAAGATAAGAGTAGTCAGGGACCAATATTCTTTTAGGGTTGGCTTACCCAAGAGAAGAATAGTCCAAGAAGGTGATACTCTAGGAACACATGTGTGGAGTATGTACCTTCGAGAGACAATGTCTATGGTGTCTATAAGTCATTTGTCTCACCAGCATTGTAGCCCATTGTCTCATTGAGAGATGAGGTTGTTAGTTAAGGCCTTGCACTAGGACAATGTTGGTTGATATGATGCTACACAGATGTGATTACCAATCTGATTCCTCTTATGAGATTCTTCAGTTTGAAAGTGACCATGTACCTGTATGAATACCTCCCTAGTTAAGAGGGAGTGTTGAAAATGTAACTAGGATCGGTCTACATATTGACTATGTAATTATGTATTTATGTAAAGAAGAAGACAAAGATAATAAAATGTATTTTTGGTATGCTTGCCTCATGGGTTTCATGAGCAAGGTTTTATTATAGGTCAATAGACTTATTCTTGATGTCTATAAGGATTTGTCTTCTGGTTATAAATGTATTTAAGGGTCATGTATATGAAGTGTCTAGTCAAAGGAATATGCCTCAAGACCTTGTCATTTAACCGAGAAGAAATTACTCAAGACAGCGCTTAAGTCAACCTCCTTAACGTTGGAAATTACTCATTACAAGTCGGCCTATAAACAAGTGTTCAAGTCAGCCTCACTACATATGGACAGGTCGGCTCAATTACAGGTGGAAACAACTATATATACCCTATATATACTGCGCAGAAAAACAAAGGGGAAGACTCGCATTCCTCAGTCATTTTCATATAGCAATTTCAGGAAGAAGGTTGCAGATTATAGACTAAAGGATCAGGGTTATACAGTATGAAGAAAATGCAAAGGAAGGGTGATATAATATCATATAATACGTGAAGTCTTGCGGACAAGTCTGGAATAGAGAATGCGGATAAGTCTGAAATAGTAATGCGATCAAACCTGAAACAGTATTGCAGACAAGTCTAATAAACTTCGGTGGTATATATCTGAACTAAGTGCGAGAACAGAGTTATAATAAGTGTGAAGTAAAGGGTCGAAAGAAATGCAGGAACATGACAGTATCTAGTGCATAGAATTGGACCATATGTGTGAGAAAGGACTGTACTCAATGCGAAAGTACAGGGTTGTACTTTGATGCGGAAGAGAAACAAACTCACAGTGAAGTGTGAAGTCATGTAAGTGTTGTCTAGTGAAGTATTCAAGGCTGGAAAAAGGTTATCTACATAGTGCTAAGGAGACATGTTATAAGGGTTGCATGTAAAGGATTATGTACCACTGTCTTGGGTATAAAAGTTAGATAAGAAGAAGCCAAGAATGATCTAAGGTAAAGGAGAAATTGAAGATTAGAGACTGGGCTCTCTAGGCTTGGTGTCGAACAGTGCAGATCGGTGCAGGAAGGTGTAGGGAAGAAGGAATAGCTCAAGGAGTCATTGACAAAGCAGTGAGGTCTTGAAGGCATATAAAGGTCAAGGTTTTGTCTCATAGTCATGGTACTTGTCTTCTGAAAGTCTATAAGAAGAATTTCTTACAGGTTTTCCTCTCCAAGAGGGAGAGGTTTTGGCCCTGGCTTGAAGAGCCTAAATTTGTGTCTCTTGTGTTTTTTATAATTGACTTGATGAAAAATATAATAAGCTAAGAAGAAAAGACATAAGAGAAATAAGTAAGCTCACAAGTAATTATCAAGTAGAGAATTTGAATTAATCATCTCCGTACCAAATTATCAACCCGACTCTTTTATGACACATAGTGTTGGAGGCACAGACCACTCAATGGCACATTTGGGACCCCGGTACCGTTTGCATGAACCATTTGGGTCAGCTTATTGAGAGGGTGCTTGCCCAAGCATTGCTTGAGGACCAGCAATTTTTGGCGGGAAGGACTGTAATGTCCCCAATATCGATTTCTACATTAGAGATGATTTTGGAAAGAGTAGACATTTCTGACATTGGCACTTTGGAGGAAAAAGGAAAACTTGCAGCTCTAGTGGAATGTGGGGGCCACAAGATAGATAAAATCGAAACAAGGAGGGAACTCACACTCTTAGAGAGGAGAGAAATGAGGAGGTGTGAATTAGGGAGTGTGGGGGCCATAAGACAGAGAGGAGGCAAGAAAATTATAAATAGAGCTAGAGGGCCTCACTTTGGTGTATTTTGGTCATTTTACAATTCAAACTTTAGTTCTCTTAAGATGTTGAGCCAAGACAAATGCGTTGTTTAGCACAAGGAATTTCCAAGTGGAAATTCCAACTCTTCCTTCGATGAAATTCAAGCATCACCCTAGGAGAGAATTTGGGGAGATAATTTCAGACCATTGAGTTATTTTATAGTTTTTCAACTGGTGCTTGCTACTCCAAGGGCGTAGAACAATTTCGTGGGAGCTAAGAGAAGCTAGCAATTAGTGGAGTATTGGCCAGAGAATTTGTACAGATTTATCCTTGGGGAGAACGTGTTTCCTTGGTGATTTGTAGGGGGGAGAGTGTTGCAATTTAGAGGACTGATCTTGTCTATTCCAAGGCTTGCACAGGGGTTTAATGGCAGCTTTTGTGCACTTGTAGAGAAACAGAGTTTGGGGAGCATTCGAGCTGGATCTACTTGGTGATTGAGGGGAGAAATTTCGAAGGAGTTAGGAAGGATTTCTTGGTGGGAGATTTGGGCATTTTGGCAGTGGGTCGATTCCTGTAGCTTCTCTGGCAGACAAAAAGGAGCAACATGCAGATTTGGAGACATAAGTGACTAGTTGATCTCGCCTGAACCCTTTCTGGGTTTTTATGGGTTTGGTGAGAGGAGTTCGGAGTTAATATTGTAGAATTTTTCGAGCCGTATTTTGGATCAGAATCCTAAATTCTTATAGCAGGGCATATTGTTGGTTAACTGGGGATTTTGCATTACCTTGTAGGTTCAGTTTGCGCTTGAAGTTGAGCCAAGCCTTTTCTAGATATTTCTAGGTTTGAAGGGACGAGATTGCGGCTACAATTTCAGAGCATTTTGAGCATTGTTTTGAGCAAAATGTTTAGTTTCACTTGGCAGCCTGTAAGAGATTTTATGGGTATTGCACATTATTAGTTTGGAGCCATCTCAACAGTTGGATCAGCAAGATTTCACCTAGGGTTAGCCTAGATTGCATAGCAAGCCTAGGTTCTATGATTTCTTGCTACCTATGAACTCAAATTTTTGTATTATTAAAATGGCTTTGTTGTTTGGCTTAATTTCTTGTGTATTTTGATGTTCTTTCTTGGAAATTGTTTATTGTTGCAAGTTCCTTGTACATATCTTTGTTATTTGGTGTAAATTTCAAAATTGGAATATTACAGTTTAGTTCTTCGGATTTTTTGGATGAATGAGTGAGTCCAAACTCCATGCACATACAACTTTCCATGAACACAAGTTTCATGCTAATTTGCTTTGGAAGCTTCAGATTTACAAAGTATTACCACCTTCCATAGACTGCCACATTGCACACATATCAATCAAGTCAAAACATATGGTAAATGTTGTATGCTACCACACCAAAAAATATTTCAGAAATATCAAAATTATCTCTCTTTGTTTCTACATTGAAGTGCCCAGATTTCAAGTCTGCAATTCTCATATCGTATCACTACAGATATGATATTGTTATACGCCCTTTTGACAGACCTATTCACTGTTATCTAGGAGTTGCTTTTGCACTCACACATATCTCTCTCAAAAGACACAAACAAGCATTGACTTTAGCTATGGAATCATTCGAGGAAATAGGCCTTGAAGCATTTCCAATACTTATGAACAACAACATAGATGCTTTGACATTGTCAATTATGATGGCCCATAGATATCATTACATCAGAGCTCTCCACCTATGCTCTGATCCGCGCTCTCTCCCATCAAGTGTGCTTCTTGAAGGAGGGTGAATCATCACTCAAAAGGTACATTAACAATTTCTAAAATCATGTTCTTTCATTTAATGTTTTGAGTTATAATAATATCGATCGTAGGCCAAGCTGGATGATAGACCTCTCTTGGGAGGTTATCCTTTTCCCCTAGTCCAATGTGACCTCCCCTGCGGTCCTTCCTTCATGAGGAGTACTAATAGGAGGCATCGATTAAAGTAGCATGGCCAAGGTAATCCCTCCTTGACAGCTTCCATGCTTACCCTATTCTCCACATCCATTCTTTGGATTGATTAGCATTTTCCACTGGGGTTAGCACCCTAGATCCTCATCTCTAAGTCAAAGCCCATAAATTTTCCTTAAGAGATTGATGCACCTAAAAGAAACTTGAAGGCATATGAAACCACAAACAAAGAAAATGAAAAATGAAAAAGATGACTGAATCATAGTAAGCATGTGGGCAAAATCCTAGCATGAATTGTAACTCCTTCATTAGCCATCACTCAGTTCCAATGAGTGAGAAACAACTACATCTTTAAACAGAACTGGAAAAGCATAAAGCAAGTTGGGCCTCCTAAGCTATGTCAAAAAGAAAGATAAATCATTAAAGTAAAAGCTCACCAAAGGGGTGGAAAAAGCATTCCATGGATAGCGGTAACTCATGCCTCCATGATTGCTCTTTCTTCTCATTATAGCACTTACAGATGTTGGACCTCTTTCAGTTGGTAGCATGGATATGGACATCTTCCTTTAAGTCTTTCTTGTTCCATCACCACCTTTATCACATGCATCTATGGGTTGATGAGTCTATCTGCGAAATCTCCTTCCCATTGCGGGCTGCAAGCATTTAATAGGGCTAATGGAATAATCATCCCTAACACAAATGTGGTGGCTTGCCTAACAATCTTGAGCTAGAAAGACAATGGAAGGCAAGGTTTGTGTGAACTATTTTTGTACAACTAACATTGAGTATGGTCTACTATGATACTTTAATGGTTTTTGTCCCTAATTATGTTGACCTCACGTGATCTTCAGGTATGTTTTAGATGGTATGTTATGAATATAATTCATAACAAATAAATAAATAAAAATAAATGTAAATACTAAATAGTCAAGTGATGATTATGTTAAGTAGTCATTAGTTGAGTGAAAAGGCATATCTAAAAGACATGCCCAATCATGAAAGGACACCTACCTAGGTATATAAACAGAGGCTCATTGTAACATTCATTATCACTTGTACAAATTTTATATATAATAAATTATTATTACAAAATACCTCTTGTGTATTTTCAAATTAAAGTCAACAAGCTATAAGTTATGTTGCTTCAGTGGTATAAGAGCCATGCCGCACAATATAATCTTGCGAGCCTTTGAACGTTGTCTACCACACAATATGCCATTACATGTACGTCCTGAAGGCATTGAGCAGTTTAGTAAAAATCAAGAAAAACTTCAGCAATTAGAAAAATCATGTGCAGAAGTTACAGCATGTTTTAAGGAGTTATGCAGAAAACCATACTAAGGAAGATGATAGCAACAGTGAAGAAACGAAACAAGGTGAAGCAAGAGAAGAAGATTTTTATGAGAATGATAAAGATGATGTGGATGAGGACTATCTTGAGAAACAAGAATATGAACAATATCATAACAATGAAGAATTTTCTAACATGGAAAAATATTTTGAACATGTTGGGTTAGAAACTCCTCAAGGTGATATAGATAAAACTGTTGAAGAACAAAATTACAAGGATCTTAATGAACTTGGAATTGATCAAGAGACTCCTGAAGCTAACAACAATGTAGATACCAAATCTTGTAAACTTGATGATGGCCCTGCGGAAGTTAGATCATGTGAAAATAATTTGTCAAAGATGGGCACATTGCATTCCTATTAAATTCGCTTCATCTAGCAACAGATAGGACTAATAGTGTTGTTGGCAAACTAGAACAAGGACAAATTAGTGTTGAATTGTCTGGAATTACCACCTTAATTGAAAATAACATTGTGAATTCAAGTTTTAAACCAGAGTGTTGGCTAGTGTGGAATTGGGTGTATATGATACTTCAGAGAAACCTGTCATAGAAGAAGATAATAGCCATAATCAAATGGGTGTTGGTGCGGTAGGCTTATCACATATGGGCTATTCATGCCCTCCTACCCCTCCACCAAAAACCATGGCCAATTCAACTACAAGAAGATTGGTGTCATGTGTGTCAAGTACAAGAAAGACTATTGTTACTAAGCCACACCACATCTTCCCTAGCCTTAATAATGGCCAATGGATGAAGGTGGAAATTGCATTGAGCGACATTATACTATCTGATTATGCCAAGAGGAATAATGTCAATACATCAAAATTAACCCAACCAAAAATCTGTGATGTTGCCAATGTCTTCCAGCAATATGTGAATGAAAATCTTGCATTTGTTGTCAAGAAAAGAAGGTTTATGTATTGAACAATGAGTGAGGATGGTGAGCTTGTTGTCAATTTCATTCACGAGCCTCCCAAGCAGGGGACTGAGGACAACTTCTTACTGTTCATAGATAAAGAAGAGAAGGTGAGGAAGTGTTTTCAACAATTGAACAACACGGTGAATTTATGCCACAGCCAGGGCGTGTACCACCGAGACCTGAAGTCGGAGGAATTGTTATTAGACCATAGTGGGGACATGAAGGTCTGCGACCTTGGCCTCAGCGCATTGCCGGAGCAATTTAGACATGACGGGTTTCTCCACACAGCGTGCGGCTCGATGGTCTGCATGGCGCCGAAGGTCATAACGATGAAAGGCATCTGGTCATTTGGGATCATGCTTTTCATGCTCAGGGCGAGTTACTTGCCATTCCAGGCCTTCAACACCAACAGACCAACACGCTCCCACAACATTTGTTTGTCGTGTGTTTACCGTAGTCAAACATTATAGTGTCGTTGTGTGTTTACTGCAGTCAAACGTTGCAGCGTGGGTCAAACGCTTCTCGAATCAATGGCGGAGATGTTTGAAGTCATCCTCTCCATTGCAAGCTTTGCGAAAGGAGTAAACAGGATAACGGAGGGTTCCAGGGCTTCAACGCCAACATACCAACATGCTCCCACCGCATTCGTCTATCGTTTTGTTTTTACCCTAGTCAAGCGTTGCAACCTCGGTCATACGGTGAACTTTGGGGTCATGTCTCCAAAATAAAATAAAATAAACGATAATCTAATATATTATAGTCACGTAATACTATAAATCGAATATACAATTAAATTAATTTAAAAAATTACAATTCATTAAGATAAATTTAATTTATATTCGAAAAAAATAATAATAAAATAAAATCGAAAATAATATCACTAGCAGATTACACATGTGAGGTACCAGTGACCAGTCAATTTTTTTTTAAAATGACGTGAGCAAAGTGAAGAAATTTTTCGTGGTTAAGATGAGATGTCAAGTTACATATGTCGAGATGATAAGCACAAGATGAAGGAATTATTAGCGAATAAGCTTTGAGGACAAAGCTTTTCGAAGAGGAAGGCAATGTTATGAATATAATTCATAACAAATATATAAATAAAAATAAATGTAAATACTAAATAGTCAAGTGATGATTATGTTAAGTAGTCATTAGTTCAGTGAAAAGGCATGTCTAAAAGACATGCCCAATCATGATAGCACACCTGCCTCGATATATAAGTAGGGCCTCATTGTAACATTCATTATCACTTGTACAATTTTGATATATAATAAATTATTATTACAAAATACCACTTGTGTATTTTTACATTAAAGTCAACAAACTATAATTTTGTTGCTTCATGGTGCATCACACATCCAGCAGATATCCATTGAGAAATGGCTTGACACCTCTCTAGCACCATTTAGAGGACATATTGCCTAATATTGAGAGAAAATATATCTTTGCAACCCGAGCATTGCCCCCGTAAGATGAACATTGGACTTTGAGGAGCCTCCACATCATTGTACCCCCCTTGCTACAGCTCCAATTGTTGAAATGTTGAGTGAGGAAGCCAAGGCATTGACTTGTTTGATGATAAACCCAAATGGATCTAGGACACACCTAGGTTGGACTTAACCCTGTTTGATGGGTGTTGCCTTGTTCCAGAGCCCAGATGATGATCAAGATCGGTCAGATGATTTGAGAGGGCTAGCAGACCAGGTTGAGATGCCAACACTTGCTCTTGTCACACCATCCATACATGCCCCGAAACGGTGGCATGAGCCTCCTTGAACATCATGGTGGCGAAGATGTTACTAGCATGTGTACCGATCCACCTTGATAATATACCTTGTAGTGACGAGAACTCATGGAGCCACTTTGTCACTTTCTTGATGGAGATGTCCATTCTGGGAGGATGACATAATTTATTCCCACATGTGTGGGAGTTTTATGATTTATTTCTTATGTTTTAAAGTTACCTTAAGGTCGACTTGGACCTTTAAGCCTAGTTGAATGATATAATCAAACTTTCAGGGCTTCTATTGTAAAATTACGAAAAATGACTTTGTTGCACTCATATAAATGAAGGTAAGTCACTTTCATTTTATCATTATCACATTTCACTCATTTCTTTCTCTCTAAAGGAGTATGCACTAGTTCTCTTGTACTTTTGTCTTGGACGCATTGAATATTTAGGGAACCAAATTGTTTTGGAAGGGAGATTTTGTTTTGGAGAGACTTGTTTCGGATTGATGAAATGATTCTTGGTGGAATTGCGTTAGTTTATTACCGTTTTCAATTTGTGTGATATTTTTCTAAAATTAGAGTTTCGAATGAGCCATATTAAAAAGTGCAATATCTTTTTTGAAATCTTGATTCTTTATGATATCTAAAAAAACAAATCAAGAATACATCAAACAAGCTTGGTGCATGCGTCCTTTGACCTTAAATCACCCATATAAAGAAGTCGATATGGTTTCTACAAGAAAAAAATTGATCTTCTACCCTCTTCATCCAAGGCCCTCTATCATAGACCTTGCCCTAATTGACTCCATTAACCAATTGACTGAAGGCACTAGTCTAGATGTGGTGATCATCTTTAAATTCTTATTTTTTTTCCGAATTATTTGGTAGCTAGGTTTAGAGTTTTGTATTAACGTGCATTTTAGGTAATTTTGCATCTATATGTCATTATCCTATTAATAGATATTAAAATTAGCAAATTAAAAGACAAAATCTACAATTAATTGCATTCTTCACCCCGAAATAGGTTTGACATCTAGGTTATATTGTTGTTTTGTGCACATCAAATCATTAAAAACCATAAAGGTTTCATTTTCCCTCATTTACATCTTGATAGCCTTTGAGCCCTTGATGAATCTATCAGTTGGAGGCTATTCTGGAGGCTATTTCTTCGTTGTTATATGCTATCGTATGTTCTAAACATGCATATTATAAAAAGAACTCGTTTATAACAGCCCTTTTGTAGTCAATTAGGGTTGGTGGAAAGTGTGTTTGACTTCTTGCAACTCTTATCATAGCCATCAAGGCCTTGTCAGTACTTTCCCCATAACCTTAAACCATTAGACCTTTAATACGGTTGATCCCATGTTTAAACTTTATTGAAGATCTTGTTGGGTCATATCATTCACAAGTCCCTTGGAGATTCCTTTGAACTTTGAACTTTGTTAGGGAATCCTCCCTTGTTGAGATAGCATCCAACACTAAACAATAGGAAAAAGGTCATTCAAGTTATCGTGGTGGCTAATCTTGTTGCCATAAGACATCAGTTGCCTAGTGAGCCCTTCACTAGGCCTACTAGATTTTGCAGTAGCATGACCTAACTTCTATCTCCTAGCGTCCCCACCCCTACATCTTGGATCTAGAAATGTTTAGGTACTTTTGGGTGGTCTTAAAGGGGACCCTGTTTTCTGCAATTTTTTTCAGAAATTGCAAACTTGCAGTCATAGGACAGCAAACTAATGTGCACAACAACTCCTCTAACCAAGGATCTAATCATATAAATAATTATATGATTTGGTTAGCAAATTTTTGGTACACTCAATTTGACTAGTCACATGATATTTCTTGTTAGTTTTGAGTGCCTTTCTTGCTGACTTAGTATATTTTGCTGCAGATTTTACACTATAGTCCAGCGGGACAGCAACATAAAAACTCCTCCACTTAGCCATTAGACCCCATTACAGGGCACTAGTCTTATTTGTTGAAATATGTAACTAGGTTTGGTCTTCATAATGACAGATGTAATCATGATTTTATGTATTTAATGAAAAGAGAAAAATAAATTTATTATTGTAAGTCTTGAGGCATGGGTTTCATGCTCAAGAGAATTTATTTATAGGTCAACCGTCAAAGCACCCATTGAGTGCATCTAGGTTTATTATAAAGTCATTTAGTCATTGTCATGTATGAATGACCCATTTGGGCATGTTACATATTGTAAAGAAAAATTTGTTGAGTCATAATCAAGTCAAAATACCCTCCAAGACCTCGTCATGGCTCAAAGTTCAAGTCGGCCTAAGGAAACTTCTAGTCGGCCTAAAGGAAGCAATTCAACCCTATGTGAAGCCTATATAAAGAAGATCACCACCTCATTTGGAAAGCACACTTTCACACACACACAAGTTCGATCTTAAGGATGAAAAGAAATGTGGAGAATAGGAAGACTAAAGAAGGAGAAAAAGTTGAAGTTTTGGATTTGGTTCTGGGCTACTTTTCTCCACACGTAGAAGGAATTACGACACATATTGTTGCAGTGAAGTCAAGTTGCAGAATTGAAGTTAGGCCACCAAGAAGAGTTGTTCTGGAAGTTCAATTCTCTAGAAAAGAGAATCTACTCAAGTGAAGAAGAGAAGTTGCAGTTGCAGTCCTTGGTTGCAATTGCAGTTGCAATTTCTGGTCGCAGTCAAAGATGTAGTTTCTGGGCAACACGAAATTGAATTTCTGGGCAAGTCATAGTTGCAGTTCCTGGGGAAGTCAAAGTTATAGTTGCAGTTGTTGAATATGTCGATGTTGGTGAAAGAAGAAGCTATTCAAAGAGGAAGCTTTGACCTCGTCTTGGAAGGGTTCTTGGTCAAGGGTATAGGTCTTGGAATTCGTCAGTTGAAGATTCTATGAGAAGAAGAATTGTTGTGGGTTTTCCTCTCGAGTTCGAGAGCATTTAGCAATGTTCCACCGAGTTTCCGGGACAAGGAAACGCGAGAGCGGGGATACGCACAAGGGAGACGTATATAAGAAACCCCAAAATTTAGGGAAATTTCAAGGAAACAGGGGGACGTCAGAGCCATAAAAATTATAAAATTATTAAAAATTTAATACATAAAAATAAAAAAATAAAATCCCAACATTATGTTAATAACTAAATTAGTAGATAGTAAATCTTATTAATTATGAAATGCACATCTAAATATGATCATCATTTCATATCAGACTATTGTGAAGTAAAATTATCATTTGACATTTCTGCAATCATTAATGTAAATCTAAAAATAAATTACTAAATTGAATCTATCATTTGACATTATGCATTGTTCCATCTAAATTCATCATTTGGCAATGGGCATTAATATTATGCAAGCTACATCTAAATTAAATTCATCATTTGACAATTGACACTAAGCAATGCACATCAAAAATTAAATTCATCATATGACAATGACATTTGAAGTATAAAACAACCACAGAAAAGTGAACTAAAAATAACCATAGAAAGCAGTGAAATACAAAAATTGTTCTTTTTAATTGTTATAATTGAAAAAATTCGGGGGACGCATCCCTCTTGCATCCCCTCGTCCCCCCCACAAGAGAGACACATTTCGTCACCAGAAAAATGCCCCCCCTAGAGTTTCCTCAAGTTTTCCAAAAAAGGGGACGTGGGGAAAGTTTCCCCAGGAGTTTCCCCATCTCGGGAGCGTGGGGGAGCGGGTAAGCGCGTCCCCCACCCTGGGGGACGCATCCCCGTGGAACACTGGGATTTAGCCCTAGTTGATCGCCTACATCTTGTGTCCTTTGTCTAATTGTTCTTTATGGTTTGGCTATTGTTTGATGAAGAACACATAATAATAATCAAGTACAAGAAGAACCTAATTAAGAAAAGTAAAAAGTCCTCACAAGCAGTTATCATTATAAGAGAAATCATCGAATAACCCTACCCTAGATTTCTCAACATTGTTTTGGTTGGCTGGAGTCATTCAAGGGAAACCTCCCATAGCCATTTTCTAGGAGTTGGGATTAAAGAGTGGGCACTTGAGCCAAGGTCACAGTGGGCCCTTGGTGTGTATTGGTTCAGCAAGTGGCAAGGATCTTCAACAACTCTGTTAAAAGAAGTGGTAAAATATCTATTTAGCAACCCAAATTTAAGAAAATAGAGCTCGCTTTGTTAGCAAAGGTCTAGTTAGCAACCCAAAAAAATTCATTTGCAAAATCTATTGGGATAATAAACCGAGGAAAGACACATACCTCCTTTGGGTAGGCATCCTTTCCTCAAATCCTACTAGGATTTCACCTGCAAGAGATAAGAATTGTTTATGCGATCAATCTAAGAAACGATGTAGAAAAGCTAGGGAGTAGAGAGGAGACATGATGCTTTTAGTTAGTCACTTGGTGTATTTTTTGGCAAGATGTTGCTTACTTTTATCCTCGGTGTACTGTGACATCTTCTATACTGTGATAGCAGCCCTATCTTCTCCGTTTTGACATTGTATGGTGAGGGAATCCAATTTCTAATGGTTCTACTTAGGATACATGCTCGCAGCCTCGTCTCATGGCAGTTTCTCAACTATGTGCTCATCGCATTGTGGTGTCTAAATTCCACTTGATTGTGCTGGAATCATTGTGTTCACCCCGACCAAATAATGTTTCCTATTTCCCACATTATGGGTCTCCTGTTCATATCATGCTTGTGGGAGCCTAGTACGGACATCTTGTGTATAACCCAAATCTGAACAGTTTTGTTGTCTCATGGTACCATGCATTGTGTAGGTACCAGATCTACACTTTGATGTGTCTGCTGACGAAAGCTTTTTGGTTAGCCATCTTATAATTGTCGAATATGCTGATGGGACCTAGTTTCGACCTGTGGTGGTGCTATTGGCTATCGTGGTGATTGGATCTATCATCTGCAACTTAGCTTGTGCTTTAGTACCCATCTCAAGGATGTTCTGGTGTTCTTGCATGGTATGGAAGCTCGGGTTCAGTCGGTTTATTGCTTAAGTAGCCCTTGGACTGTTCCCACCCCCACTTTGTCAACAGTCTGGGGGATTGCCTCAGTTTGTATTTTCACTTGAGCTTCTGGTGGTTGCAACTACAGCCTTCTCTACTGTATAAAGCTCTCACTGTAGCTTTGGCTTCATCAAGAGTAAAAGTTTCTAAAAAAAATCCAAATACAACAGTGGTAATGGCAGCTACAATACCAGAAACATGCAAACGAAATGTGAAGATGTAGGGTTCATAACTGCAAGATGGTTGAAGAATATTTGAAATAGTTCAAGAAAGACAACACAAGTACTATTAGAAATAGAAGTTCAAGACTTCGAGAAGAACATATAACATATTCATGATAGATATTCACAAACTGCTGTGAACTGCAAAAAAACCATCAGTCTTGTGCTATTAACAAATCCATCTGTCAATTAAATCCATTGCTTACAGAAGATACTCGTGAGAACAGAGCTATACCCTCTTCATACAAGATCTTACGTGAGAACAATCTATTTATTCAATTCAGAATGATGTTATAAATCACAAAACCTAATTCTATTAACAGTAACATATTTCACGACAGTAAAATACTCAAATCATAGCAAATGGGCCAGGATATGCCTCGGCTTCGAGCCATTTAATGCTGACTGATATAATTATAAAAAGTAGAATAACATAGGTCATGAACAAAGCTTCCAACAAGGGCAAATAAATTGTGTTAAAGTACGCCAAGAGGTATCTTAACAGTGCAAAAATTTATGCAGGGTTTAGAAAAAATAAGTTGACTTTATCTTTGGACACTAACAGAATACTGTGTGAAATGCAATAAAACACATTGGAAGCCTACCTTAATTGCACAGCCTCTGCAAAATGGCCCTTGAACTGCTAACATTTAATGAAACCAACATCTAAAACAGGTGTTCAGTAGTTATTTGATTGCAGGGACTGTAACTGCTTCATTCATTGACCTATTCTTAAGTTTCTAGTACTAGAACGTCCTTAAAATAAGGAAGGAGACTAACCATGAATTGCACCAAGGTCTCCTAGCCGCCCGTATATACCCTGTATCTGCTTTGATTCCTTTGCTTGCAAAATAGCCCTTAAAACAGATCCCTGACTCTTCTCTGACTCCAAGATCGAGGAAAGTTCTGATACCTTTTGCCTTGCTGCTTGTTCCAGAGAAGCAAGGGACTCTTCTTCTTTTGTGAAAGTCTGAAAACTCAATACAAGTGTCAGAGAATAGTAGATAGATCACACAAACTGGTTAGCTAGAAAATACAACTACTGCCCTAATAACAAGTCACACCATTAAATATCTTATATTCACACCTGTTCCTCACTTCGAGCTTCAGATCCTAAAAGCTTATTTTTCTCTATTGCAGCTTCCATGTTTCGAAGGTCCACCTCCTTATCCTTCATTTTCTGTTTGATTTCCTTCATCTGATTGTGTGCTGTGTCGAAAGCCTTTCGTCCAGCCTCGTGCTGAAAATAAATTATGATCATTTAAATTGACTATTGGAACAAAATATTAAAGGTTAGACCGAGAGTCCAGCATCAGCAAAATGTGTCTTTACAGTTCAAAATATATGTTCTTAATCTTATTGTACTCAACCTATTACAAAGAAATGAAATTGATCTAAGCATGCCTGTCGACCACAAACATAGATGATTAAACTGAAATGCTCAGTTGAAGTTCTATCAATTAATAACTTACCTTCTGTCGCAAAAGCTTGCTCTCAGATTTTGCAACATCAAGTTTGCCTTTACAATCAATTTGCTGTGTTTCCCAAGGTTCCAACTCTGCTCGAACACTAGCAAGTTCATCACGATGCTTTTCTGTTTCCACTGCATAAAAAGAAAGAGAGTGCCTCAATATTTATAAACAAGTTCTAAACAAAGAAATCCATACAGCCTGTCCTGTAACTCATCCACAAGGACAGTCTCTAACACTGGTAAACAGAGCTGTGAAAGTATGATCCTAGAAAGTAAGAGGGTAAATTAGAATAGAAACAGAGGAAAGCACAAGAATAGATGAAGAGCTAAATCAAGAGGGCAGGAAGCTGAACAGAACATATTTCATGGGTTAGGTCACGATGAGTCGTGTTACAATTTACAACTTATATTTTGTTAGGCTCTATCTTGCGATTTTCATCACATTGATGGAGATTTTCTGCCAGTACTCTTGGAGCATTGGACCACCTTGCAGGCGGCAGGGGAGGGGGGAACATCTTCATGGAGCACATTCTCTTCATTGCATTTAATCACTTGATGGAGATTTTCGGTTGGTGGAGTCTAATTTCTCCTTGGTTAGATGGTAAATGTGCAAGTTGCTTTGTAGTCCTTATTACCCTCCAAAAATGGGTATCCCTATAGTAGAAAACTTTTCTCCTATCTTGAACAGACAGCCAGTCAGCAGCCATACATATTGCTCAGTGATGATAATAGGCCACATTCCTCTGCTATTTGCACAGGTCATACACCTCTCACCAGCTAGCATTCCACTTGAATAAAGGTGGGCCAACACTCGACAGGTAATTTAACTATTTTGCAACCAAGTGTTTTTACTTAATGTTTTGGGCATCCTAACATGGATAAAGGGGTGATCTACATAATTCACCAATCCTGATTGTAAACTTGTTCTCTCACCTTACCAGAACGGTTAGTCTTTAGCCCTAGTCCAGTGGGACCTCTTCTAAGGCCTTAGGGTTATAGGAGCGACACTATTTGGGAAATTTGGATTGAAGTAGCGTGTCCTAACCATTCCATACCTACCACTTTTACCTGTTCCCATTATATCACATCCATCCTTTAGGTTAAGTGGCATTGGTTCATTGGAATTGGCACCCATACATCCACATCCTTGAGTTATGACCAGAAAGCTTTGCATGGAGATTGCTGCAGCTACAAGAAAGGTAAAAGCATAAGATGGCCACAACCAAAGATATTCACGAATCGAGTGATATTTTTGTTTTGGTAATTGCTTGATGAAGATAACATAAAACTTAATAAGAAGCCAATAAACATTGACAAGTAAGCAATTATCAATAAGAGAAACAAAGCTTAATCTACTCTATACTCGATTTCTCAACAGCATTGCCCTTCCCCAACAAAACATTGAGAACCTTGATGAGCCTCACAGTTGATTGACACCCCAAACCACCCTCAAATGCCAAAATGTTGAGCTCACTTTGCTTAGTATTGGATATTCTTGATGATGTACCCAGTTGACCCAGCATGCCCCCAAGTTTACCTTGACACTGGTTGATGGGCATGCCTTGATGCGGTATCCAAATGAAGACGACCATTCCTGAGATGATTAGAGAGGGGTTGTACTACCTCATGGCACCCCAACACTAGAGAGATATTGCACCGTCTTGTCTTCATGTAAAACATGGAATTGATGCAAGGCACCCAGAGCTGCCTTTTGGCCACATGGAGATGTTGTCGGGCTTGACTTGAGGATTCTTCCTCAATTTATGGTTGGAGATATATCTAGCCCATATTTGGAACTTTTGGAGCCTTATTAGCCCTAAAAGGGCATGCCATCATGCTTAGTGAGGGATTTTAGATCACACATGTGGGCAATTAGTGGCATATTTTGTTTTATTGAGCTATTGGTTTCGCTTGCAACCCACTTTCTTCATCTATACTCATAATCAATCTTGTTATAACTTATAGGGCTTTTAGTTGGATTAATGGATGTGATATACCTCGTATATGTTGAGAAATATAGGGAAGCTAGGTTAGGTGATTTCTCTTATTTTGATAACTACTTGTGATGTATTTTTACTTTACTTGATTAAAATCTTCTTTTCCTTTGTTATTATTATTGTTTTCTATCATCAAACAGTTACCAAATCATAAAGAACAATCAGAAAAAGAACACAAGATATAGGAGATAAGCCAGGGCCAAAACCTTTTCAACTGAGAGGAAAACGCACAAGAATTCTTCTCTTCTTATAGAACTTCAATTGACGAAATCCAAGACCTATGACCCTTGACCAATACCCTCCAAGACCAAGTCAAATATTTCCTGCTTTCTAGTAACCTTAACCTTGGCAAATTCTGCAAATTCGATCCTCAAAAGATTCTTCTGCAACTTTGACCTATCCAGCTAATTCTTCTGCACTTTCAACTTGCCCAACAAATTCTTCTCTAACTTCAACCTACCCAACAGATTCTTCTGCAACATCGACCTACCCAACAGATTTTGCTGCAACATTCTCCTGCCCAGCAAACTCTTCCGCAACGTCATTCTACCTAGCAAATTCTTCTGCAACTTCGTTATGCCCACCAAATTCTTTTGCAACTTCGTTCTGCTCAAAAAAACTGTAGAAACCCTAACACGAGAGAGAGACAAAAAGGCCTAAAACTTCAATCTTGCTCTTCTTCTTCTTTTTCGTCCTTTTCCAGCTTCTATCTTAGGGAGATCGTACTTGCTTGAGGGTATATCCAAATGAGGTTGAGCTCCTTCTTATATATAGGCTTTTGAGGGCTACGAATCGCTATCTTTACGTCGACTTGCCCCTTCACGTAGGCTGACTTGCTTTTGCATCATGACGAGGCCTTGGAGGGTCTTTAACTCTAGATTTGACTCAAATAAACTTTCTTTACAATATGTAACATTCCCAAATGTGTCTTTAATACATGACAATGACTCAATTAACCTATAAGCACTCAATGGGTGCTTGACCTAAAAATAGATTTCCCTTCACCATGAAACCCATGCCCTAGGAACAACAATAATAAATTCATTCTCTTTTCACTAAATACATAAAATCATGATTGCATGTCACTATGAAGACAGAACCTAGTTACATATTTCAACAGTATAAAAGGAGGATCGCTCCATTCATATTGTTCATCATCACTTGTGGTCTTTGACCTCCTTTATAGAACTCAATGTTGATTTCGGGTAGCATCGGATGTGTTCTAAGTCTCAAAATTTGCAGGGAGCCTTAGACACATGTATTCCAAAGAACCCATAAATCGTTTTTCAAAATTCCACTCAGAGTGTGTTTTATTAAAATATTTAATTATTTTTAATGGGACCCTAAGTCTAAACTTAGGAAATTAAAATAATAAAAGGGTATCAATAAAATAGAGTGTGAATCTTCTAGAAAAAGACAGAGATCAAGTCAAGATTAATCTTAGTCGTTGATTAACGATTTAATCTCAGCCGTTGAAGTCTCAACGAGAAGATTATAAGAAGGACTTGATGGATCATTTGGAAGACACATCAGGAGAGAAAATCTAAAGATCGAAATTATTTAGTGAGCAGTGTTGATTTTTGGTAGCATCGGCAAAATTCTGTGGAGAGTCTTAGAAACACGCACACGCATTCCAAAGAAGCCATAAATCGTTTGTGGAAATTCCACTAGGAACATGTTTTATGAAAATAACTAATTATTTTAATAGTGACCCTGTTAAACTCTGCTCCTGTTCTATGCCATTTCAGATTAGGGCACAATACTGAAGAAGATAGAACATACTAATAGATCGATAGAAGACAAGCCAAAACAGAGATAGAGAATGGTGACGTTACGGCGATCAGCAGGACGCTTCTACCAGCAAAGTCTTCAATAGGTCATTCAGCCAAGCGTGTCACACATAACCCCAGAACAATCCAAACAAAGAATACGCAGCTCCAACGCCATCAAGAGAGAGAGAACACCTCCACACCAATGTGTGTCAAATGAACTCCAAGTCTCTCCAATATATAGGAATCTTTGGGGGTGTGTGACACGTCCTTTAAGACATTTAAGTCAATATTTTATTCCAGGCCGACCCAGCACATAAGTGGAATAAATTCAAAGTACATGTTCTACTCATCCGATCGAGATGATCTTTAGATCAATCTTACACCTCTCCGAAAGAGGAATCCAATAAAAATATTGCGATCATCATCTACGCAGCACAACCTGGAGTTTGGACCTAGTTGTCCAATTTTAACAGACCCTAAGTCTAAACTTAGGGAAATTAAATAATTAAAGGACATTGATAAAACAGAGTGTGAATCTTCTAGAAAACACGGATAAAGTCAATATATGATCTTAGTGGTTGATTAGAGATCCAATCTCAGTCATTGGTATCTCAACGAGAAGATTATAAAAGAAGACTCGAGCTCATTTGGAAGACACACCAATGCAGATACTCAGTTGCCCGAGTAAATCTATTTTCTCATTGGTCTAAGTTCGGTAAAGGAAAATCGACTCAGAGGGAGAGTAGCACGTGGAGGACAAGCAGAGAGGGATCAGCAACAATCCAGGGTGTAGAAGCAAGTGACGCAATGCCAAGAAGAAACAGCGCAAAGGCTAGGAGGGAGCAGCGCAAAAGGGTGATGGAATTCTGCGCAATCCCCACGCAAAGCCAATGCAATGATGACATAGGAGGCTCAGGAGGGTACTTTCGAGGTCATTTCTCATCTGATTATTTTGTGAGAAATTTCTGCAGTGTTTTCATAGCGAATTTCTCTCTGTCACTGCTGATTGTAAATTATACAAGAAGATTTTCCTGAATAATAGAAACCCTCATCTGCTGTACCAATTTTCCCGCATTAGGTTTTGCCGAGGACAATTGTCCAAAATATTTGTGTCATTCATAACCTAGTATTTTCCTTATTGTTTTGCTCAGCAATTATATGGTGAATTCTGCATTTGAATTTATTTCAATATTTACAGAAGAGATTTTTGCAAATAACTTATTTCTAAATATTAAGTAGAAGATATAAAATCAAATAATGCAGTAGGATTTCAAGTTGAAATTTTCACAAGCAGTGCTCAGGGAGAAAATCGATCGAGAAGATTTTTGCAAAGAAGGGCAGAGATAATTTCTGGTTGGAAGAGTTTCCTGATCTGAAGAGTGTAAAGAGGAGGCAGTAAAGGTCACAGAAAGCAGCGCAAAGCCAGCCACGCAGAAGATACGCAAGGACTGAGCAAAGCTTCATAAGGACTTCGATTTTTTGTTGAAGAAACATTCAAGGTTCGGAGCCAATCACTGGAGGCAGTTTCTGGAGGCTAGAAGGGCCTCGTTTCTAGCTAGCAGAGAGATCCAGTGCAGAGAGAGAGGGCAGCATCAGTTGTGATGACAAAATTGTGCAGAGTGACGTAATCACTGCATAGAGCAACTCATCTCGAGCTAAGGTCAGCGTCGAAATCCCATGGAAGAGTGAGATTTTTCTCACGAAATTTTATTTGTCAATTTCCTCTATATGATTTGTCAGTGTCAACAATCATAGATTTGTACTCAAAAAATTACTGCATAATACACAAACCCTCAGTTGTTGCACTGGTTTTCTCGCATTGGGTTTTCCCGGGGACATTGGTCCAAAAATAACAGTGTCATGTGTCTATGATTTATTCTTGCTCGGATCTTGTTTCCGCCCATTTATTTTCCGCAGTTTAATTTGCTGAAGGTTGTAGTGTATGGGTTTTAGTATCTTCCATAGAACACAGTAAATAGTTTGTTCAAGTAATTAACAAATCGAAGAACTCTCATGAGTTACTGCAGTAGGATTCGGGTAACTGAATTTTCACATGGTATCAGACCTTGTCTAGGTAAGTGCAGGAGAACCAAGGAGGCAGATCCAGTAGATCCAGCGTTGAAGAAGAAGTCGCAGATCAAAGAGTTGTGTAAGAAGCAGATCAACCTCCCCAATGATTGCGCAGTCCAAGCCAAGAGGGCAAGGAAACTTCTCTTTGAGTGAGCCGACAGAGAGTTAGGATTTTCCGGTTTGTAGTTTGTAAGAGGCAGAGGCACCAGCACAGCAGATTCGGTGCAGATAAGCAGCTAGAGGGACGCAGTTTCTGTGAAGCAGTGTTTGCTGGTGCAGAAAGCGTCAGAAGAGAGTATATGAAGACACATTTGGGGATTTCTGACCTCAAAGAGTTTCTTGCCCAAGAAACTCTAGTTTACCGTGCATAAGCAGCGAGTTCGTGACCTAATTGGCTTGCTCCAGGAGGGAGTGCGTAAAGCCAGCTGTGCAGAGGGTTAGACACAGCAAATCGACAGTGATTGGGTGAGATGGTAGCCAATGGGTTGTGTGACCAGGACCAATTGGATGGTGCCTCCAACTACATAATCTGGAAGACAAGGATCTCCCTCCTTTTAGATGAACATGACCTCAAAACCTTTATCGGAAGTACATTGGCTGAATCGGTAGATGTCACACCATTGAGAGCCTTCAAGAGGAACATGGCTAAAGCCAAATGGTTGATCCTTGATAGTGTGAAGGCATATTGTTTCACACATTTTTGGCAAAGGGACAGCTAAGGAAATGTGGGATCTGTTGGCCATGCTATATCATGGATCTTCGAAGCAAAGGAACATGTTTTTGGAGGAGAAGACTACCAAGATGCAGAAGGGTGAGCACATTGATTCGTTCCTGTCTAGACTTCAAGAGAACCAAGATAAGCTGGCAACTGTGGGACTAGCTCCCCAAGCCACAAAGATGGTCAGACTGGCTCTAAATTCAATGTTCAAAAACTATCTAGTCTTTGTCCAGAGCATATTGGGCAAAGAGAAGTTACCGGACTGGGAAGCAATGTGGGCAGCTCTTCAACAAGAAGAGATCACGAGAGATCTACTCAAGTGCAAACATGATGGCATCAGCAACAGTGTATTGAAGCCCAAGGAGGAGGAGGACAATGCAGCCCTTGCACCAAAGGGGCAATAGGAGCAGCAGGGACAAAAGAACAACATCTCTATGATCAAGTGCTTCTCGTGTGACAAGATGGGACATTAGGCCACAGAGTATCCTCTCAAGAAGAAGGGCAAAGATGAGAAGCATGATCTACAGGCTGAAACTGTGAAGATAGAGGAGGAGGAATTCGCCACGATTGCCCATATATCGTCAATGGAGCGTTGGGGTGATCTAGAGTTCTAGTTCAGTAGAACTGCAGATTGGGCAAGATCCTTGAGGAGTCCACCTCTCGGATCATCACCTTGCTACAAGAGCCTAAATCAGAAGTAGTAGGATGGATACATTTTAGTTGGTGCAGAGGAGTGCAGAAGTGATAGGGCAGTGGCTACAGAGCACCAAAGTCTGATGAGCGCAGAGCATAATTGGCGGCAATGAAGGAAGACACAGTGCAGAGTCAGCAACAGCGCAGAGGCTTCAGAGGGACAGCGCAGAGACTAGATGCGCTCAGATTTTCATTACCGAGATGCATCATGTTGAACACTTAGTTCAGTATTGTATGTTTTTCATTTACAGTGCAGTGGCAGTTAGCAACAGAATGCAGGGTCAGCAGCATCACAAATGCAGCAACGCAATGATTGGTGTGCAGTAGTGTCAGACATCAACAACGCAGAGGGAGATGTTGTAGAATCAGAGCACTACTTCAACCGGTTGTATTGCTAGTGCACATTTCTCGCTAAGAGGCAGTGTTGATTTTGTGGATTTTGGGGTAGTATCGATTGTGATCTAAGTCTTAAACTTTGTGGAGAGGCTTAGACACATGTATTCGAGATAACCCAAAAATTGTTTGGGGAAATTCCATCGAGAGAAAGTTTTATTTAATAAACTAATTATTTTTAATGGGACTCTAAGTCCAAACATAGGAAATTAAAATAATTAATGGGTATTAATCTAAATTGTGGGTATAACTTCTAGAAAGAGTAGATCAAGTCAAAATGTAATCTTAGCCATTGATTAGAGATCTAATCTCGGTCGTTGAAGTCTCAACAAGAAAACTATAAGAAAGGTTAGAGAGTCATTTGGAAAAATACACACCGAGACGATCAAGTGATCGATTTCTTTAGTGAGCAGTGCTAAGGGAGAAATTTCGCTCTAGAGATGTTTTGCGGAGAGGGGCAGACACAGTATCCGGAGAGAAATCTTTCTCAATTGGAGAATCCTCAACAAAGAAGGGCAGAGAGAGATCCAACAGCTCCAGCGCAGAGCCAGAGAGGTTGACGCATAGCCATGTAAGGCTACACAGAGGCTGCGCATAAGGCAACAGGAAATCTGAAGGGTTTGCTAAAGAATCGATTTCAGAAGCCGAGAGTCGGGGTGAGAGACCGAGAGGCAAAGATCGAAGATTCTGCAGAGCAAATCGATCCACAAACTGACTGACGCAGAGCCCAGAAGGGTTGACGCTGGAACTGCGCAGAGGCAACATAGAGCCTGTCAGAGGCATCTCATTCAGTGGTCGGATCAACCAGGATTTCCAGTGTTAGTGTGAGGTAACCTCACTAATCTTTTTGTCAATGATATTCTCTGTAACTGAATTGTCTCGCATGACATTCAGAGATGTATTCAGAATTTACTATTGCTTAATAATAAAACAATCAGATCTATTGCATCGAGTTTCCCGCATTATATCTTTTCGAAGACGTTTATCCAAAAATAAAGATGTCCTGTGTGATGTTTTTCTTTTGCTTAGTTTCTTGTTTCCGCATAATAATTTAATTAAGTGAAGGTTGCTTCAGTAATTGCTTCAGTATTTACAAAAGGAATCTGCAAATAACTTCTTAATGTAATTTACAGGTAGGTCAAGTTAATTCAGTTTGTTGCAATAAGATTCCAGATCTAGAACTTGGAATTTTCACATGGTATCAGAGTGTTGCAGGTGAGGAAAGAAGAGCAGATCCAGCGCTGAGCAGGAGGCTGAATCGCTGCAAAAAGCAGTAGTTCGAATCCCCAGAGGGATTGCGCAGTCCAGGCCAGAAGGGTTGAAGTTTCAAGGAAAGTCTCTCTTTGAGTGAGTCAACAAAGAGGTAGGACTTCCAGATCGAGATTTTGACGAGCCAGAGGTAGCAGTGCAGAGCTGGTGGGACATAATTTTTCTGCATGCAATTGCTAGGCAAAAAGTCGTCGAAGAGAAAGAAGAAACACAGAGACGGAATTTTCTTCCTCAAGGAGTTCCTAGCCAGAGAGTTCTATTTTTCAAGATCTGAGAAACAGATCCGAGTGACAGATCTACAAACTCCAAGAAGGAGTGCGTAAGCCAGTCCAGTGATGCGAAGAGGAAGAAGAGAGGGAGCAGATTCAATATTTTCTTTTTGACAAACATGGCAGCTCGCGAGCTTCGATATCAAGACCCATTGGAGGGAGCCTCCAACTACGTGATCTGGAAGGCAAGAATCCCATGCCTTCTAGATGAGTACGATCTCAAGCTTTTCGTGACTAGTACGTAGTTGTCCCTGGAGATCGAGATCCACTGATGAAGTACAAGGCTGATACGGCGAAGGCTAAAATTGCTCCTTGATAGAGTTATAGATCACATTGTGTCCCACATAGCCAAGAAGGACATAGCTAGGCAGATGTCGGAAGCCTTAGCAACACTATATGAAGGATCTTCCGAGCAGCGGAAGATGTACTTAGAGCAGAAACTCAAGATGGTGCAGATGCAGAAGGGGGAGCATATTGTTCTATTCTTGTCTAGACTTCACGAAACTCATGATAAGTTGGCAGTTGTGGGGTCCACCCCTTCTCCTACAGTAATGGTGAGACTGGCTCTTAATGCAGTCACTGAAGAATGGCAAGCTTTTGTCCAGAGTATCATGCATAGAGCAACCTTAACAGGCTGGGAAGATGTTATGAACCTAATTCATAACTAATGTAATAAATATAGTCATTAATAGAATAAATACAAATAAATGTAATTACTAAATAATCAATTAGGATTATGTTAAGTAGTCATTAGTTAACTGAAAAGGCATGTCTTTTAGACATGCCTGTTCATGAAAGGTCACTTGCATGGGTAATTAAAGCCATTTTGCTATTAAGTCAACAAATCTACAAGTCGTGCTGCTACAAAAACCAAATCTACAACTTTCACTACTACAAAAGAGATATGGATTGCTATTTAGCAAGAAGAGCTAGGGAAGGAATTAGACAAGTGTAAACTTGACGGCAACAATGGCAGTAGGTCAAGGACAAAGGAAGAGAGGGAAAATGCAGCGCTTGCATCCAATGGGCAACAGGAGCAGCGGAGATGAAAGGAGGACGTCTCGAAGATAAAGTGCTTCAAGTGTGGTGAACTTGCTCACTACGCAACCCAGTGTCCTTTGAAGAAAAAGGGCAAGGACAAGAAGCACAATCTGAAGGCTGTGTCCATGAAGATCGAGAAGGAAGAGTATGCCATGAGTGTCCATGCCTCTCCAGGAGGTAAATGCAGTGATATTGAGTTGTAAGTTTACAAGAACTTCAATTGGGTCGGAACTTTGAGATGTCCACATCTTGGATCATGACCTTGCTACATGTTGACCACTCTGTGTCAACGACCCCATAATAGTACACCCCTATTTTTGCAAATCGGATTCATCATGTTCGAGGTGTTCACGCCATTCAAATTCCATCATCAGTCGACAATTTTATAAACGATGTAAACCCATTCTGCATGTTTATGATGTAAATGATCTAAGTAAGACCATCATGTATGTAACAACCTAGGTAAGCCTAGTATTTTCGTGACGATTTCTATCCTAGGAGGTTTTTTGTCTCACTAATTCATTTGTGTTTCTCGACACAAGTGATCGGCAAAGTTTTTCCCTCCAGCCTCACCCCAAAGCTAGGGTAGATTTTGTCGTCAAGATGTTATGTGAATCCTAGTGTTTTCTATCGAGTCTTTGTAAAAGTAGTTTCAGAATAATACTAGCTAATTGGCTAGATTATTTTATTACACGTTGCCTGGTCTACTAATCATGTTTTGAGTCGCAGAGTTGGGTAGCTATTTGAAGGTCTATCACGAATGGGTTTTCCCCCTTTATCTGTCAAATGTATTTATCTTATGTAAAGAGGGTTGGAAAAATAATTAAATCCCCTCTCAGTCAATTAATTAAATTTTCTGGCCAAATTAAATTAAAAATCTTAAGCCAGAAATTTAATTAATTTAAGTCTTAGGTGATTTAAAATTTCTCATAGGAAAAATTCGTGGGTCCCTAAAAAATAAATTTTTAAAGGCTACTGGATTTAGGGTATAAATATATTGCTGAAGAATATATCCTAAGTTTGACTATAGGAGAAAATTTAATTTTTGGATTTGCATTATTTTAAGAACATCATTTAATCCATAAATTGCTTGATGAAGTGGTTTTATTAGCATTATATTTTCATGGTATATCTAGATGAATAATTATTGAGATTTAAGTGCTAGTAAATTTCATATGTTTCGGTTGGGATTGATGATCATTGGCATCTGAGTTTTGGAACGTGTTCTATCAATTAAAATTGCCTAATGTGTAATTAAGCATTTTTTCATTTACTTAAATTATTGAATCGCTATTGAATATTTAAGCCTTGGGAAATTCTTCAAGTAAGTGTGATTGATATCTTATTATTGTGGATCTGCGACAAATTGTATATCTTCTAATTAAGTAAATATTTTGGCATCTTCATAATTGGGACTTTCGCTTAAGAACTTAGTGGTTAGATCAGATTACTTATAACCTAAGTGCTTTAGGATTTTTAACGTCACCTATCATCTTCAAAGCTTGTTTCATCTCGCTCCTTCAAATCATTTTCCTTGCATTCTGCATTGTATAGCAGCAGTTTCTCATCAAGTACTTGGTTGTAATTTCCTTAGTAGGATAGTTGACTCCATAAGGCACTGGTATCAGTGTTTCAAATTCAATCGAATCCTTTAATCTTGCTAAATCTTTCACAAATATTTGGTCGTTTAACTGTGTCTCCCGAACTGGTTGGTTCTCAATGAGTTCTCCTTCATTCCATTTCCATAGGGTCTACCCCCCTTAGTCTACTATAAGGAGACAACTTAAATAGAGAGATTGGGGATCAGGGTGACAACCCCCGATCTGAGTTGTTGTTACGGTGCCTAGACATTTTGTGCGACTGTAATATCCCCAAAGGGGAATAACCAGTAATAAACAGAAATATGCCAAGCAGATAAAGAAAATATAACGCTGAACCAGATCACTGAATCATGACACATAGAATACCAGAAACTGAGCCATTTTATTAATCAGAAAGTACATAGAGGGGAGTACAAGTAAATCAGAGTAAGTGCACCTATCCTTGCCCTAGGCAAGTGGAGACCCTCTCAACAGATAATGGCTGCAACAAGGACAGCGTCCTAGCTGCTCTGAATGCTGAAGATGAACCGCGCTGGTACTAGGGCTGAAGACTGATAAATAACTGATCTCCCACTGCAAAACCCTCTCCAATGAAAAACGCTGTCTCTGCTAGTGACAGCGCAGAAATAGATGGAGCACCAGTCACCCAAACCTCCAGACAGATAGATCAGCTCCTGAAAGCTAGAAAACGCTGTTGAGCCTACCTCACCCAAGCCTGCTCATCAGATCAGCGTCCTACCAAGTGGATCTGCTCCTGAATGCTCAGATCTGCTGGATCTGAAGCCTCCAAACCAGATCTGCGTCCTTCCCTTCCTGATCTGCGTCCTCCACTATCAGATCTGCTACCAAACCTTCAGATCTATGCTGGATCTGACAATATCTCTTCAGATCTGCAGCCTCTAGGGCTGGATCTGATGTTATCCCTTCAGATCTGGACTAGATCTGCCAATATCTCCTCAGATCTGCAACTCCCCAAGCTGGATCTAGGGCTAAACCTCCAGATCTGCAACATACAAGACTAGATCTGCAAATGTCTTTCCAGATCTACAGCTCTCCAAGAGTGGATCTATCTGCCTTTGTGCCTTCGGATGCGGCCTTTTCCTTCGAAATAGACGGCGTCCTTGCTCTCGGGCTAGACAGGCGTTCTTCTCCTCACGAACGAGCGTTCTCCCTTGCAGATACGTTGCGTCCTTCTGGACGAGGCGTCCTCACCCTCACAGAGCAAACAGGCGTCCTCTCTGATGAGACAGGCGTCCTCTCCTCAACGAAGCTGCGACCACAAGAGGGCTTTCTCCTCCTCAGATTTGCTTCAGAAACTGCTGCTGCTTTGCTACTGGAACTGAAAAGTGTACTCGGAACAAACCTTACTAGGGCGGGCACTCGAAGTCCCCCGAAGCTAAGGGTGAAACCAGAAATAACCTTACCAGGGCAGGCACTCGAAGTCCCCCGAGGCTAAGGGTGAGATCTCCGACCGGAGACACTCGGTTGCACTAAACAGTGCTACAGACCGACTAAACAACCGGCGTGCTGAAGAAGACAGAAGTCTAGCTCTCAATAATAATATCAAATCATGAATACCAAATGAAGTGGAAGCCCCTCCTTTTATAATGCTAAACTCCCTCCAAAACCTTAACTGCGTCCTTCACCTTGCAGTTACCCTTGGGTCAGCGTGAGGCCTCCCCTCATATACGTGTGGACCCCCAAGGCCCCCTCTTTTAGTTATAACGTTAATCAACTAGGAAAACACTTTATTTTATAAAGTGAGGTGACTAAAGTGAGGTGACCCCTCTTATTTCTCACTTTATTTATTATTTCCAACTAAAACGGCAAAATTAAACAAAAATGAAATATTCCAATTAGCAAGGCTAATTGGGAATATTACAGTCTCCCCCGGCAAAACGTTGCTTGTCCTCAAGCAACTGAAGTGATGGATGCTGTAAAGTCTGCTCACTCTCCCCAGTGGCATCCTCATCTGGCAAAAATGGCTTGTTCTCAAGCAATGCTTGAACAAGCCTACTCTCTAGCTGATGCTCCCTGCCGATACTGCAAAATGTGCCTGGGTCCCACTGAAACCTCTCTGTCTCCTGCATCACCCTGATATGAAGGGATATCCCAATGCCAGGATCCCAAACTGGCCTCTCATGGTACCAGCCAATCAATAGTCCTCCCGGATCCCATCGCCACTGTGGCCAATAATCGCACCAGTCCCATGACTCGGACTGCTCATTGCCTCTGGCTATGACTACAGACCATGACTGCTGCTGCTCTGCATCTATGAATGTGTAAGTTGTCCCATCGACTGTGTACCAGCTCATCATCTCTCTCCACTCAAGGCATGAAGTGAGGAACATCTCTCTCATGTGGATCCTCCATCCCCAAGCAATCATCCGACCAAAATGAGCCACCTCCCAACAAGGCAACTCCTGAAAACCTCCTTCCACCTCAAGCTCTGGTAATGAAGGTGGGCTGAGAATATGAACTTGGCAAGCATCATAGCTTACCCCATGCTGTCCTTCTCTCCACTCATGGAAAGTGTAGAGTCTATGCTGATCCTGGGTTGCAAAATCATTGCCCTCCAATGGCAAAGTGAAAAACAATCCACCATAGAAGGTTCCTCCATCAATGAAGAACAAGCTGGCCCAAAACAAACCATCCATGAAGAATATGACATGGTCATCATGGATCACCCTAATGAGATGTTTGCTGAAGGTTCTACATGAGGATACATAGTGCAAACAATCTCTCACAAGGATACAACGCAGTCTCATCCACTGCAACCTCAGAAAATCACATGGCAAGCAACGTACAAGATCCATCACATCTACTAATGGATAGTAAATGGCTGAATATGACAGCAACATAGGTCCAAACACTTGCCCATGGCTGTACAATGGATGAATATCAATCTCATGGCCCACATCAAAAGAGAACGCATATATAGTAGTGGTGGCGATGCCTCCTCCCATGCTCCTATTAGAACATGTAGTGCAGAATTTGTGAGAACTTTTCCCACTCACGGACACATCCAGCTCATGTGTCTCCCACATAATCAAGCCTCCCATACAAATCTGATCATATGCTGGAAGTAAGATGGTACATGGATCCATAAATGAGTCCTCCATAGTGTTTTGGCATGCTATGACGAAGAATGAACCATGTGCTGCAAGAAGATAGTCCTCCTCATGATTGGAAACCCAAGTCAAGAAGAATATGCCATAGACGTCTCTATCACCATTACCTCCTTTATGTGCAACAAATATGAAGTGATCCTGGGACCTATGGGTTATAGATCCACCATATCTCTGCTGCGCACACTTCATCCATAATGTTCTGCTCCAAGGTGACAGCGCTGTGTGCTTATGCAAATAAGCTCTTGTCAATACAAGACTCTGTTCTTTGACATGCTCCTTGTCAAAGATTCCTCTAATAATGCTGCAACAAATATGGAATACCTCCCAAGATGGAAGTGCTTCCCAATCAAAGACCAAGGAGATAGTGCCATCTCCTCCTCCTGCAACATCATGCAAAGTGTGGGAGCAAATCTGCCCTTCTTCTCCCAAGCAAAGCAACAAGAAATTGTGTTGCCTCTCCATACCTCTATCAAACAACTCATGTGATGAAGACACAATGAATGATATGAGTAACACATCAACACCATGCATCCATACTCTATGCTGCTCAATGAAGCAAGTATCCATCCATCTCTTCCCCAACCCCCTACTCTTAGGAAGAGTGTTTGCCAAGTGATGGCCAAACTCTTTCAAGAGTAACCAGCGCAGCCAAGCCTCCTGCTGCCTGGTAGCACAGATCTGCAAGTAGCCTCCTAGCTCCTTGCTCATCATCCCCATCCACTCAATCACTTGTGGATGCCTTCTTCTCCTCATCCTGGTACTCCTCCCATGAGGGCTACCATCCTCCCAAATCAAATTTCTGATTTTGCACTTCATGGGATTTTGGAATATAAACTTCTCAAGGATCAATGAGACCCTATCAAAAATCAAATAGGTGGTAGGTAAAAACCTCCCATCATGATGTGTATGGCTCAAGGGTTGTCCAACACAAGCATGAGGGATGTTATCCATCCGAAGATGTCCTCCATCTTCTATCTGCTCTCGTGAGAAGGGAACCAAATCATTGTGTTCCATAGCCCGCTCTACCGAGTACCAACTCAAAATCTCTCTCCATCCAACCTCAACATATGGATGATGTACCCTGTGCAACTCTGGTCGTCTCCTACCGCTATCCAAGTCAACATATGAGATCTTACTAGGTGGCTCTGCCTCTCTCTCTCCAACGGGAAGAGATGACTCCACAATACTGCTAGTCCCATCCATGCATACCTGAAGGGAAATGATCTGATGCTGCAATGTGCTCTCGGGTTGTACTATCAGGGAATCCAGCTGTTCCCCAATGTGGACCAACTTGGCCGCCGACTTGTCACAAGTCACTCTCATACCCTCCAGCTCTTGGTCCTGCCACATAATGGTCTCCCGTACTGACGCGGCCTTCTCCCTCAAAGCTCGAAGGTCCGTCCGAAGCCGATGATACCGCTGTCTGCGACCATCATCCAATGCCTCTGTGTCTCCTAGTGCCTCATTGATAGTAGATATATCTCCTGATACCTCACCCATCTGTCGTGTGCTGCTACCACCCGAAGACTCGGACATGGCTCCAGTCATCACCTCAGTGGATGGCTCTATCGGGGTAGGCTCTACCTCCTCCACTACGATATCAACCGGCACGGTCAAGGTAGTCTCTAATGATGGTGAGTCCTGTGTCTCACTAGGTGTAACCTCAGACTCTCTGCAACCCTGTGTTCCCTCATCCTCTTCTCCACTACTCTCAGAGAAGACCTCAATGAAGTGTGCCTTCCCTGCCGTACACCTGTGTCCTCGTGCCCATGGCTCCCGGCAAGTGAAGCACACCCGCTTCCTCCTCAGCTCTCTCCTGGTCTCATCATCAAACTGCCCTTGTCCAGGATTCGCCTTGGGAGGCGGAGTCCTCGTGTCCTTACCCTTAGGCTGAAAGGCCTGTCTCTGGGGATAAGGTGTCCGAGTCCTGGGTAAGACATCCTGTAAGTCCCGAATCCTGCTGATGGCATCCTGAAGGGTAGCCGGTTTGTTTGACAGGACTAGGCTACGAAGTGGTTCTGACAGCCCTTCCACAAACAAGCCAACCATCCGAGCTGCAGATAAATCAGGTACCATCACCGAAATCCTCAAGAAGTCTGAAACGTATGTCTCTGCACTCCCAGTCTTTTTGAGCTTGATCAGCTCACCAAAATACTGATCCGGATCCCTCCTGTCAAAGTGCTCTACCACCCTGGACTTTGCCGAACTGTTTGATGAGCCATCAAACCTGGGTAAATGAAATCCACTAGCTGCACGGTGGTCATCATGGTGGTATCCGCGCCCCTTGTGCTGGTGCCGCTCAGGGGGTTTGATACCGCATCGAAACTGGAAGTAGAGCTCCCAGGGGAAAGCATCCATGAATGCCTGACCCATGCTCTGCCAATCTGCAAAAACGGCTGCATATCGAGCTGGACTCACATCTCCTGCCATACTGCTGCTTAACTTCGACCTTCGATTTACCCACTGAAAACTACTCGAAAAATTCTAGGAATTTGGGAAAGTGATCCTCGCCCAAAACCCAGAAAAACCCAGAAAACGTTTTTCCTAATTCCAAACTTCAAAATTTGACCCTTTTTATTTTGGCCCTTTTTCCAACTGCGTTTCTGGTATTGCAATTGCTATTGCTCTGTATGATCTCTTTCCCGATGTCATAGACCACAGGCTGAGCCAGAATTATGCTTTGATACCACTGTAATATCCCCAAAGGGAAATAACCAGTAATACACAGAAAAAACAGAAATATGCCAAGCAGATAAAGAAAATATAACGCTGAACCAGATCACTGAATCATGACACATAGAATACCAGAAACTGAGCCATTTTATTAATCAGAAAGTACATAGAGAGGAGTACAATAAATCAGAGTAAGTGCACCTATCCTTGCCCTAGGCAAGTGGGGACCCTCTCAACAGATAATGGCTGCAACAAGGACAGTGTCCTAGCTGCTCTGAATGCTGAAGATGAACTGCGCTGGTACTGGGGCTGAAGACTGATAAATAGCTGATCTCCCACTGCAAATTCTCTCCAATGAAAAACGCTGTCTCTGCTAGTGACAGCGCAGAAACAAATGGAGCACCAGTCACCCAAACCTCCAGACAGATAGATCAGCTCCTGTAGGCTAGAAAACGCTGTTGAGCCTACCTCACCCAAACCTGCTCATCAGATCATCGTCCTACCAAGTGGATCTGCTCCTGAATGCTCAGATCTGCTGGATCTGAAGCCTTCCAACCAGATCTGCGTCCTTCCCTTCCTGATCTGCGTCCTCCACTATCAGATCTGCTACCAAACCTTCAGATCTATGCTGGATCTGACAATATTCTTCGCATCTACGCCCTCTAGGGCCGGATCTCGATGTTATCTCTTCGCATCTAGGCCGGACTGCCAATATCTTTCGCATCGTAACTCCTGCCGGACTCAGTGCTACCTCCAGACCGCAACCCAAGGGTAACCGTATCCGCAAATATCCGCCGCATCTACACCTGGGCGGCTGGATCTATCACCGTGCCTTCGTATATCCGCAACCCTTTTCCTTGCTGTAAACAGACGCCGTCCTTGCTCTCGCGTACGCCGTTCTCCCCCCCCCCCCCCCCCCCCCCCCCCGGCCGCCCTCTCGTCGCATCCGGGCCGCGTCCTTCCCGACGCGTCCTCACCCTCCCCCGAATGCACGTCCTTCTCCCCGATGAGACAAATACCTTCCCTCACTCGAATCGCGCACCCACAAGAGGGCTTTCTCCTCCTCGCATTTGCTTCGAAACCGTCGCTTTGCATATCGGAATCGAAAAGTGTACTCGGTAATGTCCCGCTAGGCGGGCACTCGAAGTCCCCCGAAGCTAAGGGTGAAACCAGAAAAACCTTACCAGGGCAGGCACTGTCCCCCGAGGCTAAGGGTGAGATCTCCGACCGGAGACACTCGTGCACTAAACAGTGCTGCAGACCGACTAAACAACCGGCGTGCTGAAGCAGACAAAAGTCTAGCTCTCAATATCAATATCAAAATATGCCTCCCAAATGAAGTGGAAACCCCTCCTTTTATAATGCTAAACTCCCTCCAAAACTTAACTGCGTCCTTTACCTTGCAGTTACCCTTGGGTCAGCGTGAGGCCTCCCCTCATATACGTGTGGACCCCCAAGGCCCCCTCTTTAAGTTATAACGTTAATCAACTAGGAAAACACTTTATTTTATAAATTGAGGTGACTAAAGTGAGGTGACCCCTCTTATTTCTCACTTTATTTATTATTTCCAACTAAAGCGGCAAAATTAAACAAAAATGAAATATTCCAATTAGCAAGGCTAATTGGGAATATTACAGCGACAACACTACGGATGCCAAAGATCAGCAGTAGTAAGCTGGAGTAATTTCAGTTGGTACAAAGAAGTTTTGGAGCGATAGATGTAGCGGTTAGCAATGCCAGAATCTGAGCAGCACAGAGAGACGTAATGCAGAAGCAATAGCAACGCAGTGGTTTAGAGGGACAGCATAGGACTAGTAGCAATCAAAGTTTCGCCATCGAGATGTATCCACATTGAACACTTGTTTAGATTTTGGATTTTTTCAGTTGCTTCTCTCAACAACTTAGTTCCAGTGCAGAGTTAGTACTCGTAGTACTAGCAGCAGATGCAGCAATTGAGAGGGCGTAGTAGTACGGATACAGTGTTGACCGTGGCAGGGTCAGCAACAGTACAGTTGTAGCAATAGCGCAGTTGTTGGTGGACACCATGTTAGACATCAATAGCGCAGTTGTTGGTGGACACCATGTTAGACATCAACAACACAGAGGGAGATGCTTCAGAGTCAGAGCAAAGTGCAGAAGGGCATATTTGCTAGAGCATATTCCTCGCTAAGAGGGAATGTTGATTTTGGGGTAGCAGCAGATGTGCTTTAAGTCTCAAATTTTGTGGAGAGGCTTAGACACATGTATTCCAGATAACAAAGAAATTGTTTGGGGAAATTCCACCGGAGTCAACTTTATTTGATAAATTAATTATTTTTTATGGGACCGTGAGTCTAAACTTAGAAATTAAAATAATTAATGGATATTAATCTAAATTGTGCATGTAACTTCTAGAAAAAGCAGATCAAATCAAAATGTAATCCTAGTCATTGATTGGAAATCTAATCTCGATCGTTGAAGTCTCAACGAGAAGACTATAAGAAATGCTTGAGGGTCATTTGGAAAAATACACACCGAGAAGATCAAGTGATCAATTTCTTTAGTGAGCAGTGCTCAGGGAGAAACTTCGATCTAGAGATCTTTTGCAGAGAGGGGTAAAGATGGTATCCAAAGAGAAATCTTTCTCAGCGGGAGAATCAACAATAGAGAAGGGCAGAGAGAGATCCAGTAGCACCAACGCAGAGCCGGAGAGGTTGATGTAGAGTCACGCAGAGGTTGCGCAGAGGGCAAGAAGGAAATTTGAATGGTTTGTTGAAGAATCGATTTCAAAAGCCAGGAGCAAGGGTGTGAGACCAGGAGGCAGAGGTCGAAGATTCTGGAGAGCAAATCGATCCACAAACTGAGTGACGCAATGCCCACAAGGGTTGATGTTGGGACTGCGCAGAGCCTATCATAAGCATCTCATTCAAGTCGGATCAGCCAGGATTTCCAGTGATTGTGAGCTAACCTCACTGATCTTTCTGTCAGTGATATTCTCTGTAACTGAATTGTCTGCAGTGACATTGAGAGATGCATTCAAAATTTATTGTTGCTTAATAATAAAACACTCAGATTTGTTGCACTGGTTTTCCCACATGCAAAGTAAGTTGTTGGTCATGGAAAGATCATAAGTGCAAAAACTCCAACCTAGGCCAAATAATAGATGGCAAAAGAATAAAGGCCCTCAACAATATTATAGGCCTCCAAATCCATTGGAATCCACCAACATGGTAGATCAAATTCCCCCTTTTTGTAGGCCATGTAATGAGTTCCATGAAGAAGCCACATGCCTATATGTAAAGAGAATTATGGAAGGTAGCATGTTGGGAGATTAACATGTAGCAACTAGTGGTCAAATCAATATGTTCACCATGGAAGATCAAATATACACCATTGAAATAAATCAAGAGATTGACCATAGTCCTAATAATCTTTGGGTTGATAATATGATTGCAAATTTTGACAAAGTCACTAAGAATTTTGGGGAAAAGCCTACATCTGGACAAATTCTTGCTAAGACAAAACACAAAGGGATGACTTATCAGAGAAGGGATATTCAAGAGCGGAATAATCACAAAAAAAGTTCTCCTACTTCATAATTAAATTTTGACTTGGGCAATTGGGTGAATAATACAAAGGTTTCTATCCCAGTGACAGAGCTTTTAAAGATACCATCTCAAAAGGCCAAGTTACTAAGTGCAATTGAAGTTACTCAAAGGGAAGAAAAGCCTAATAATGAACCAGAAGATGAAGATATTGTATTGAAAATTATGAACTGTTATGTGGGGAACGAAGGTCATCTGCCATTTTATGTTTCTTTGATAATGAATGATCGTCTTTTACACAACTCCATGCTTGATTCAGTGGCTTCATCAAATGTCATGACCAAGAAAGTTATGGAGCAACTGAATTTAAGGGTATCTAGGCCCTATCACAACATATGTTCAATGGATTCTAAAATAATTGAATTGTGTGGGATAATTAAAGATTTACAGGTTTTCCTAGTTGCATCCCCAGACAGAATAATGACTATGGATATTGTTGTGATAGATGTTCTTGATCATGGGGAATGCTCCTATCGAGAAAATGGGCATCATATTTAGGTGGTAGCCTTCAAATGGACTTGTCATATGCCACCATCCCCATGCCAAATAATAACTTTGTTAGACTTGATCGGGAGTTAGAGAAAATATATCATGTTGAGGATCCAAGGAAACCCAACAATGAGATTATCTATAGATCATGCCAGACAGGAAGTGATGTTGTGTTGACAAATTTTCTTCCCCACTTAACAAAACAGATTCAAAACGAAGAGATGAGGCATAGCTCAAAAAGCGAGGGCACTTCAAATCTTCCATCAAAGCATTTTCAAGATAGAGCTGTTAGATTGACAGTAATTGCATCATAATCGCCATCACAACTAACCAAGAAGAAAAGAAATAAACGAAAAAAGAAAAAGGATATAAAAAATGAACCACCAGTTTTGTGTAGGATCAAGCCTCAACGTGTCAAAAGTCAGAAAAGGAAGAGGTTTGGTATATCTAATGGCCACAACAGGTTAACATTGGGGCAAGTCATAGCCCCAAGATAGTCAGAATTGGACAAGGCACATCAAAGAAAGAGCCTATGGATTTGCCTGTAAGTAGGCAAGTTCTCAAGATGGATTTCATCGAAGACATTTGATGCCATGGGGCATCCTGTGTATCATATTCCTAACCCTATCCCTTGTAAATTTTGTTTAAGTAGTTTTATTTCATGAATAAATTGTTATTTATGTTTCTTAGAATCAATTTCCATTTCTGCACTTGACCTTATTTTATGTTATTTTTAATGGATACTGCTAATATATATCTCTGGTCGATGGTTGCAGATTCCAAGTTCTTACACTATCACTTCATATTTAGCATGCATCCCCATATGGAGCCAAATGTTGACCACTGGAGTGGCACCTAATGATAATGAGAAGACTCCATGCCCAAGGATGAACCAGAGGACACTTGTACCATCAGATATCATCAGTTTAACAGAGTTTTTAAGCTCTACTTTTACTTCTCATCATCTTTCTCTTGTACCCAGATTCCACGCCATATGCGGAATTTTTTTAAGTGATGCTAGTAATGATGAGTTTTGAGTCAATATTGAGTCTGTAACAGGCCTAGGTAGCCTAGGACCTTGTCAACAAGTGAGTATTACTTCGGAAGGTTTTTTAACTTGGTTAATTATCATCTCCCTACCAGGAGTTAATAATTAATTGAGTTTTTTCTTCCAATTTTACCCCAAAGCTGGAGTACATCTTGATGGTGAGGGCTTGGGTGAGTCCTAGTGTCTAGAGTCAATATATATTACCCAATGTTGTGAACATCAGTATTGGCATAAAATCGACAAGGGTGCAGAAAACCAAAAAATCGTAAAAATTGAGAAACTATCCGTAAAAAAATGGCAAATATTGCCAAAATTAAGATACCATAAAAATGTCTTTAAAAATCAGTAAACATCGGCTAGGCTAAAAAATTGTGATTTCAAGATAAAATTGAGATGTTATCGAGATGTTCGTAACACTGATATTATCATACTAGATCACACAAAAAATTTCGTGGAATTTGGTTAAGTCTCGGTAGTGATTTTTTAATTTTTTAGATTTCCCGCAAGTCGAAAATTGCAATAAAAATTGTAATTGAATTATAATAAGTGTTGCTTAGAGAAGTTGTATGGGGTATGAGTAATCAAAATTACACCCCTCACCCTCAACTTTCTACTATAACACACTTTGAGGGGTTAAAAATGTGTTTTGAACCCTCAAAACCCATTTTTCCTAAGTTTAGTGGGAAATCTGGCAATTAATTAAGCCAGAAATTAAATAAATGGAGAAAAATAAATATCCACACATGTTAAATGAGGTGGAAATGAGGTGGAAAATTGTGGAGGAGTTAAAGTGAAGTCTCAAGGTGATGTGGACTCTTAAAATCAAGGAAAAGGCATGTGCTCAAATAAAATTGAATTTTCGGCATTAAATGAGAGTTGCTTACCTGGAAATTCGAATTTGTGAAGTTAGAGCATATTTGGGAGGATTTGGGGGAATCTTTGGTGGAGATTTTTGTGGAAAAATGTCCCCACATGGGTAACCACCCAGATACACTTTTCATTCTATCATAAAAGTCGAATTTGACACATAACGGAAGAAGAAAATGACGTCCACTTGGCCAAATCTGATATTTACAATTGGCCATGGAGATCCACATATTAAATTTGAATTTGCCTTGTGATCTCCTCCCTCACACCACTTGACATTTGGTTCCTCATTGGGATTTGCTCCCAACTTTCTTATAATGGAGCCATGGGCTCTCATATTGTATCATGTAATACGAGTTCCTGTGCTTGAGGAGGTTATGCCACTTTGTATACTCATCTTTCAATGAAATAACAAGACTTTGGGGTTCAACTCATAGTTATTAAAACCAGAACCGGTGACCGGACCGGTGGACCTAATGAACCAGGTTTCTAACCGGAACCGGTCTAACCAGGAGCGGTCAGATCTCAATGAACCGGTTTTAAAAAAAAATACATTAAATAATTATTTTTTAATAAAAAAAACTATTTTTAAGATTTGCAACCATGATTCCAAGCCAATAGAGACAAAATATGCAAATTTTGCTCATTTATATACCATGCAAAGGTGAATATATCAAAATGGCACCGAGTGCAATACATATCATCGAAAAATACATAAGCAATGAGGCTCCAAATGGCCCATAAAGTCCAAAAACAATGCTACAAGCTATGAGGCCATTGGCCTAATACAAGACTACATATTAGTGATCAACAACATGATCACTCCTCATCATGAACAAAATCATCACCACTACTAGACAAGGGATCATCAACATGAGCTACATAAATAATATGGCTCAAAGTTTGAGGACTCCTAAAACTCCTCTACAACTTTAGTAGTAGTAGTAGTAGCAAAAATAGACATCAAAAATACAAATCACTGAGCAACATGGTCTCTCATGAAACTCATCATTGATTCATCGCTACTAGAAATGGGATCATCAACAAGAGATACATAAACATCATCTAGCTCAAAGTCTTCAGACTTGGATTGCTCAACCTTATAACATGATAGAAATTGAAAAAGTTTAACATGTCTAACCAGTGATTTTGGTTTGAGTGAAGGGTTCATCTCCTCAACCTTAAAATGCGGTAGAAAAAGATTAGCATGCCTAACCAGTTGTTTTCCTTTCAGTGAAGGATAAATTCTTGTTAAGGCCACGGTAGGGGAGTTCAACAATCAATACCACCAACATCAACAAATTTCAACAATCAATGCCACCAACATCAAGGTTCTTCAATGACTTCATGCTCTTGATCAAATGCCAATCTCGTACCCTTACACATTATAGAAACAAATGGAAACATTGCAAACCCCCAAACCATGAAACCCTGAAAACCATTAAGTCTGTTGAATTTTGAGTGAAATCTAAAATTCTAGTTTCTCCATATGAAATCCAATGAGGACGAAACCACTCTTAAACATCCTGAGCCATTTCATGGTAATGTTAAAAATTTAAGTAAAAGGATGAAAATGAAAAATAAAGGAAATGTCACTTTTACTTTAAGAATTTAACATTACCAATAATTGCCAAGAGGATGTGTCAGGAAAATGAGAGGGTAGGCAAATTCAAGTGAAGCCCCCCTTGCCCTCCTGAAATGGTAGCACAAACTTGAGCATGGGATACCTAACCGGCCGGTTAGGTACGGAACCAGCCGGTTTATGCGTTAACCGGCCGGTTAGGTCCAGTTAACCGAGATTTTTTTTTGAGATGCCTCCTTGAACCCGGTTGCATGGCTGGTTCCGCCCAGTGACTTAGCTGACCAGCCGGTTTGACCGGTTACTGATTCAAACCGGTCGGTTTTGATAACTATGGTTCAACTATGAGGTGTTATTCTTCTATGGTTGTGGTATAATTCTTGATCGCGATCTTCATTCTTTATTGGTAGTATTGTGTTTATTATTTCTTTATGCTTGCAAAAGATTTGTTAGTGTAGAGTTATCTTGCACTAATATTTGGTTTTAGAAATTTATTCTAGATAGAGAATATTTCATATTAATCTCTAAGATTTCTTTCTCATTATATCTTTCTAACCCGTGTGGATCTAATGAGTTTATTTGAAGTTGTGTAGAAAAATATTTGTGGATCAAGCCTCAAAAGTGAGGGCACATTCTTGAAGGAATCAACCCACTCTTGAGCATGAACATGGAGGAACCCACATTGTGATATCCCAAAGTTTTATCTTTCGATTTGTGTTTGCGGGGTCTCTTGGGTTTGTGTTTGTGATCAAATCTATTATATTCAAATCATTTATTTTAAATATTGTGCTTACATTGATCATATTTGCTAATAAGAGCATGTTTCTTGACAAGACAGGGATAATAATCATACTCCCTAACCATTGGTCTAGTCCTTTTGCTAATAAGAGCATGTTTCTTGATAAGACAGGGATAATTCTCACCCACATGTTTAAATTAATTCACTTTAATTATTTAATTTCCCTAAGTTAAACTTAAGGTCCTCATTAAAATAATTAATTATTTGAATAACTTAAGCTCCAAGTGGAATTTCTCCTAACGATTTTTGAGTCTTGGAGATCTCATGTTTTCTACAAAATTTCGACGCTAGAGCATATCCGATGCTACCCAAAAATCAACAATCCCTCTTAGCGAGGAATGCGCTCTAGCAATACTTCATCCTGGAGCATCACCCTGAACCACGACATCGGTCCTCTACGCTGCTAATGCGCGGCTTCTGCCGCTCATCCACTACATTGTTGCCTTATGTACTACTGCCCATGACTATGCTACAGTCACTTCCTCATTTGTATTGCAGCTCCCTCTCAAATGCTACATCACGTTGCCCATAGCACTACCACTGCTAATTGTTGCACTGCACCTCAATTGTTGAGAGCTAAGCAACTGAAACATCCCAAAGGCTTGACATACAAGTATGTCTGAGTGCACCTCGATACTGAAGCACCCTCTATTGTTAATCTACGCTGACCCTCTAGAGCTCTGTGTTGTTGCCGCTGCTGCTGCTCTGTGTAGGCACTGCCTCTACACTGTTGAAATCCACCAACCTCTGCACTGCTACTACCTCTGCTTTGCGCTGCTTAAGACTTCAGCGTCCTAGCTCTTTCAAAGTTGCTCCATCATCCTCCGCATCAACTAACTCTAGTCATCACGTTACTGTCATTAAGGGCTTTCGTAGCTCGAAGGTGATCAAAGAGTTTGGGACACGTCAAAGATCTTGCCCTTTTCACTAAAGATTGAAAGAAATACAAATCAATGTCGCCCCACCTCTTCTCCCGATGCACATGAGCACTCATAGCCACATCATCATCATCGTCCTTAGCTGCGGCAGCCTTCGAATGAGAATCTTCCTTGCCCTTCTTTTTCATGGGGCAAGTTGTGGCAAAATGTCCTAGTTCACCACACTGGAAGCATCTGACCTTTGAAAGGTCTTTCTTCTTCTTCCTTTGTTGCCCATGTTGTTCCTTAGATGCGAGAGTCGCATCTTCCTCCTCCTCCTTCTTGAACTTGATCCCTCTGCTGCTCATGCCCACCTTGGTCATCGTCTTGATCTCTTTTTGTCGAAGAGCTGCCCACATATTTCCCCAACATGGAAGTGCTACTCTGCCCAAATGCCTTGGACAAAGTTCTCCCACCCATCTGTAACTGCATTTAGAGTAGTCCTCACCATAAGACCTTCATTAGGTGTGGCCCCCGCGGCAACTAGTTCATCACGGATCGCCTTCAATCTAATGAGGAAGGGGTCAATCCCTTCTTCCTTCAACATTTGGAATAATCGAAGTTGATTCTCAAAAAGCATCCTCCTCTGAATAGAAGTCCCTTGATACACTGTGGTCAAAGAAGTCCATAACTCATGCGTTGTTGCCTTCTCAGCAATGTGTGGGACCACATGATCCTTGACTCCATCCATGATCAAGCGCATAGACTTCACTTGAGCTTCCTCACACTTCTTGAGCAAATCAGCATCAACATGAACAGCAACTACGCTCTCGACGAGATGCTTGATACGATGCTCATCTAGTACTGACAGGATTCTGGCCTTCCAAATGACAAAGTTGGATGCTCCATCCAACCTATCTTGATCCCTCAGTCCATATGTGGCCATCTATGCTCAATTGAAGGATGTCAAACTGGTTCACTTCTCCCTCTTTTGCTATGGCCCTAGCAAAACTCGAATTTGAGTTTCTTGGCGCTAGAAACCCTCTAAGTAACCATCTCCCTCTGAAAAAATGATTTCCCTCTCAGAAATCCTCCACCAACTAATGTCGAATCAGTCCTCTCCGATCACTCTTTGATGTTGATCAGCATTGAATCTAGACTTCTTGGCAAGAAGTCTGCTGAGGAATTGCTTCCCTTTACTTTGCCATGCCCTACTAGACACTGTTCTGCACCAACAGAAACAATGCCCCACCAGCAAGTACTGAAGAAAAACGTTATGCACTTCCAGCCACGGCAACCGAAAAGACGGAGACACAAAACCCCTACATTGGCCCGACAAACATTGCATTGCCACTGCAGCAGCTACAGCGTCACCCTAGTTGGCTAACACAAGCTCTGCGTGAGCCCCTCTGGTGACTGTGTCAACCCTCCTTGCCATTTCTGGATTTGCGTTGTCACTCAAGACAGCTACCTTCCTGCAACAAATTTTATTCGGTCTTCCGCTGATGGCTTCAACTCTTCCTGATCTGCAAACGCTCTGATACCATGTGAAATTTTCTGAATCTTCTAAACAAAAATCCTACTGCAGTAAATCTGATTTACTTCTCCTACTTGTTTATTTAATTTAACAAGTTATTTTCTAAATAAATCATGAAAACATTGAAGTAAATACACTGCAACCTACACAATTATATAGATCAAGTACTGAAGAATATGCAAATTTAGATAAAGGACACACAAATTTTTCGAACAAATGTCCCCAGAAAAACCCATTGGGGGGAAAATGGTGCAGCAGCTATTGAGGGTTTTATTATTAAGCAGATTTTTGAATAAAAACTAAGGTGCCAATGTGGCTTACCCAACAGAGAAAATCTTTGGCAGAAGTACCTCTACCTGGAGACAGATATTATGGTTGGTCCGGCAACTGCATGAAGAAACCCCACAGGTCACTGCGCAGTCCCCAGTGTTGTGGAGCGATGGCTACAGCAAGCTAGACTACATCACCTTCTCTAGGAGTTGTGTTACCCTCTCTGTCAGCGTTCCCGACTCAGAAATCAAAATGTTGGATGGTTGCCCGCTCTGCCCCACAGAAACCCCAGCACAACTCTTTGAGTGACTGTGTCACCCTCTCTGGCTCTACGTCCCTCTATGTGAGCCCCGTTGGCTCTGCGTCACCCCTCATGGACCTGCGCTGCTTCTCTGGTGCTGATCTACCTCTCTGCTATTGTATTCTCAGCCTTGGATAAAAATCTCGCTACTGAACTGCCCCTCACTACACTGCAAGCTCACTCTGAAGTTCTCAACAAACCGCGCCCTATAATTTCAACTTAGCTCAAGTGCTGCTACTCTGTGTGAGTTCTCCAATTGAACCCAAGCCTTCCTTTAATACTTTTCCAATTGACGAATCAACAGTCGTGATCTAAGCTCTAATCGATGACTAAGATTAGAAAAGACTTGATCCTCGTCACTTAAAACATTCTCACCATCATGTTTAAATTAATTCACTTTAATTATTTAATTTCCCTAAGTTAGACTTAGGGTCCCCATTAAAATAATTAATTATTTGAATAACTTAAGCTCCGGGTGGAATTTCTCCAAACAATTTCTGGGTGTTGGAGATCTCATGTGTTCTAGCCCATCTCTAAAATTTCGGAGCTAGCTCACATCCGATGCTACCCAAAAATCAACATCTATTTCCATGAAATATTTATAGTAGATGCACGGGGGTGAGATGAATAAACTCACTTAATTTCAGGTCAAAATTCTTCACGATTTTCAAGAATTGAGCCATTGTCATCTAAAGCCATTTTTCGATTTTCTCGAGATCTGTGAGTCGGATTTGGCTCAAAATTTGTGTGGAGAAGGGCTATAATGATATTAACTTGTCAAAAACCCAGCTCAATCCAGCGTACTGTCTAGGAGATATTCAAAAAATACATTCGTTGTGCTTTTGCGTTGCCCCTTTTTTACAATGAATTGTTTGACTACCAGATTCGACTTCAAAGCTTCCAAAACCGACTTTGAAGATGTTGAAAAGTGGCCATTAATATCCAAATTCAGGGGATAAGCTTCATCAACCTCGAACTACTCAAAACTCTTGGAAAGCTTTTCCAAATAAAATACCCCAGCTCTTAGTTATTCGAGACTTCCTTGCAACCAATTCATTTTAGGTTTATTTTCATGATTTTATTTCCAGCAACTAATCTCTATATTTAGAAATTCTAAATCCCCTAATTTGGATTTAAGTTTATCATTGTAAATAAATAAGGCATATGTAGAAGAATGTACAGGAGGAGGGGATGGTGGAGGTGGACTGGTTGGGCAAGAGTGAGAAGACTTATTTTTGGCGCATATTTTAATTATTTTCTGAGTTTTAATGAAATTGGTGGATCAGAAGTACCTGGACAAATATCTTTAGATATTCAAGTGATTCGGCTGTCTTATGTGTGTGTTATATTTCTTCCTATGATGTTTAAATGAAAAACTTGTTTCAGAATTCATCTAATTAATGGTGCTTTGTTGCAGTCATCTAGACATTCCATATGTTTTTTCTGCTATGATCATTTTAAGATTCATTCATTGTCTGATGCCTTGAGATGGTTATCTACTTTCTTCATTCTTCTCACAACTATAGCTATTAATTGGCATAAGGAAACGTTTCTATCTTGCCTCTGAACAGGTTTTCCATATTCACCAACCATCCAACACGTTATTGATCTCAGTTTTTATTAACTCCATGCACTATGGGTTTTTCTCTACCCTACCACCACATCGATAAACTTTGTTATTTGCCAAACATCTAGCCATTGTTCTTCATTAAAATCGGTCTTTAGTGATTGAGTAGAAAGAGAGAGCCCTCTCTAAAGTTGGAAGGGCTAGATTCCAACTTCCAAGCAGTTTGTGGTTACCTCTGAGTTTCTCTCTTCAACCTGGAGAAATTACAGAGTGCTAACATAGTGGCATCGTTGTCGGGGAGCAAAAGGTTCTGTCTTCCCTGGGAAAGATCATCAAAGTTTCGGATCTGATTATTGATGGTGGACTAGTCACGAGAGTTAGACACATGAAGGTTGTACAATACACCTAGCGACTCCATTCAAGGTTCAACCTGATCCAAAGACTGCATTGGCAAGACGATCCAAAAATTAGAATTTTAATGGAAACTCTATTGGCTATAGATGGATCACATATCTGCAAGGTGTGCTCCTAGACATCGCGTTCATATTCTAGGCTTTCCAAATCGTATGCCCTGTATAGATTGGCAATCATATTTGCCAAAGTTCAAAGATGAGAATGGTGATGACGTTTCTTTACATCTTATCAAATTTCAGATGTGCATTCACGAAAGCTTAAAGTTGAATGGCATGAAGATTGTCTCATGAAGATATTCATGGCTACTCTAGAAGGAAAGGTAAGGTCGTGGTATGAACAATTACCTACTGGTAGTTTATGTTCTTTAAATCATTTTCATAGAGTATTTTTTGAAAATTATAAAGAATATTATCCATCTCTACTTCTAGTTCAAAATTGTTGTGACCATTTTGAGGATTACATTCAAAATCCGGAAAATTCTTATAGCAATGAAGAAATCCTGGAAGCTTTGTACGAGAGCCCTTTCCATCACCAAGAAGAAATGGTAACTTCTCTCTTTCCTGAAAATGAAGTAGATCAACATCCTGATGCAGAGAGCTATGATTCATCTTCTAAGTTTGAAGAAAATTTGTAGCAATCTTGTCAGTTTTTAAGTGATCAGGAAGAATATCAAGATAGTCAGTCAAATTGCTCTTCATATCATTCATTTTTTGGATCCTTGTTTGATTAAAAAGCATGTGTCAGTGAGCCAAATCAATATAATGGCATTCTACAGTTGCAATTAAATATGGAAAACAAGCAAATTGTCTTTGATACCCTTGAAGGTGAAGAAAATAGGAGGAATTTTTCATCATTTGAATTAAAAAAATCAGAAATCTTTATAAGTTTAAATGTTGTTCTCTATGAATCACACAAAGGGTTAACTCATGATGCTTCTGACATATATGATAAGCCATTCCTTTTAGAACCTTTTCAAGAGCACAAAAAGCATTGTCTTACAATAGATGATGTGAAATATGAATCGTTGGCTTCCTTTCGTTTTGAAAATGAGCTTGAGATATATGTTGTTTTTATTTTGCATGATAGAAGAAAAGGAGAGTTTACTACCATTTTTTAGGAGGATCATCTTAATCACACGGAACCAGCAATTATGAGTGAAAGAGATCCTTATCTTTTCGCTACTTTTCAAGAAAGGGTAAGCTTTCGAAGATTCTTTTTTTAGCATGTTGCAATCATCAGAAAATGTGAAGTTTGTAGTATACTTGGAATTGGGGTTGTCATATTCTAATTTTTAAAGTCTACTTTAAGAAAGTGTGAGCAAAATTCAGTCAAGTATCTAACTTCTTGATTGGTTACATTGGCATTTTTTCTTCACTTGATCTAGTAATCGTTTTACTTAAGAGTAGGTAGGAATGTGAATAAGCTTAGCACTCTGAGCATCTTTTTCAGCAGTGTGCATTTGTGATTTTCAGTTTGTACAATGGTTCTCGATTTGGTTACAGAATAAGTTGGTTGCAGATCAGAGCAACAATCAATTTGTAGGTTTCAAGATTGGCAACAGCCCAATCGATTAGGCTACTAGTCTATGATTTTCTTGGCACCTCACAGGGATGATGCCATCCCCATTGGAGCCAGTGTTAAAGTCCTCTGTTATAATAATCAAAGTCAAACTTAGTATTTTCATTATGTTGATCAATTTGTAAAGTTCTTGTTATGAACTCTTGGAGATAAATTCTTGAGTCCTTAAAGAATGTCAGATCATGTCATTAGTATCAATTATATTAGAGGTGTATGAGTAGTAATGGGAAGTGGTCATTCATTTCCTAAAATATTGGGTTAAGAGAGTCTAGGGTCATGAGCCATTCAACTCATGAGTGGGGGTATGATGGTCCCAGTTTAGCATCAGTGGGATGAGCTAGTGACATTTTGTCAAGCAATTTTGTAATCAAATCAAGCTTGCACTATGACATCAACCTCCAGTACAACAGTTTGAAAGGTTTGTTGCACAAAGTCTACAGGGGGTGTTACACTTCTACCAAGGCATCAAATTCTGATGAGGAATCAGGATTTTTGGCGCATTTGTCCATGTAGGAGGTTTTTGTGAACATTTGGATCAGCGCCAAATCATTTTGCTCAGTCAGAAGATCAGTGTTTGGTCAAATGAAGGTAGAGGTGCGTTGCGCTTCTGTTGCGAGAAAAAGGTTTGGGGTTTAAAGGTTTGTGTACGGCCTAGAAGTTTTGTCATGGGTTTGAAACATTGTATGGACCATTCCATCCTATCCCAGTACCCTCAACATGTCAGATGATGGCCAGAGACAGTATAAGCTTGGAGCACTACGCTTTCACACGATCACTGTATTTTCACCATATCTCTTAAACCTTGTACCTATTTGCCATGAAATTTTGACAGTAGATGCATGGGGGTGATATGAATAAACTCACTTACTTTCAGGTCAAAGTGCTTCACAGTTTTCAAGAAATGAGCCACTATCATCTACAACCATTTTTGGATTTTCTCGAGATCCGTGTCTCGGATTTGGCTCAAAATTTGTGTGGAGAGCGGTTATAATGATATTAACTTGCTATCAAAAAATCAGCTCAATCTAGCCTACCGTTTAGGGGATATTCAAAAAATACAGTCATTGTGCTTTTGCGTTGCGCCTTTGTACAGTCAACTGTTTAACCATCATATTTGACTCCAAAGATTCCAAAACCGATTTTGAAGACGCTGACAAGCGACCATTACTTTCAAAATTGAGATGGTTATCTACTTTTTTCATTCTTCTCACATCTACAACTATTAATTGGCATAAGGAAGAGTTTCTATCTTACCTCTGAATAGTTTTTCACAATTCACCAAGCATCCACCATGTCATTGATCTCAGTTTTTACTAACTCCATGCCCAATGGGTTTTTCTATGCCTTGCCACCACACTTATAAACTCTGTTATTCACCAAAGATCTAGCCATTGTTCTTCAATAAAACCGGCCTTTAGTGATTGAGTAGAAAGCGAGAGCCCTCTCTGATGTTGGAAGGGCAAGATTCCAACTTCTAAGCAGTTTGTGGATACCTCTGAGTTTCTCTCTTCAACCCGGAGAAATTACGGAGTGCTAACACTAGTGATAATTTTGATCATGGACTCTACACTTATCCGATGCATTATCTTTAGAGCTTTGATAAGTGGTTCTATGTCAATAATACAACTCTTTCAGCGCAATGTATACTTTTGTCCATACATGTTTTTGATATGATCTGCATACACACTATGTGTATCTACTAAATGTAATTTTTATTCCCTTAATACAAAATACGGGTTTTTTTCCTTCGAAAAAATACAATGTTGTCAAAACCCATATCATCAAGAAACACATTCCATATCTTTGTATTTCCCTTCAACCACTCTCCCTCTGCCTATAAATAAGATGAAGGTCAATGTGCTCATACACCATTGTCTTTGCCCCAGACTACTCAAGCATGCTCTTTTTCATATTATAGAGATTCCCATATGTGCTATAATTCCTCTCGTAACAAGAGGATGAAGTAACTTGAGAGAGGAGCCTCATGGCTAACTACTGTACTAGACGTTACGATTTAAGGAACTAAATATTTAGGTTGGATTGGGTAGTGAGGAGAGCATGTTGCCCCATGAGTTTCCCACAAAATATAGGGATTTTTAGCCTCCTATCTCTCATAAACTCAGAGCAGCCTGCAAATTGCACAATGCCAATGGAAAACTCTGCAAGGGCACCCTCCACCTCATCAAGGGAGGCTCTATCTTGAAATATGTGAAAATTTCATCTATTGCAACATCTGGAAATTATTCTTCTAACTATAAATTAAATTACGCAGTAGAACCAAAATTGCAATTTTCACCATAAAAATACTAGGGAAAATAAAATACTGGAAACTGAGAAATTCTAGCACACAAAGAATTTTGACATTGTTATTTTTGGACAATTATCCCTGAAAAAACCCAATATGGGAAAACTGGTGCAGCAGTTGAGGGTTTTCTTATTAATGAAACAGCAAAAATTTTGAATACAATAAAATGACGCCAAACTGGCATTTCTATTAGACAGAAATACTAGCAAAAATATCTGAGGAAATTTACCCTCCTCAAGTAGTCCCACAACAACCAGAGCCTTATAATTGGCTCTGGAATCCTCTGCGTCAAACTTTTGCGCAAACCCCACTCGCATTTCCTAGAAACTGCCTCTGATGTGACGTCTAGGCTATTGTTGCCATTGGAAGTGATTCTTCCGACCTTCTAGCAAATTTCTCGACCTTTGGAAGTTGAATCGACACTTCTTCTGGCTAATAGAACTACCTATATTGAGGCATAGCACAGTCCTTACACTGCCTCCTGAGGAATATTTTCGGCCTTCTCTTTTGACTCTTCCAGGACTAGAGATTCCTCCAGAAATCTGCTACTCTACCCCATTGCCACCTGCAACTCGACCTCTAATTCAATTTCTCCCGCTAAGTCACTTGCACCGTAAAATCGAACTGCCTAGATCACTGAGTATCTTCATCGGTGTGTCCTCTCTGAGTGCCCATCAACTTCCTTTTATAATCCTTTGTTGGAGCACTAACGGCCAAGACTAAAACTTAATCAGTGCTGGAAATTTTCACTGTTCTGCAATTTCTACAAGCTATTTTAACTCCTCTCTGCCGTATTTTAAAAAAAATAAAATAAAATAAAAAAAATTTACAATTCGGCCCTCTGCAACTGGCCTCCCCAACCTACATTTTTTCACTGCAACCATACTTCTATAGCCTACGCTACCCCTCGGCCCCCTTACATCCCTGCTCTACATGCCCTCACTCTGCAACGCAACCCAATACACAACCACCCTACCCTGCGATTCTTCACGTATCTGCGCCCTCGCTCTTGGCCTTTCGGCCTTCCCCATCCCTGCTATCCTACCATTCTCTACGCCTATCCACACACCTCAAACTATGCATACTTCCCAACACACCCCCCTCACCGTGGCCTACTCCCTACGCGGCCCACCTGCCCCTGCAACTGGCATACGTCCTCACATCGCTTCACTCCCTTTTCTGCGCCCTCACATTCGCTCCAAACAACAGTCGAACATCTCCTATTCCCTCACCATTCCCCCTTACGCCCATACGCTCATACTCCCGCCTGCGCTCTCCCTACAACACTATTACCCACCAGCCTACTATCTCTCAACTCTACGCTCTACTCTGTGCTCCTTGCCACCGGCCTACTCCACCGTCGGCCCCCTTACACCTCTTCCTTAGCGCTTGAACCCTCACATCGTTACCCTACGCCCCTCCCCAACTTCAGTTGGCCGACCCCTCCCTTTCAGCTCGTTTTTTTCCAGCCTTTTAAATCAGCGTTTAAAGAATTTTTTAAATTTTTTTTTAATATTCATTCCTTCCATTGCAATACCGCCCCTCCATTTTACAATACCGCCTCCTCATATCATTAACACCGCCCCTCTCCATTGCAATACCGCCCCTCCATTTTACAATACCGCCCCTTTTTCAAAATCGATTTTTATATACGTCCCATCCCAATTAATCTCCCTCCTCTTTTTTTTACTATAGTCTTTCATTCCCATTTTTAATTATTCCCATTAATTTATTTTTTAATTAATTTTTAATTTTAGAGAAAATTAAAAAAAAATAGCAGAGAGAGAGAGAGAAAGGAAAAGAATATGAACAGCAGAAAAAGAGGAAATGGCATATGAGCAGATGGAGTGAATACATAGAGAAAATTGCAGATTTGACATTTTATGATTTGTGTCATATATGAGGGTGATTTTCTGAAGAATTTTACATGAGAAGACAAGTTTAAAACAGCTCTTTGTTGAGGTCTCTTGCACAAGTGTTTTGCTGCACATTTTTTGCAGAAATATTGTATTGAACTGACATTATATTGCCTCTTCATTCATAGTTGGAATCAGTACTTGGGTTGTTGAAAAATTGTTGATTTCCCTCCATCATTTGAGGAGCACATTTTGTACTTTGAGAATTCCTTGGAGTCATTTGTAGTTGTTTGAAAGCAATTTGCATCACATTGTAAACGGGTGCTTTCTCGGTTGAAGCCGACACCCTCTCATTTTTTGAGCCTAAGTTGTTGAAATGGCTAAAATCAATGAGGCATTAGAGTTGTTGAATAGCCTCATTCATTCCAATGTTGATGACATGATAAAAATGAGCAAGAATGTTCTTTGTAACAATCACAGTTGTTTGCAAGATGCACAAGAAAAGATTGAGTTTTTGTAGTTGGAATCTCAGCTCCAACAAGAAGAACTTTAGCAAAAGAGTCACCATTCTGAACATGTTTCTGTTCAGAAGATTGTGAAAGACTCTCATCAGAAGAAAGAAGATAAAGTTGCAGTTGATCCTCATTAAGTTCCTAGTACTAGAGCAGATTTTCATGCAGATGCAACAGCTCAGCCTGCACTTCCTAAGCCCATCATCAGACCTTGGGAAGAGATTGTCCACAACAAGCAACGAACTGGTCTTGGATATGACAAGGATGTGTCCTTTCATATTCCAGACTACACCAAGCCTATCATATTTCAGAGTGCTGGATTCATGTACGACAGTTCACCTACAGCTGTTCCAGATCCTGCTCCACAACAACAATCACAGATCGTAAAATGCCAACATTGTGATCGAGTTGACCATATGAAAGATCACTGTTTTGATCTTCATCCATGCAAGCACTGTGGTCGGCACACCCATTCTTCACACAGATGCTTCAGACACAAGCCTCCTGCAAGAACCAAGATTCATCTTGGATGGATCGCTTCTTGGCAATGGGCATCAGCAGCCAAGAAGATGTTTACGACACATGTTAGAACTTGTTCACGAATATTGAGCAAACTTGCAGTTGAGTTTTCGCCATCATCTCACCTTGTCCTTGACAGGGGGGAAAATGGTGGTCATGTACAAGCTTCGACGACAGATCAAGCAAGCCTGAGCCACAATCTCTCATTCCATGTTCAGAGTTGTAGCCAACAGTTCAAGCGAGCCTGAGCCACAATTCGTCATTCCGGATTCAGAGATGTAGCCAGAGACACGGATGCCCATGAGCATGCCTTCGGTTGGTGGATAACCTTAAACCATCATCTTTGGTTGGTGGATAACCTAAAACCATCACAAGTAGTAGACCTCCCTTCTTTTAGGTCGAAGGTCTCCCTTTCATATGAGGAACACTTCCTCTAGCAGAAGCCTTCAGCTTAGCAGCCTTCAGCTTCTTGCCAGCTTTGGTTGAGTTCCAGGAAATGCTTCAAGCATTCCAGAGTTGTTGGTAATCCTAAAACCATCACAGGTAGTAGACCTCCCTTCTTTTAGGTTGAAGGTCTTCCTTTTTATATGAGGGACAATTCCTCTAGCAGAAGCTTTCAGCTTCTTGCCAGTTTTGGAAGAGTTCCGGGAACTGCAACAAGTTTTGCGTTCCAGTGTTTGTGGTCATCCTAAAACCACCTCTTTTTTCCAACATTTCAGAGAGTTGATTCAGCCAAGTGCTGCCATGCATACTTTGCATATTTGTATTACAACTTTTTTCTTGGACTCACACATACCCCTTCGGATTAAGGGGGGATGTTGGAACACCTAATCCTACATGGGTAGGTGTGGAATATGAAAAGTCACAATGGAGTCCAAGTGACCTTGGAATGTGAAACCAAGAGTCACACCATTGTAGTATAAATGTACATCATGTATAATGGAAAAAATAAGAAAGCCTCACGCTTATCCTTCATTGTGTGTTGAGTCTCTTGTGTGTGTGTGATTTCTTCCTCATACACCATGTGTGTGTTTAACATGGTGTTTAACAAAGGGTTAGGATCATCTAGGAGTTGATCTGTGTGAGTTTCTAGAGAATTCCCACCTTGACTTAATTAATTCTAATTAATTAACCATATTCCGTAAGTTTAGACTTGGGAAATATTTAAAAATTGACTAATAATTTAATTAAGACATCTCTAGGTGGAATTTCCATAAACGATTTATGGGTTTTGGAGAGCTCATGTATTCTAGCCTTTCCACAAAATTTCATGGCAAGAACACATTTGCTACTGCAAAAACTAACACTGCCCCTTAGCGATGATTATGTTCTACTGTTGCACACCTTGCCATAACCCTTTCTCTGTAGCATCTCCTATCACATTGTTGATGTCTGGCCATTGTGACTACCTGCCACTACCTACCAACCACTACACAACTCTGATGTTGCATTTCTGTTGTTGCTAACCTCGTTGTATTGTTGTTGCCTCTCATCTGTTGTTGTTGTAACTTCAACTACAACAACTGAGAAGCATCTGAAATAATTTGTCCCTACTACGGAAACAGGTTCTCCACCATACTAATCGGTTCTCTGAAATAAACGAACTTAGTTGTCCCTAGGGCTTTCCTAAATATATCTACAACCTGCTCTTCTATGGGAACATATTGTAGCTAGACCGCTCCACTCTGTACACAATCTCTGATGAAATGGCACTGAATATCTATGTGTTTCAACCTATCATGAAACATTGGATTCACAGAGAGCTTAATGCAACTCTGATTATCACAGTAGACATTGGTCGCCTCCATCCTTTGCTAGAACAAGCTTACTAGCAGCTTTTGAATCCATATAGCTTCGCATGTAGCTATGCTTGTTGCCATGTACTCTACTTCTCCAGAGCTCAGTGCTACTGAATTTTGCTCCCTGCTACACCAAGAAACCATCCTTGATCCAACGCTGAAGCAATACCTAGAGGTACTTTTCCTGTCCATTGAATTGCCTGCCCAATCTACATTTGTTAACCCACATAGTTTGACATCATCCCCTCAGGTATATCTCAACTAATACTCGACTGGGTCATGCACATACCTCAAAATATGTCTCGTTGTTGCCCAATGTGTGCTCTTCGCTTCTACCACCACCTGACTAAGGATATTGACTTCTAAGCAAATATATGGCCTTGTGTTTACCGAGTACATAAGAGAACCAATAAGCTGACTATATAAAGTGGGGTTAACATCCTTGTCATCTTGCATCTATCTTCTTCCAGTTGGTGATCATGGGTGTAGACATGGGTCTATAGTCCTGCATTTTGAACCTCCTCAAAATTTCTGTAGCGTATCTTCCCTTCCCAAGGAAGATCTCCCCATCTTTCTACCACAATTCCAACCCTAGAAAATAATGCATTAACCCCAAATCCTTCATATTAAATTTTGCTACCAAGTTCCTCTTGTAGTCCTCTATGAGCCTTGATGATCCTATCAAGAAGAGATCATCCACGTACAATACCAAGATGAGTGGCTCACCCTCTACCATCAAATAGTAGAGGTTGGGATCTGAGCCACTCTTGACAAATCCCATCTATTGAAGGTAGTTGTCAATTTGACCATACCATGCCCTGGGAGCCTTCTTGAGCCCTTATAGAGCTTTCTTCAGTCTGCACATATGAATGCGCCTCTCATGAGTCTCAAAGAATTGTTGTTGTTCTATTTACACATATTTCTCTATCACCACCTTCAAGAATGTTCTCTTGACGTCCATCTGGTTAATCTGCCATCCCATCTGAGCTACTTGGAATATAATTGACCGAACAGAGGTGTATTTGGCAACTGGGGCGAAGGTCTCCTCATAATCTATTCCTTTTTTTTTCTGCATACCCATTTGCCACGAACCTAGCCTTGTACTTCTCCACAATGCCATCTACAGCATACTTGATCTTGTACATCCATCGAGAACCTACAACTCAACTATCCTCAGGCCTCGGCACCACCTCCCAAACATCAATCATCATGATAAAGTTGTATTCTTCTGCCATGGCATCTATCCACACCCGATGTTGTGCGTCTTCTTGAAAGCTGGAAGGTTCTGCAACCTAAGCTACCAATTCTTGATATATGTCAAGTTGTCTGCACTCTCTCTTGCTCATCCTAGGAGCTCCAACAAACTCCTCTACATCTCTCAATGTCTAACTTGCCTCTCTATTGGCTCGACCACTAGTAGTGGGAGGTTCTACCAGCTCCTCCTCATCCTGCCCCTGTTGCTCCGTCTCCTGACATCTCACTAGATTCCTTGCTCCTGAGGAAATGCTAGTACTGGTTATTGTACTGGATCCCTTTAACTTTCCCTTTGGAGGTCCCACTAGCTTCCCATGTGGCTGCCCTTATTGCTGGACCAATGGACCTTCGATTGGTTGATTCTCATCACATGCAAGAATCTCATGAGATCTCTTGAAAGCCCCATCTTCCATGAACTTTACGTCTCATTTCACTACGATCTCCATGTTGCTCGAAATATTGATCCTATATGCCTTGGCAGTCACGTTATACCCAAGGAGAAACTCCTTCTCTGCAGTCTAGTCCAATTTGGTGTGCTTCTCATCTGGCACGTGGCAATAAAAATGCTGCAAAACATCCTCAAGAGACTGACTTGTAGCTTCTTCTCGGTAAAGACCCCTTCTGGCGTTTTCTTCTTCCCCAATGCTCTATAAGAAGTCATGTTTTGAATATACATTGTCATGTTACATGCCCTCTGCCCATAGAAACCTGGGCAAATATTGGTCATATAACATTGCTTTTGGAGCCCCAACAATGGTTTTGCTTTTCCGCTATGCTACTGCATTTAGCTGTGGATTATACAGAGTTGTCCATTCTCTTATGATGCCTTCCTTCGCACAAAAAACTATGAAGTCTTTATCAATATACTATCCACCTTTATCTAAACGAAGCACCTTGATTTTCTTCCCTGTCGCATTCTCCACGGGGGCCTTAAACTCCCTGAAACGATCAAAGACCTCATCTTTGGTCTTCAAGAAGTAGATCCAGGCCTTCTTGGAAAGGTCATCAATAAAGGTGACGATGTATTCGAAACCACTGAGAGATCAAGTGGACATCGGGCCACAAATATCTCAATGTATAAGTCCTAACATGCCATTTGCTCTATTGTCACTTCTTGGGAAGGTTGCCTTAGCATACTTTCAAGGTACGCATCCTTTGCACACATCATCGTCTTTCGTGCCAAGTTCTGGAACCCCTGTTACAGTTTCCCTGACCATCTTGAGTACTCCATGTTGTAGCCATTCTCCTATATCATAACTCATTCAGCTCCTCCCCACTGCTACTGTTACTGCCTATTAGTGCCATTGGAGAGTAGAGTTGCAACCTGTACAATCTATTGCTTCGAACTCCAATTTGTCTTACCTTCTTCTGGCTTGAGTGTTTGACAAACACTTTCTTCCCTACGAAGTGGATATCATATCCCTTATCCCGTAACTAGGACATTGAAATCAGGTTCATACCCAAACCTGGCACATGCAAAACATTTGTAGTGTTAGAGCTTGCTCCTGACTCCCTCTGAAAATCGATGGCACCTTTTCCTACTAGAGTACGCTTCATTTTGTTTGTCATCGTAAACTGGAAGTCCATTTGCTCTTCCTTGTAGCTAGAGAAATTCTCTCTACCCCTGTCATATGAGTTGATGCTCCACTGTCTATATATACCAGACACCCTGTGAAGTTGACCCGAATAAGCAAGCGAATTCGTCCTTCAACCAGGGAGACAAATCTGAAGCCCCCTGAATGTCCATTATGTCCATGGTGATAGAAAGGGCAATTTTTGTGATATTCCTCTCTTACCCGACGTTCATTTTGCTACTGCAAAACCCTCTGCATGCAACCAACTTATCTGCTCGGCTAAAAACTAAGTTGCAGATGCTCCCTCTGACTATTGGAATTACTAATCCGAACAACTTGACTTTTGTGCACCCTGCAACTAAAAATCAAATTTTTGTCTCAATCATCCGCCTTGACTATCAAGGAACTTACGCTCTAATACCATCTGAAAACTTCATCTATTGCAGCAACTGGAAATTATTCTCCTAACTGTAAATTTAATTAAGCAGTTTATTTGTTACAGCAAACAATGAATAAAATCACAACTGCAATTTTCACCATAAAAATATTGGGGGAAATAAAATACTGGAAATTAAGAAATTCTAGCACACAAAAATTTTGACATTGTTACTTTTAGACAATTGTCCCCAGAAAAACCAAGTATGGGAAAATCAATGCAAGAGTTCAGAGTTTTAATGTCTATGCAATAGCAAAAATTATGAATACAATTAAATGACGCCAAACTAGCGTCTTTATAAGAGAGAAATACTGGCAAAAATATCTTAGGGAATTTAGCCTCCTCCTCGAGCAATCCCACAACAAATTGAGCCTTAAAACTAGCTCTAGAATCTTCTGCGTCATCCTTCTGCGCAGGCCCCACTCATATTTCCCAAAAACTACCTCTTATGTGACGCATAGCCTGCTGCTGCCACTGGAAGTGATTCTTCCAGCCTTGTGGAAAATTTCCCGACATCTAGAAGTTGAATTAACCCTCCTTGCTTAATCGAATTGCCTAACTTGAGGCACTGCGCAGTCCCTACACTGCCTCCTAAAGAATATCTTCGGCCTTCCCTTCTGACTCTTCCGGAACTGGTGATTCCTCTGGAAATTTGGAACTCTGCCACTCTACCACCTGCAACTCGATTTCTCCTGTTGAATCACCGGCACTGGAAAATTGAATTGTCTAGATCACTGAGTATCTGTACTAGTGTGCCCTCTCCAAGTGCCAATCGACTTCCTCTTATAATCCTCTATTGGAGCACCAACGACTAAGATCAAAACTTAATCAAGGGCTAGGATCATCTTGGAGTCGATTTGTGAGAGTTTTTAGAGAATTCTCACCTTGACTTAATTAATTCTAATTAATTAACCATATTCCCTAAGTTTAGACTAAGGAAATATGTAAAAATCGAATAATAATCTAATTAAGTCATCTCTAGGTGGAATTTCCATAAACGATTTCTGGGTTTTGGAGATCTCATTTATTCTAGCCAATGTTGCGAAAATCGGAATTGGGATAAAATCGGTAAGGGTCTGCAAAACTAAAAAATCGTAAAAATCGGGAAAATATCGATAAAATTAAGAAAAACATAAAAGTATCAGTAAAAATCGACAAACATCAGCGAGGCCAAAAAGTCGTGATTTCAAGATAAAATCGGGATATTATCAAGATGTTCACATCACTAATTCTAGCCTTTCCACCAAATTTCATGGCTAGAACACATCTGATGCTACAAAAACTAATAGAATATCCGTCTCAATGCATCCTTCGTCCCTTGTGAAATCTCACCATCCAAGTGAGGAGAGAATCTGCGAGAAGGTCCACAATTGAGCCACTCATGGTTGTAGTATTTTGGATTCAATGAGTGAGCCAAGCAATGCATAAGTGTGCAATTCTTGTCCCACATACTAACTAGAATATCATGTATGGCAGTTAAAAAAGCCTTCATTAATGTCTGATACTCAGGGCACTCATTTCGAAAAACAATGGTCCTCACGGACTCAATCATGGAATCCCATCCCACATAAATCTCTCCTAGGATGGGTTTGTTTCTATCTGCAATTCGTAACAAAGCAATGATAGGTCCATGATCTTCATAGTAACATCTACCCTCTCCCACCAAGCATCATCTAACACTGTGTCCTTGAGTCTGTTTAAGGTTATTTGATCTGTCTTTCTCCAAAGCGAGCAAAACTCTAAAATAAACATGGCCCCAAGAATGGTCTTGACCTCCCTCAACCTCTTTAGCATGATGAATACAGAGGCAAACCATGTATCTGCAATCTTCAACAATGATAGATGTGTGTACTCTTTGTTGATTGTGAGGGTATCAGTATGTGTTTATGTAAAGTTGTGGATATGTCATGAATCCTCAAAAGATTTCCAATCCATGGCACACCAAAAGAAATAGAGTTAAGAGTTAGTTTCAAGGAAAAGACAATGCAGGGAGTCCAAAATATTTGTGGACATTTAGCTTCCAAGATCGTGCCAACAACCCTGCAAGCAAGTGCATCGTTCGTAATGATTTGCATACAAGAATCAACACCCACATCGTCAATAACTTTAATGAACAACTCACCCATATATGTGCATACTTGTATTTTCCAAGTGCATTCATTGCTTTAAAGAAAATTGGTCTGTTCAAGGAAGACACCATGAAGTTGATGAGTGGATGGTGTGTTGCATCTGTCCATCCATCAGAAACAAGACTACCAGCATTAGAGCCACTAATGTGTTGCATGTGCCCGGGTTAGGAATGAATCTAATTCCATTGTCCCAGCTACAGGACAAGGGATACGATGTATAATTCATTGGAAAGAAGGTATATGTCAAACATCCAAGCTGGAAAAATATGAGACAAACTGGAGCTTGAAGCAATAGACTATACAGATTGCAGCTCGAGTCTCCAATGGCAGAGATACGCAGCAATCTTGATGGCGAAAAATATTTGAATGAACAATGGCACTAGCGAATGGGACACTTGCACCACGGAGCACTAAGGAAGCTCAGAGAGACTGTCATTGGACTTCTAGTCCTCAGTATTGAGCATGATGACGTATGCAGAGGATGCGTACTAGGAAAGTACGCTAACGCAGTGTTTCCCAAAAGTGACAATCAAGCAGAAGGCGTATTAGTATTGATACACTTAGACATTTGTGGCCCAGTGTCCACTAGAGCTCTTAGCGGTGGCGAATACTTTGTCACCTCCATTGATGATTAATCCAGAAAAAACCTGGATCTATTTCCTAAAGACCAAGGATGAGGTCTTTGATCGGTTCATACAGTTTAAAGCTCTCGTGGAGAACATGACAAGTAAAAAGATAAAGGTATTGTGCTCAGATAACAGTGGAGAATATACAGACAGAGACTTCACATATTTTTGTGGCAAAGGAGGGCATCAAAAGGGAGTGGACAGTTCCATACAATCCACAGCAGAATCGAGTAGCGGAGCGAAAAAATAGAACTATTGTTGCGATAGCAAAGGCTATATTATATGACCTAGACTTGCCTAGATTCTTATGGGCAGAGGCATGTAATACAGCGGTGTATATTCATAATAGAACCCCTCACGGAGCTTTGGGGAAGAAAACACCTGAAGGAGTCTTCACAGGGAGAAAGTCAAAAGTGAGCCATCTGAGGATATTCAAAAGTCTGGCATATTGTCACATTCCATATGGGAAGCGCAGTAAACTGGATCAGACTGAAAAAATGGTGTATCTCATAGGATATAGCGAGACCTCAAAAGCATACAAAATCTACATTCCTAGCAGCAAGAAAATTGTAGTAAGGTGAGATGCAAGTTCATGTAAGATAGAGCTTTCAGGAAATCTCGTGAAATGCCAGCAAAAGATTAGTTTGCAAATGTTCCTTTAGTCCAATAGCAGCAGGGGCAGCAGGGAGTACAAGCAGGAGGACAGACACCAGGATCAAGTACAATGACCAGTACCATCATTTCCTCAGGAGGAGAATATTATGGTAATTCTCAACATGTGGAACAACAGGAACAAGAGGAGGAATTGAGAGAGCTTCCTACCACTAGTGGTAGAACCAATAGGGAGGTACGGCAGACATTGCGGGACGCAAAGGAGTTCATTGGAGTTCCCAAGACCGACAAAAGGCAACGTAGACAACCTGACACATACCAAGCCTTCGCAGCTCAGGTAGAAGAACCTTCCAATTTTCAAGAATAGGTATAGTACCATATGGGTGGATGCCATGGTAGAAGAGTACAGTTCTATCATGACGAATGATGTCTGGGAAGTTGTACCTAGACCTAAGGATAGACCAATTGTAGGATCAACATGGATCTACAATATCAAATACGCTACAAATGGTATTGTGCAGAAGTACGAGGCCAAGTTCGTAGCAAAGGGGTATGCGCAAAAGGTAGGAATTGACTATGAGGAGACCTTCGCCCCTGTAGCCAGATATACCTCCATTAGATCTATCATATCCCTAGCAGCTCAGATGGTATGGGAGATTCACCAGATGGATGTCAAGACAGCATTCTTGAACAGGGTGATAGAAGAGGTGTACATAGAACAACCTGAAGGCTTCGAGACCCGTGAGAAGAGAACTCTGTATGCAGATTGAAGATAGCCCTGTACGGGCTCAAGAAGGCACCCAGAGCATGGTATGGTCGAATTGATAGCTACTTGCAACAGTTGGGATTCGTCAAGAGTGATGCAGATGCCAATCTCTACTATCTGATGGTGGAGAATGAGCCACTAATTCTGGTATTATATGTAGATGATTTGTTTCTTACAGGATCATTTAGGCTTATAAAGGACTGCAAGAAGAATCTTGAAGTTGAATTATGTTGAGAATTTTGGAGGGTTGTAGATTAATTCAAATTCTCTTCTTGATAATTACTTGTGACCTTACTTGAGTTACTTATATCTTCTCTTCGTTATCTTATTTAGTCTTTCATCAAGTCAATTATCAAAACACACAAGACACAAGAATTAGGCTCCTAGAGCCAAGGCAAAATCTCTCCCTCTTAGAGAGGAAAACCCACGAGAAATTATTCTTATAGATCTTCAAATGACAACTACCATGACCAAGACTTAGACCCTTGACATATGAATGCCTCCAAAACCTTATCCCTGCTTTTGTCTTTCTCCAATGTTGATCTCTCCTTTCTTCATCAAAGTGCATTGACTTCAAATTACATAGAGACTTTGCTCCTCATATATCACAGCCCCTATTCAACATATATGAGACATTCTGCATATATCACAACATATATCAAAACAGTCCTCATAACGTCTTCACACAGGGCTGCACTTCAACATAATTTGACACCGTTGTGGCTCTATATCTGATCCAGACTTCATCATTCGGATATCTGCATCTCCTTTTATCCGATAGCCCGCATTTTATATCCGCACTTGATCACAGATGTATCCTAGTTCTGAAATCCACATATCTTCCTTGATGCTAACTCGAGTTTGCTGCTTCAAAACTTTAACCTGGAAACACTACCGGTGACTCGCACATTTTCAAACTTTATTACGCTGTCAAATTTTACATGGAAGTCAGCAATTATCTTCAGGTTTGACCGCAGCTACAATTTACTAATCCGCACTTTATAAGTTACTGTGAAACCGCAAAAGAAATATGCATTGTATTACTAAGAAAAACTCGCACTTCATCACAAATATAATCTGCATTGTATCACTGAGAAATCCCGCTTTTCAATTATAGAGATCATCGCAAATTTATTTCAGCTTGTGCACATTTCTTTTAGGTTTTTCGCACTTCTATTTCTGAGAGATCCGCACTTGCTTTCGTTTTATGTACCACGTCTGAAATATCCACAGTGTTGTTGACTAAACTGAACCGCGGTATCTTTATATATATACATAGCACTTTTTCTGTTGGCAAGCCAACCATATATCTTGTATGAGGGCCAACTTCTCCATAAAGTATATAGGCCGACTTGTAGTGCACTAATGCTAGCGTTTAAGAGGGCATCATGAGCATCTTCCGGAAGCCATTTCTTCAAGGTATCATGACAAAGTTCATAACAAGGTCTGGAGCATATAGCTCTTCATTTACTAGACACTTAATTACACATGTAACTAGAAGACAACCCTAATAGACATCAAGAAGAAGTCTATAATAAAAGTTTGTTCATGAAACCCATGAAGCAAGTACAACCAAAAATACATTTTATTATCTTTGTCTTCTTCTTCACATAATTACACAGTCAATATGAAGACTGACCTAGTTACACTTTTCAACACTCCCTCTTAAGTAGGGAGGTATTCATACAGGAACATGGTCACTTTCAAACTGAAGAATCGGATTGGTAATCGCATTTGTATAGCATCATATCAACCAGCAATGTCCTAGTGCAAGGCCTTGACTAACAGCCCCATCTCTCAACGAGACAATGGGCTACAATGCTGGCGAGACACATGACTTATAGACACCATCGTCATTGTCTCTCCAAGGTACATACTCCACCAAGGTGTTCCCAAAGTATGATCTTCTTGGACTGTTCTTTTGTTGAGTAGCTAGCCCTCAAAGAATATCGGTCCCGACTACTCTTATTGAATGCCCTAATACATTCTCAACGAGTATCGAATGCCAAATGATTACCCAACCCTCCATTATGTCTTCCCAAGTGAAGACCAGAATGATGTGTCTATCTCTCCCTCTCAACCAGGGAGGACCTATTCCACAAGGGAATGTACTAATTCCTATACAAGGAATGACCTAAGCTCATTCTTAGGAATTACCAATTTTCTTCCAAGTAAGAGACTTATCATCAGGCTCCCTCTTAACCAGGGACCTCCAGCAGCAATGGTGAGACACCCAGCTGCTCATGAATTCCTGTCCTCAATGTCATGGATTTCGATATTGAGGAATCTTCAACTTTTAGCTTCATAGGACACAAATCATCCATCACTTCCATCTTGAGTCATGTCAGCTATCAGAAAGTGATGCATCAAATTTTCTTTATCTGGTCCATTGTTATGCCATGCTGCTTTCCTTTTAATCATTTCCAATGATCATACATCCTTTCTCATGATTAGCAACCCTACACAAATTCATCCAGATAAACATATTCATATGAACTTTTAGAACAAAAGTTCCCTTAGTGATGATATTTCACCATGACATCTTCCTGTAGGCATCAGCATCCTTCATACAGATTGACACATCTCCTAATGATATGTTTTTGCCAAGGCTCTTCTTCTTTCCCAGACTTTAGTCAAATTCTACATATCTTCCCAAGAGATCTCCTAGTCACATCTTCTTGGCTACCGGATGATAAACGCCTCTTGACATGGTTGCATTTCATGATCTCTTCCTTTCTGCACATTCTCCATTCCCAGGAACTTACAACCTTTCTAGTTTCTCGTTCATATACAACCACCTCATATTCCATGAGGACATATTATGTTGATTTCGTTTGTCAGTGCGCTGAGAGATACTCCTCCATAGATCATACTTCTAAATAAAGAAGTTCATTACCTGCAACCATATGACATGACTTCACAGCATCCAATGTTAGCATATAAATATATACATACCTCGTACTCTTTTCCCTTGAGTCATCCTGTAGCAATTTCTCAAGAATGAAGAGATTCATTCTCTTGGCCTGCTCCATCAATATGTCATCACATCCAGAAATCTGTTTCCATGATGACGCTTGCTCTTGATACCTGCTTTCTATTAGTAATGTTATCAGAGAGGTTTTCCCGAAGTTGATTCACCAAGAGCTCCTACCATGCTTTCATCAGGATGGTACACTGCTTCCTATCATATAACCAACAGGAATCACTTAAAAGAGAAGATGATATCAAGCATAGTGAAGATCCTTTGCTTCTTCTTTCTTATCAGGCTCTTTCCTCATTTCAGAGACATGGGCTTCTTCCCTAATTCTATTGTCCTTTTTCAGATTAAGGACAATTTCTATTTTAATGCCCAAGTTCATCATATCCAAGTAATAGTGCTTCGTCCACATTTCTTCTTTTACTCTGAGGACCAAAACTTCCTGAATCTTCCTTTCTTCATGGCTGCAAAGGCTTCATTCCTTCACTTGATCCTGTAAAAGCTTCGGCTTTCGATCTTGTTTCCTCTATTTACATAGAGACCCTAAATCGTGGAATGGTGTGACTTCTATCTTCCCGTATAATTGTGAAGTGACATTTCCCCATTCTTCTCATAGAGCTTTTAGCACCACTGTAGTCTTCTCCTAGTTCCTGCAGTTGATCAGTCAAATTGCTTCTCCTGCAGTACTCATAGAGAATAGCTCCACTAATTTCTTATATATTCCTTTTGATGATTTTAGGTTTGGTACATCGGAGATGATAGAGTCTTTTATGGATTCTATAAGAATCCTTTGGGCTCTTCCCTTCATGAATTTGGCATGACTTCATTGTCCTTGTCTTCTATGGAAAGTTTGAAACCCCAAACAGTTTGTTTCTTTCTTTTCAAAGGAGACATTCTAATGGATTCATATAAAATCATAGATATACTTACTTCAGTAGATGCTTTTCTTCTTCCATCAGCTTGATTACTTTGAAGATGGTTGAAGCTTCCTTTGAATGGTGATTGATGAGGATATTCTGTTGCTTCCTTGGAAGATCAAGGATGATAGGTAACTTGCCTTGAAGCTTTTGATGGCAATACTTTGAGATAGCAATGATCTGCTGGCACATTTAAGATGGTTCTATAATATTGTCTTATTTCTTTCACTATGGAAGACTGACCTTTCTTCTAATCAAATCCTTGTTTTAATGCCATCCATGAAATCTGATCCTTGAGTGTCTATATGCCCTTTCTAGCACCTTAGCTCTGATTCCATGTTGAGAATTTTGGAGGGCTCGAGATTAATTTAAATTCTCTTCTTGATAATTACTTGTGAGCTTACTTGAGTTACTTATATCTTCTCTTTGTTATCTTATTTAGTCTTTCATCAAGTCAATTATCAAAACACACAAGACACAAGAATTAGGCTCCTAGAGCCAGGGCAAAACCTCTCCCTCTTGAAGAGGAAAACCCACGAGAAATTCTTCTAATAGATCTTCAAATGACAACTACCATAACCAAGACTTAGACCCTTGACATATGAATGCCTCCAAAACCTTGTCCCTGCTTCTTTGTCTTTCTCCAATGCTGATCTCTCCTTTCTTCATCAAAATGCACTGACTTCGGATTACATAGAGACTTTGATCCTCATATATCACAGCCCCTATTCAGCATATATGAGACATTTTGCATATATCACAACATATATCAAAACAATCCTCATAACGTCTTGACACAGGTCCGCAATTCAACATACTTTGACACTGTTGTGGATCCGTATCTGATCCAGACTTCATCATTCTGATATCCGCACCTCCTTTTAGCCTATAGCCCGCATTTTATATTCGCACTTGATCACAAATGTATCCTAGTTCTGATATCCACATATCTTCCTTCATGCTAACCCGAGTTTGCTTCTTTAGAACATTATATAACAGATTCATACTTTCACCTGGAAACACTGTCGGTAACTCGCACTTGTTCAAACTTTATTACGCTGTCAAATTTTACATGGAAGTCCACAATTATCTTCAGGTTTGACCGCAGCTACAATTTACTAATCCGCACTTTATAAGTTACTATGAAACCGCAGAAGAAATACGCACTGTATTACTAATAAAACTCACACTTCATCACAAATATAATCTGCATTGTATCACTGAGAAATCACGCTTTTCAATTACAAAGATCATCGCAAATTTACTTCAGCTTGTCCGCATTTCTTTTAGGTTGTCCGCACTTCTATTTCTGAGAGATCCGCACTAGCTTTCGTTTACTGTACCACGTCTGAAATATCCACAGTGTTGTTGACTAAACTAAACCGCAGTATCTTTATATATATACATAGGACTTTTTGTGTCGGCAAGCCGACCATATAGCTCGTATGAGGGCCGACTTCTCCATAAAGTATATCGGTCGACTTGTAGTGCACTAATCCCAGCGTTTATGAGCACATCATGAGCATCTTCCGAAAACCATTTCTTCAAGGTATCATGAAAAGTTCATAACAAGGTATGGAGCATATATCTCTTCATTTACTAGACACTTAATTACACATGTAACTAGAAGACAACCCTAATAGACATCAACAAGAAGTCTATAATAAAATTTTGTTCATGAAACCCATGAAGCAAGTACAACCAAAAATACATTTTATTATCTCTGTCTTCTTCTTTACATAATTACATAGTCAATATGAAGACCGACCGAGTTACACTTTTCAACAAATTCGACACGAAGGATATGGGGATATGGGGTTGATGCACCATTTTCTAGGTTTGGAAGTTTGGCAGAAAAATGGAGAGATCTTCATTGGGCAAGGAAGATATGCTACAGAAATTCTGAAGAGATTCAGAATGCAGGATTTCCGACCCATGGCGACGCTTATGATCACCAACTAGAAGAAAATAGATGCATCAGGGGACAAGGAAGTAGACCCCACCTTGTATAGACAGCTCATCGGGTCACTCATGTATCTGGTCAACACTAGTATAGACATTTGTTTTGTTGTCAACACCCTTAGTTCATGGTCGAACCAAAAAGGGTACATTAGGCAGCAACTAGGCACATTCTCAGATATGTGCGTGGAACAATCTGATATGGGTTGAAATACACCCGAGGAGATGATGTCAGATTGAGCGGGTTCACAGATGCAGATTGGGCAGGGAGTTCAACAGACTGAAAAAATACCTTTGGGTATTGTTTCAGTATTGGATCAAGAATGATCTCATGATGCAGCAAGAAGCAGAAGTCGATAGCTCTGAGCTTAGCGGAAGCAGAATATATGGTAGCCAACACAGCAATGTGCGAATCCATATGGCTTAGGAAGTTGCTTGTGAGCTTGTTCAGGAAGAGGATGGAAGTGTTCAGTGTTTACTGTGATAATCAGAGTTGCATCAAGCTCTCTAAGAATCTAATATTTCATGATTGGTCGAAACACGTAGATATTAATTGTCACTATCAGAGACTGCGTTCAGCGTGTGGCAATACAGCTGCAGTATGTCCCCACAAGAGAGCAGGTAGCAGACGTACTGACAAAGGCTTTAGGAATAGCTAAGTTCATTCAATTCAGGGAGCAGATGGGTTGGGTTGAGAACCCATTTCAGCAGTAGCATCATATGGGTCCTCAATTACAGCAGAAGCAAATATCAGAGAGTTGTAGTGCAGTAGCAGTTGGCAGAACTACGCAAGGTTAGCAACAGCACAGATGCAGTAGCACAGTAGTTGTTGGGCAGCAGTGTCATACATCTGCAACGTAGAGGGATATGTTACAAAATCAGTGTAGTGCTTTAGCACGATGCATTACTAGAGCACATTCCTCGCTAAGAGGGAGTGTTGATTTCTAGTAGCATCGGATGTCTCTAAGTCTCAAATTTTTTAGGGAGGCTTAGACAGATGTACTCCAAAGAACCCAAAAAGTGTTTTGTGAAATACCACCCGGATTGTGTTTTATGAAAATAAATAATTATTTTTAATGGGAGCCTAAGTTTAAACTTACAGAATTAAAATACTTAAAGGGTATTGATAAAACAGGGTGTGAATCTTCTAGAAAAAGACGAAGAACAATTCAAGTTAATCTTAGTTGTTTATTAGTGATTTAATCTCGGTCGTTAAAGTCTCGACTCTCACTGAGAAGATTATAAGAAGGACTTGATGGGCATTTGGAAAAACACACCAGGCAGATGCTCAGTTACCCAAGAAGATTGATTTTCTCACTGGCTGAAGTTCGGCAAGAGAAAATCGAATCAGAGGGAGAGTTACAAGTTGGAGAGAGAGGGCATCAGCAAGAGCTAAGAGTGGAGGATCAAACCGGAGGAAGCAACACAGAGGAGGGACAGCGCAGAGGCTGGGATGCAGTGACAGGGACAGCACAAAGGTTGTGACGTTGGGACTACGCAGGGGCTGACGTAGTAACATGAGAGAAGTTATAGGGTCTCTCCAGGGTCAAAATTTCATTGTGGAGCGTGTGAGAAAATTGTTTGTAAATTTCTCACAAATATCCATCTTCTATTCTGTTGGTTATATTTTGTACAAGAGATTTGCTGAAGAATAGTAACGAAACCCTCATCTGTTGCATCAGTTTTCCCACACTAGGTTTTTCCAGGGGCGATTGTCTAAAAATAATTGTCATTATGATTGTACTTGTGCTAGTATTTTTCCTTGCATTTACTTTTTGCATAATTTTTAATTTTTAAGACTGTAGTGTATTTCATTTAGATATTTACTATAGCACACGACAAATAATTTGTTCAGTTAAATTACAAATAGAAGAAATATAATCAGTTGTTGCAGCATGATTTGGGGTAGCGGAATTTTCACATACATTTCCTATTGTAAGTGGCCAAATTATGCTTTTAACTTTCTTTTTAGCTGCATCAACCTTTGAGGCGTCGTTCTAAGCCCGACCCAAAGTGTGCACAAGGGGAGGGGAAGGCTAACTCCTTGTGGATCCAATGGACAAATGTGGACCCGAATACGAAAAGTGTGAAAAGGGATCATAATGAGCCGAGGGGAGTGATATATATGTTGGGATGTGGGGTTGCACAATCAAAATTGAGGTTTCCCACATAGGGCCACTCCTAAAGGTAGTATCCAATAAAGGTCCCACGGGACTAGGATACAAGATTAACCAAGTTGGGACAAGGGAACAAGAGTACAAACCAATCCCATTCATTATGTTGAATCCCCCCACTAATCCATGTCCAAATGTGTCCAAGAAATGCAAGCATAAACACCCAGTTGCGGAATGCAAAGTCATACCCTTAGTGTTGGAAGACCTACCTTCTAACATACTATCATAGCAGATGGGCGAGGGCACATAATGGTTGGCTCAGGTGGCAAAGAATGGTGGCACATTGAGCTATTTGGTGGCTACAAGGGGTTGTTGGTTGCAGGCCTACAACAAATATAGGAGGAAAATTTCTCCCATAAGGCTCACCCACTAGTGGTGGGTAACAATGCTTAGCACGGGAATATACATTGACCCTATACTTAGAAAACACACTCAAGGGCTCGTTATTAAGTCGCACTCCAACATTAGAGGATGCGAGTGATAAAACTCAATTAATTATTTCACTGAAAAGCATAAATGATTAATTGAGTGATTGTAAGAGCATATTATTTCCGAAGGAGATTGTAAAATCTTCGAGAAGATTAAGCAAAAGTGGGGCCAAATTCTAGAAAGACCAAACCAATTCCCTCGATGAAAGCAATCTATAGTGACTTAAGAAAATATCAACATCACACTCTAAGAAGAGATACGACTACAAGGGCTCAAATATTATCACAACAACCATAAAATTCAAAAAAAAAAATAACTTATTTTATTTTCTATAGTACTTTAGGAAATTTACTAGCTTCTTGTTACTTTTACATATATTTAGCAAGTTATAAACTTGATAAAAAAAGTGTTTTTACTATTAGATCTAGTCGACATTTGATACACGTCTTTATTACTCCATATTTCGCACTTGTATCTAGCCAACCATGTTGCAGATATAAAGGTTCACAAGGCTATGCTTCACTAGATCTACAATTTACAGTCGCTTACATCAAGCTTCCAAGAAAGTTGTATCGCCCTAGAACTTAGCATAGAGATCTAAATAGTTTCCAAGATCATATTTTTATCAACAATAACGAATTTTATTCAATTTCCAACCAATATTAATTGTATAAATCAAATCTAGAACTTTCTAGGTGTATAAACATATTTTATTTAACCCAAAATGCTTAAAATCAACTTTCCACTCGCTAGAAATTCAATTTTCAATCACTATTTGTGGAGGAGAGGCCCCAAAAAGCCTCTACATAAACCCCCTTACCCTTCCACCTATTGAAAAATGTAACTAGGTTCGGTCTTCACAATTGTATTTGTGTCATAATGAAATATATTTATCAAAAGAAAGAAAAAGATACTTTATTATTAAATAAATTGACTTATTAAAGCATGGGTTTCATGCTTGGATCAATTGTTTTTAGGTCAAGATCTCCATTGAAGAGCTCTAGGGTTTATGTCAAGTGTCCTTGTCCATGTCATATCGTAATGAACCCTTCTTGGGAATTATTTGTCAAGAAAGAAAATTATTTTAATGTAAATTAGGTCAATTAGGCCTCCTGCACCGAGTTGGCCTTAATGAAGACCAAGTCAACCTCAAACAAGGTAATTCGACCTCACTAGAAGCCTCTATATTGCAGCAACTTGACCTCATTTCTCACACACTCACAACAAGTTCGATTTGTATTGCAGTAACTAGAAAAGAGTGTGAAGTTGCAAGAGAAGAAGAGAAGTTGGAAGCAGAAAATCGAGTTCTTGGGCTACCCTTCTCTCACACGTGCGAAGATATTGAGCTGAAGCTAGAGCTGAAATTTTGTCTCTATTGCAAGATCGAAGTTCTGACGCTGGGGTTCGAAATTTCTGACTTGATGGAGGAGGAAAGTCTGTTGGTCTAGGGTCTTGGTCCATCTCAATTTGAATTACTAAAGGAAGAGTTCTTGACTGGGTTTTCCCCTATATAGACGTTTTTCCTTGGGTGTCCACCTACATTTGGTGTCCCTGATCTTCATGTTTTTGGTTTTGATAATTGCTTGATGAAACAAAGATAAAAGAACACAAGAAAGTTAATAAGAATATAAGAATATTACAAGTAATTATCAATGTAAGGAAATCTTTTTGCCTTTTCGATTTTCCAACACCACCCCCTAGACTAACCCTTTAGAAGTGTTTTAGCACTTGTTGGGTGGTTGTTAAGACTAAATCAAGTTGTTATCCCTGCATCTTACATAGACCTTACAATCTGTCGTATAGGACAGCAAGTTGTTTTCAGCCATATCTCCTCAACCAGTCATTTGAACTAAAAGTTCATTCTATTTTTGGTTAGGATTTTCGAAGTAAACCAAAATCCATAAGTTGCATACTATGTGATTATTGAGTTTTCGTTGCTGATATTTGTTGTTTAGAATTTTGCTTACTAATATGACAAATTTTACAAGTAGACAATGGGTACCAAGTGAACACTTCCACCCCGTTTGACTCCACATAAGCCATTGGTCTTGTACTAGAGTTGGGGGTAATTTATGGACTCCTCCCTTGGTTGTTATGGGGGGTGTTGAGCCTAAATAGCCAGCACTTGGTTCAAGCTGACAGTGGATAACTTCCCATGTGTGTCTATCTAGCAAATTGCCAAGACCTTAACAAGTCCAAACCTTTCTTGTATAGATATTTTACAACTTTATTTTGTTTTCTTGTGATTTGGCCTTGGTCCATTGGAGCGACTTTCGCTTGATCCAATCCTTTTGTTGCTTATTGGATGTGCAATGTTTCTCTTTTAACCCCTCACTGCTACCCAAAGAAAAGTCGATCCCTCTAAAACGGAGAAAAAAGTTTGAAATGGCACTTTTAGGAGGGTGTTTCGAGTACCTCAACTTGGAGAAAATTTGTCATGATTTGAAGGGTGCGATGAATCTTCTTTCCACCTTGAAGGATGTGGGACATTGCCTTTGTGAGTGCAAATACATCATAATTTGTGAGACTGCAAAGAAGAATGATGGCCATAGCCAAAGAAGTGTGTATACATAAAAGAAATGGTCCATGTGGGGGAACAAAAACAGACGAGTTAATACAATAATAAGATGGGTGTTTCCACCCTTACATAGTGCAATCACCTTTATAGGGCTAACACAATAACTATTGCTTTAAGTCATGTGTCCTAATAGATCGACCTAAATGATGCTCGCATAACAATCCAGGACATAAGAATGTCCATCGAGGTAGGAAATTACCACCCACTAGGGGGCAGTTAATAGAGCCATAAAACCAAGCACCGTGAAAATGAAATTAAGAAGACCAGTCATGATTATCCACCCTTGGGCAACTAGTGCACACTTTAACACTTCATCCCACATGGCCTTACAGGGCTATAGATTGCACACGTTTGAGCTTACAAATGTCATGGTCAAAAATTTTGGCTTACTTCTACTAAAAGACAAGTGCCAACCACCAAGGTGAAATAAGGTAATGAGTAAACCTTCAAAGCATCATGATCCTTACTTAAATATCCTAAAAGAATCAATAAGTACTTCGTCTGAGACAATGGCTCATGTACCCCATTGTCGTTGACCTACCATCTTCTGGTAAGGAAAATAAGAAAGTGCATGAGCTCACCAAAGGGTGAGAGGGATCTGAGAGCCTGTTATGAGAGGATCATACGAGGTTGCTGGCTGGGAATATGCATTTTTCTCCTAGGATTAACCATGTTACATGTATATAAATGGGTAACATGTCAATTTCAATGATAATCATGGGAAATTTTCCAATAAAAGCAGCAATCCTGAAAAAATTTAGAAAATCTCAAATGAAAACAGGAAATCATAATTTACAAACAAGAAATTTAACAGATGCATGTTTCTTGTAATATGTGAAATCATTATATACTGAAAAAGGACACCTTTTGAACTCTCTTTGATCTTCTCCAGCACTTTTTCCTCCTCGGTAAGTGATTCTGACAATTTCACGATCTCTTCTTCAAGTCTTGGTATTATTTGGATTGATTCTTCTGACTCCTTTTGAATCTCCTCAATCTTTGCAGCATCCTTTCAAAATTAAAATTAACCAGTTAGAGAATGCTTCCTCATTTAAACAAAATGCCGAATAAAATATGCCTAACAAAATACCTTTGCAAGTTTTTCCTCTATTTTCTTCAATTTTTGATTCATGTGCTTTATATCCTCTCGATATTTGACATCCTGCCTTTCAAATTCCTTGAACTCATCCTTGCATGCTTTTAAATTTGTTTCAAGTTCCTGAACATTCAATCAGTAACAACAATTCATGAAAAAGTAAACATAGAACTAGACACATTTCTGCACAGCCTAATTCAACTCACAGTTTACACAAATGGAAAATGCTCCGACATGAGATAGAAAAAAAATATATACTCGACTACAAAAAGGATAAAGAACTAGAAGCCAATTAAAATGTAACCTAATAAATAGCATCTAGTAAATGGGTCCTTTGCTCAAAACAAATAATATAAAACCATTCAGAGGTTAAGAAGCTTGACAAATGTTAAATACAAAGCAACAATTCCAAATACAATTTCGATGCATTTCGTTTGAAAGGAATGTAATTTTACAGTACACAGTCCTCCACTTCAATTCAATTCCCCAGAAGATACTTGCCCAATACCATTCTCGACTAGTGATCTGAAGTGCACGTCTGTGCTGGTTATATCCTAACTCTACCTGAGAAAAATGCATTTAAACCACCTAACACCTGAACTAACTTTCATTTCATACAATTGCAAGAAAAGGTTAAAAGCTAAACACAGGCTAAATATTTCCAGGAAATTTCAGGTAGTTAAAATTATATACATTTAACCCTCAATATGAAAAGGACAGAAAGCTTAACCCATTAAGATGTGCCCTTCAGCAGTTACCAGAAAGAACAGTTAGCGTAGCATGGTCCGAATCCTAACAAAAACAAATTGGATACCACCCAGTTTGTTGCACATTTTCTTGATCACTCTACCTGTTTTTATACTTCACATATCCACTCCTTCCAGCAATTTACAAAATGTGAAACATCATAGTTGCAGCATAGTTTTATGCCCATCTTAATATTTTCTGCATTGATCTTGATTTTCCGAGGTTCCTGCACCTATTTATGTTGCAGGCAGAATTTCATGTTCTGTAGCACCACCATCTCCAATATTCATGGCAGAGATGAGGAAAATTATTTAATTATATCTATGTGTATATGATGTGTTCCAATTGTCCAAATTTTTGTACTCGTATCTTTGAATTTCAAATTATGTTATATCGATGATTGAGTAGCTTATAATGTTGGTTATCCTTGCTAATTTAACATCACATTGAGCAGAACTTGTTAGGTGATTCAACAAACATGTAGAAGCTATAAGGGCTGATTTACTGATGTAAGTCTGCTGTAATATGACCCTTTCAGATCTGTAATTACCTTGGAAACTATTACCTAAGTGCTGTTGCATTGCTGCATTAAGGTACACTTAATGGGTATTTACTTTCCTAGGCTGCCTTATGATTTGGGTTGAACAGATGGTAAGTATTTTCTGCTCCAATTTAATATTACACTTTTGTCTATAACGCCGAAAGTTCACAGGAAAAATAACAGGGAAACCTCAAGGTTCAAGTGGAATTTCTGAATTTGCATTGTGCAACTGATTATCGAAATTTCTACACAACTGTCCAACAAACCCAAAATGACCATTAATGAGAAATAACTATATGCTTAATCACTGCATTTGCTGTAATGTCCCCAATTTTTTATTTACTATCTGAGGACGTTAGCGGAGACTCTCGGGATTGTGCCAACAGTCTTAGGAGATGAGGGTGAAGTGGGTCCCATGCTCAAGTGGGGGCCACAAAGAGGCCATGCGCACCACTATAGAGAGAAGTGTGATTTTGGGAAGCAAAGTGGAGGCCACCAAGGAGCCAATGCACTCCATTAGAGAGGGAGTGTGATTTTGGAGGCAAAGTGGGGGCCACAAAGGAGGTCATATGGGGCCAAGCATATTTAAAGGCAAGGAGGAAGCACTTCAAAATATCTTTTGAGTCTTGACTCTTGACTAATTCACATCATAAATTAACCTCTCTTGGAGTTGTTCAGCCCAAGGGTTGGAGTGTTGTTTAGCACAAGGGATTCCAGCCGGAATCAAGCCAGTTTTGGAGAGCTACGAGTGCTTCCCTAGCTAAAAACTTGGGGACTCTATTTCAGGGCTTTCACAAATCATCAATTTCTGCATTTTGAGTCAGCAGTGTGCATTTCCTAGGCGCGGAGGCATTGTGAATTGGCTTATCAGTTGGGCCAACTTCAATGGATTTGGGAGTGAAAGTTGAGGGATTTATTCCTACATTTTGGGGCTGGAATTTTGGTGGATATTGAAGTTGAAAGACAAAGGAGTTCGTCGGACCGAGTTCTTCATCTTTTGCAGTGCAAGTTCTCTTGGGAAGAACATGCGCATGCCCTTGGAGGGTTGAGTTAGATTTCATATTTGGAGTAAGGGTTGGGGGTTCGCCACAGAGGACTTTGGTAGGATATTTGGGAATTTCCAATATTTGGCTGGATGACATTGGCAGAGTACCATTTCTAGCAGAGGGCACATAAATTGTTCATATGGGTTGTTCGCATCGATTGGTGGGCTCTCACATCTTCTGAATTGGAGCCAAACCCTTATTGGGTTTTCCTGGGTTTTTGGAGAGGATTTGGTGAGTGTATTTCCACAAAGGACTTTGGTAGGATATTTGGGAATTTCCAATATTTGGCTGGATGACATTGGCAGAGTACCATTTCTAGCAGAGGGCACATAAATTGTTCATCTGGGTTGTTCGCATCGATTGGTGGGCTCTCGCATCTTCTGAATTGGAGCCAACCCTTATTGGGTTTTCCTGGGTTTTTGGAGAGGATTTGGTGAGTGTATTTCTAGGGTGATCTGGGCATTTTCCAGGCCAACCATCTTCATCCATTCAGCCATCTTTCAGCAAATTATTCACTGGACAGTGCCCATTCTCATCCTTGGCCATATTTCACTTGGGTCAGAGACATATTTCTGGGTTTTGCTCTGCTTGCTTGGCAAGCCCAGGTTCTATTGTCCTGACTCCCATCTCATTTTGTGTACTCAAGATCCATGATTAATATAATGGCTCAGTGTATTATGCCAGTTATCTTTGTGTACTTAATTTATGTATTGTTGTTACAAGTTCATTGTTTTGGTATCTACGGTTAATTTTTCCATTAGGAATATTACTTTCGCCAACTACATTCATCAAATTTAAAATCTAGTGAATTTTATACACCCTTGTATAAATTCATTCTAGTTCCCCACATTAGTTCAGAGAATTCAAACTCAAAGTTCGAATAAATTCAGATTTAGTCCAATTAAATGCAATTAAGTGCAATTAAATTTGGACTAAATTCTTTTGAATTCAAAATCCAGGTTGCATATTTAATATTTCCTCAAAATTAATGCCAAATTTTATCACATCGTTTGGCATGGCCAATTTTTTTGCAAACTTCATGATTGTCTAACACGAACACAAATCTGCCATCTTAGCCTATCTACAACAGAGTATTTGTGGAAACTCTAATGTTCTATGCTGCAACAATTACTTATTCCAAAATTTCTTTCCGCTGCAATATTAGTTAAGCAATTGTAGATAGAACATAAGCCAAATGCACAATAGAAGACAGCCAAGAGCAGAATGAGATACAAAAAATTTAGGTCCAATGACCAAGGTAAAACCCACAAGGGGAAAACCCAACCAGATTCTTCTTCTATTAGATATCAATTGTTCGGCAGAAATACAAAGTACAATAAGAGATCAAGAGAATGAGTAAGTTCACCGAAATCTGAACAAATTGTAGCATGAACATCACTGGTAGCAGCAACTGATGCAAACACTGAATCATCTATCAAGTTCTGCTCTTACTCTCCAAGTCTCTCTCCCTCACAATCTTCTTCAAGTCTCTCCAACTCTCTCTCTCAAGTTTGAATCCTTCTTTCACAATCCACAAGTAGTGATGAGAGATGACATGAGGCACATATATATAGGAGGAGCAATGAACTCATGCCATAAATCAGGAGCATGCCTTAGAGTAACTCACATGCCAAGAGGGGGAGTAACTTAAGCCATCACGGAGAGAGGTAACGCATGCCTTCAATGGAGGAATCTCGCATGCCTTGAGGAATGCAACTCATGCCATTAAGGAGAGAGGGTAACGAATGCCATGAGGGAGAGGTACGCATGCCTTAGTAACTTATGCATTAAAAGAGGGAGTGCAACAAATGCATTAAAGAGTGCGTAAGAGGAATATTTTATGACATGCCTTTAATGAGTGTGTAAGAGAGATTGCAACGAATCCATTAAGATAGAGAGAGTTAACAGTGCCATGTGAGTCATCAAGATGAGAGAGGTACAAAGAGATTGAGAAGGTAAGGTAGCTTTGAAATTCCTTCTAATAATAATATCATAGTATCATAGAGATAATAATAAAGGTAATGATAATATTGATGATTAAGTCAAAATTGAATTATTAGGATTGATTAATGATAAGTTATGTGATTTTCCATCGTCCACGGGGTCTTGGATAGACGGTGATCAGGTGCTCTGTTAAGGCATGCCTTGATGTGAAGTCACTGGTTCAATTCCCCACCCCGATGGGGGTGATATATATTGGACATGATGATGAAGATGTAGTCCTACCCAGCTTACAAAAAAAAAGTAATTTTCCATCAACTATACTTCATTACCAATTGATGCAAGTTGATTTACTATTTTTGGAAAGTCACGATTGAGATGCTAGACATGACTTTCTATTTTTACAAAGTCACTCCAGAATTGTCAGAAATGAAATTTTATTTAAGGAAATTCATCCCTGAGACGCCAACTTTCAGCATTTTTAACAGTGGTCGTGCTTTACAACTAGAAGCCTCCCCACTCTGGAACAAATATATAGCAAGATAAGACTTTATTACAAAATCTAAAAGAAATGAACCTTCACAATACAAAGAAGTATGCAATACCTAAGCTATTGATAGAAATTAGTAGTATAATTCTGTATCCCTATATATAAAATGTATTGAATATAGATGAGACTGAACTTTAAAGGAAAGCACGATCACACCATAAGTTAAACCATAAGTATTTTTCTTTAGAACTGTTTGCACCAAGTCATTCTCTGTTTTCTAAGTTTAATATCACTAACAGTCAATAAGCATTGAACAAAGTAAAATATTATACAGAAAGGTTTTGTCACATTGACAACAAAGAAAAGGCACACAACGATCTTGTAATAGACAAGGCTGTACCTCTTGTCTCTTCAAATGTTTATTGTGGATTGCCTCAAGCTCCTTCATTGCTTTTGAGTTTTGTTTGAACTTTTCTCTGAAATGATCAATAATGTCAAATTAAGGATCCTGCAGACAAAAATAATGAAAAGTTTGAAAATGCACATAAGGGCACCCACTTTTCCTCTTTAAGGTTTCCTTCTAGTTTCCTGACATTTTCTTGTAACTCAGCTACATGGGTATTGGCATCCTGTAAAGCAAGTTCACCAGCCTTCTGCTGCCATTTATATAGTTCTGCTTCCTTCATCATAAAGGCCTCCGCTTCATTCTTGGCACTCTGATGATTTAAAAGAGTTTCAGTACTTCTTATAATTGGTTCAAACAGTAATGTGCCTATTTACAATGCAAATACCATTATTCAGATTCTTTACCTCCAAAGAGTCTTTCTCTTTTTCTGCTAATTTGACTCTTTGAACAATGCCTGATCTTTTTTCATTCAGGACTTCTAGTCTGGAAGATACAAAAACTGTTAGTGTTTGTCAAACAGCATAGAAGTCAATAAGCAACAAATAGGAGTACTGACGGCCTCAATATGTTAAAACATTTCAGGGTCAATCTAACCCACCCCTGCACTTAAAACATTTGCAAGTTTAGTAAATGACACATGTAAAAGGAGGGGGCAAATTCACAGATACAATAGCTGGACAGTTGCAATCAAATCCATGAAAAATGACGCAAAGCAACAAGCCCAATATTACAAGCAATAATGGGTAACAAAAAATTACCAATTAAATTCATGTTGTATTTCTCAAAATTCCACCTACCAAAACAAAAAAAATTACCAATTAAATTCACATTAAATTTCCAGGCCTTTCATGCTATTGGTACTTTTTATAGAGGAGCTGAATAAGGAGCCACAGTACTCCTCCATCATGTCTTTCGCACTGCTTGGTTATCATCCTTAGGTTTCTGAAAAAAAGTGTTAGAATAGAATCGCACAACAAAGGGAAGCATTTTTATGTTTAGAGCAACATTAAAGGAGAACATAAAATTAACGACGATTAGCTCTCTATAAATTTGAGGGTGTTTATCCAAAGTCATGCACAGCACTTGATATTTTTGCTTTCGTTCATTTCAGCTGAGTGGCTGAGATCAATATTTGTCCATTGTAGCGACCATACCAGGCTATGAAAAAAACCCAGATATGCTACTCATTATTTCTAAAAAGAAATCGTATAAAATCAACGTGCAAAGATTCAAAAGGTCTACAACAGAAATAATGGCCTCAAACATAACTAAGCAAAACAATAGCTTGCATTTATCTCCATCATGAGCAGAAATAGGCAATGCCACACCATGTTCAATCCATTCCTGCTCCACCCCACAATAGATGTTGGGAGTTCCAATCTCACACCTAAACCTTGGCATCACTACAGCTACTATGGGCTAAAAGCTCTGATAAAACAATCTCAATCCAAACCCAACCAAACCAACACTCCAACCTGAAAATAGTGGGAATGCACTCTCTCAATGATGGACAGATCTGAGTTGTCACTGGCCTAACCACCAACAGTATATGGGTAAACCAGCCTCTACTCTCTCAAATAGCTCCACATCAACTAACCATCTATGGCATACAACTCCAAGCCCTCACTTAACCATGAAAGGATGGATCATGGACCCGAACCCCCACAGCAAAGTGGGTAAACAATCACATGGTGATATGGCAATAAAGAAACCAAGTGTAGGCTAACTATGTCAACAAGAAGATTCCTCGGCTAATCCCTCAAAACCATACCAGAACGAATCTACTCTCAAGAATTAGTGCCAATATTACCAGCAAAGACATAATTCTCTAGTATGATGGAACAAACCATCACCATAACCCTACACACATCAAACGTATCAACAAAATCACTACTACCTATGTCATAGCCTCTCCCAAAAATCACAATAATGGGAATATTTATATCCTTATGGATGACTCTTCAAACGCCCCTCAAGATGAGGGTGTGGTAAGGAACCAAGGCCTAGCCCATAGTTAATGGCAATTAGAATCCCCTTCCAGCAAGATAACATTAGACACAAAAGAGGCATAAGAGAATTATGATCAACCTATACATTTAGTGCTCATATCTAGTCATTTAGAAACTTCTGATAAAAAATACATTTCAAGAAAAGGTCAATTTACAATGACTCTTTGCTAGAATAGATTAGATTAGACTCAATTTACGTAATCTATAAAGAGCATGTCATGTATAACCCTTCATATTTGTTCTATTATCTTCCAGCCTATCCCTCCTTAAAGTCCCTCAAACCATCCTTCAGGAAAGTCCCACTAGACCTACATCCATACATGTCTCCAAGTTCCAACTTTCCAAGTGTCATCCCCATCTAACAACATTCCTAGCTATATCGTCCATCCATCATTCAAAGTCCCTTTGGGCCATGTCCTATCCTCTCGACAACCTTCTCAATTACCCCATATTCACCTCCCTTGACCTATCCCCTAGTAGGTCTCTCAAAAGCAATCCACTTGCAAACCCTCAAGACAACATCTCCGAATTTGGTTTTTAATTACAATGCTTTGTCCCATTTTGATCAATGCACATCCAATTTCTTTTAATCCTTTTATCAATTATCAACCTTAGAGCTCTATTTCATGTCCCACATCATATCTCCAAGGATAAATTCTAGCACGTCAACTCATTATCCCACTCACATTACTTGCCCAAACCTCTATCCATAAAGACCTCGACAAGAATCAACCACTTTGCTTCTTAAGATGGCCTTCCTCTAACATTTTTTCAACGCTTTCCTATTTACCCTCCAACATATTCGTTGATGTCCTATCCCAAACCTATTCGACAATACCTATACATAATGATCTTTGCCTTCACCTTGCACATTAGAAAACTTGCAAGTCTTACACAAGAAGTGCAAACTTGATTCCATCGAACCCTATTATGGCCCATTGTTTCCTTGGTTGGATGATTATGCTTTACCGATTTAGTGTCTTCTTCCCTATGTTTACCTCGTTAATGACCCCTTGGTTGCATCTATGATGATTCTAGACCGTGTTATCTCATTTAGGTCTTGTTGATATAATTACCTTGAATATGGGTGATGGCCCAAGACCCCCAAGGATTAGATGATGATGCTAGCATGTAAATATTACATGAAATTGTTAGAATTTGCAAATGATCTTTGCATGGTATGTCGATGTGATGATGTTTGTTTGTCACTAAGATGGGGTGTCTGTTATGAATAAAATATAGAAATAGATACTGTAAATATCAATAATAATAACGCGTCAAAAATAATGAATAATTAGTAATTAGTTAATGAAGAGGTATGTCACTAAGGACATGACCATTCATAAAGGGACACTTGACTAAGGTATATAAGCAAACCCTCACTCTAATTTCTAACATCATTCTCATTCACACACACACACACACACACACATATATATATATTCATGTATCTTCAATGAAGATCTACATATTCCAAGTCTTTTGGAATGTTTAACCTGCTATAACGAACCTTGTTCATTACATTGGTATAAGACTTGTTCAATCCCCTTGCCGCTCAACCACTGCACAGAGTTAGTCTGATCATACCTTTGGCCTTGACTCTTCGTCAACTTTATTGTTGTCGCAATCTAAGCGTTTTGTTACACAAGTGTTGGAGGTTCTCCATTTTTCCACTAGGCCCTTTGCCACACACACACACACATATATATAAAGTTATTAAAAAAATAAGATAAAAAAATGGAGAGTAATAACTTAAAAAAAAAAAAATCAAAAACTCAAAAAAGTCAAACAAAAATATATAAGAAAGAAAAGTTAAAAAAATAAATAAATAAAAAAGGATTATGAAAAGAGGTTATATTGGAATTTAAAAAAAAAAAAAATATATATATATATATATATATATATATATATATATATATATATATATATATATATATATATATATATATATATATATATATATATATATATATTAAAACAAAACAAACAAACAAACTTGGTCGTTGTACGAACCTCAGGTGCCACTCAAACTGTCGGCCACAACTCTAGCGGACGTTGTCGTCAATATCATCGTCTGCTACAATCCTTTGCACCCACCGTTGTATGAAGCTACAATCTCGCCACGCAAAACCGATGTTGACTGTTGCTTCTCTCATTGTCTTGCTCCCACCAACATTTTGTACCAACCCTGCTTTACACGATCTGTCGTGCCATCGTCACAGTCACGACCGCGACATTGTCTGTTGAACCAATCCCCCATTTATTATCCACAATTGTTGACACAGGGCATTAGATTGTCCACTACTTGACAAACCCCCACTCTGTTGTGCCATGCACTCGCTACCACAATCGTCTTGCTTGCAGCCTTCGTCCATTGACGCCTAAGCAACCAGCCGAATTCCAAGTTTGCAGTCTTGTGCCTTGTTGCTTCACCGTGCCTTGTTCCTATCCACAAAATCATGTCATACGACCTTTTTCACTAAATAACCTAGGGAGAACACATCATCAAGAGAAAAAGGCATGACAATTGTTGTAACAAGCCATTGCATTCATCCACGGTATGTAAGACTACCAACCACTACCATACTTAATTTGTCTTGAACCACATCATTGAATCGCAGTCCGCAATCATTTTTTATTCCTTGTTATTGATAATAACAAAGGAACAAACGAATAAGTTATGGCTTTTCGAACATTTGTGGCGACCTTCGAATTTAGTGCTATGTAAGGTATAGATTAAAGTCGTGGAGAGTTGTTTATCTTGTTAAGTGTTGCAACATTCATAAAATTAAAAAAAAGATCTCGCTACCTTATCAATTTAAAGTATAAGTTATTCCCTAAATGCAAGTGACAGTGCATAAGCATAAGAGTTTTATGGTGATGAGACATGGGCGCCTGTGGGAGAAGAGGCAGGTGTCATCACAACATGCCTCTTGGCACGTGATGACCCTCCCCTCTTTAAGTTCTCTTTTGTCGCCATTCAGCATAATCAATGTGCTTCTGAAGACGCATTCAATGGATGCTCAGGAGGTGTTAATGGATCCGGTTTGGAGTTTTAAGGTTTTTTGGAGTTCCATTTTGATGTTTTATGGTTGCACTCTGAGCTCCATGTGATTTTGCCTTCACTCAAAGTCGACTCTAGATTTGTTGTGGACCATTGCCAGGGCTAGGCGTCTTCAATCAATGACGCATCATATGCTCCTCTCAATGTGCACCAAAGGGAGGAGTGACAGTGCTCGTGGGTCTCGCCAGTGTCTTGAAAAAGATCCCTATGGGTTTGCAGCAAATATTTCGATGCACATCCACCAGTTGGCAGAGGATTTAGAGGCCTCTACGGGCAAGGTGGCAGAGCATTTTGATAATAATGGGGATATTTGGTTTTGGAGGGTTATGAACCTGTTGGTCAAAACTCTTTGGGCTTCCCAATCGCAGTCTAAGCACTTAAGGACTCTCATCCTCCATTCAAGACATGCTCTAGACCAATCTAGGCATGCCATGGACATTATGGTTGACACTGCAGGAATCGCTTTCTCCATAGGTAGCAGGCTTGAATGTTCTAGTTCAATTCTTCTAGTTCTTTTTGTTCCTCTCCCAACCACGCCTGATGATTGCGCTGCCAAAGGAAAGGGTCGGCTTCAGGAGATGAATAGGGAGACCAGCACTCTGAAGGTGTCAAGGACTATTCGCAATGTGAAGGTGAGGAAATCCACAGTCCTTATTATCCATCCAGCGGTCACTCGTAAGCAGTCAGGTCTCTCGGTGAAGACTATGGAAAATTCGTCCACCAACACTTATAACAACCTCTCCTCAAGAGGATGTTTGGATTTTGGAAGAAAATCCTTTGGAAAATGTGGATAGTAGGGATTCATCGCACCTCATTAGCTCGTTGCTAACCAAGAAAAAGAAGCTGGAGAAAATCTCCATTCTTTTCACTGTTCAGTCGATCTCGCCTCGACGTGAGCATGGTTGTCTGGTGCTTGAAGACACTCCTGATGAGGATGATCATAGTTCTAAGAAGTAACAGGTTCTTGAGCTTTCTAGTTTCTCTTTGCTTTCATATGCGTTTAGCTAGTTTTTTTTGGACATCTTCTATGTGTAATCAGCTCCTCTTTGACATTATAAGTTGGTTTCCCTGTATAGGGCAGCTTTTTTTAGGCATGTTCTGGATAGTTTAAGAGCAAGGGTGGGTTGATTCTCTTTTGTTTGCCACCCTTTTCGTCATGGATTGTAATATTATTTTGTACAATATTAAAAGGAATTTAGTCTCATTTACAATAAATAAATAAATAAAAATTAAAGTATATGTTATTAAAGCAACGAACCATATGAATTTCCATAGAGAAAAAACAAAAAAACAAAACAAAACAAAAAACAACCGAAAAGAAAATATTCAAAAAAAAAAAAAAAATTAGAGAACGAAATACAAGTACAAAGGGTATATACAAAAATAAGTACAAAGGGACTATTATTATATAAGGGAAGAATATATTATTGTATTTTTCAGAGTTAAACGGAATTTTCTATTTGATATTTAGTGTATTTTATAAACCAAAGAAGTATTATTCAAAAAAAGGGTGAAAAAGTAATTGAACTCCCTTTTTAAAAGAGAAAGGATCGAGACAAGATTGGATTCATTAATAATATATATTCAAGTAAATAATTGACGGAGTTAAATAGCGAAGAAAAGATGCATGCCTCAAAGAATGGTTTCTTTTCAAAATGTTCTTTTTGTTTAGAAGGATATTCTAATTGTCAAGAGCCATTTAGAAATCAAAATGTACTCTCCACATAATGTTACAAAACTTTTACTTTATTTGAACATCTAAGTGATGAACAAAAACAATTGTTAGCAAGAGATATAGAACAATTAATGGCAATATATGGGAGACGACATGCAAATCTTAATAAGGAAATGAAGAAAGTGGAATCCAAATTGCAAGTTAAAATCCCATCATCACCCCTTCATGTGAAAATTTATGAAACTACTTAACAAAAATTTCTATTGCAGAAATTTGGTTTATTTCTCCTGCTTATGTTTTTAATTGTACAAGTTATTTCAAGAAAATAGCAAAGTAAAAACACTGCAGATATACACATACATACAAATCAAGTACTAGAGAATAAAGCATACATGACGAAAGACACACAATATTGTTTTGACAATCTCTCCGAAAAAACCCAATGCGATAAAATGAATGCAGCAACTTTTAGAGGGGTTTATTATTATGCATAATGTTTGAATACAATCAAGGGCACCAGCAATGGTTTGCCCAACAGAGAAATCACAACAGATGTACCTTTATCACTCAGAGACAGAAAATATGGTTGATTCGGCTGAAGATGAAGAACCCCAATGGGTGCCTACACAGTCACTGCGTCACCCTTCAATATGGTTGCTTTGGTCTTTCTGAAATGCTGAAAACGAGCCCTTTCTGGCCCACTGGAACGCCAGTGATGCATCTCCAGGCACTGCGTCCCTACTTGAGCCTCTATGTAGCACAGGTTGCTCCTGCATCACCCCTCTGGGCTCAGCACTGCCTCTGCGTCAACCTCTACACTGCCTCTGCGTGAGCCTGGCTGGGTTGCATCCCTCCTATTGAGTCTTTGTGCTCCCTGGTACGGATCTACCTCTCTGCCTATGTATTCTCGACCTCGGATCTGCATAATCCCTCATCGATCTACCCCTCACCAACACTACAAGCTCACTCGAAAATTCTCAGCAAACCACGCCCCAAAATTTCGACTTAACTCAAGTGCTACAGCTATGTGTGTCTTCTCCAACTGACCCCAAGCCTTCCTTTAATACTTTTCTCATTGAACATTCAACGGACGTGATCTAATCTCTAATCGACGGCTAAGATTAGAAAAGACTTAATCCACGTCACTTAGAACATTCTCACCCACATGTCTAAATTAATTCACTTTAATTATTTAATTTCCCTAAGTTAGGCTTAGGGTCTCCATTAAAATAATTAATATTTTATAAAACTTAGGTTCAGAGTGGAATTTCTCCAAATCTAGTGTACTGAGAAATTGCAGCTCGAAGATAAAGAGAAAAAAAATAGCCAAATTTCGGCAAAACAAGAAAGCGTTACAAGAGGAATATAAAGATCTTGCGGATATTCATTACAAGGAATGGAAAAGGAAGAAGAAATTTCTCACCTCAAGGACCGCGTTGAAAAATTACTTGCAGAAGTGAAGAAGACTAAGGTCACAAAGAAGGAACTCAATAAGCACTTATCAAAACAAGAAGAAGAAAATTTATGTTTAAAGAACCTTAATAAAAAATTATTAGAACAAATCAAAAGTTTAAAACATGAAGAGAAGAATACTAAAGATAAAGTCAACAATTCCAAAAAGGAAGAACTTTCACATCTAAGGAATCATAATCAAAACCTTTTTACGCAAATAAAGAAAATTAAAAGAGACAAGAAGCCGCTAAAAGACAAGTTAGAATAACCTACACAAGAAGAAGTATCGAATTCTCTAGTCATAATAGTGTAAGTTGAAGATAAAGGAACGAATACTAATCCAGTGCACATCACAACTCAATAAAAAGACAAGCCAGTTAAAGAAAAGACACACTTAAATGTTGCAGTGCAGAGGACGAACATTCCAAGGGAAGGTTTTTAACCAACTCAACAACATTATCACCTGAAGTAAATCAAAATATTGCCACACACATGATAAAGGAAAGACAAACCAAAAGAACTCCTTATCTACATCCTAATCACAAGAACAAACATCTCAATCAATCTACGAAACTGTATCACTTAGAACATAAACAACAAACTTATGTTCCAAGGAATACTGAAGTTTGTACAATCCACTCATGTGATAACAATTCATCACAAGTTTCCAGTCACAACGAGATTCCACAGAAGATTAATTTAGGATGATTTGATCCCTACTCAGTGCGAAAATTTTGTTTATCAGTTAGAGGATCATATCAACTTGTATCAGCGAAGATGACATTTCCAAGACAAGAAGAGATTCGAAACAAGAAAGGAGATCAGGCCTTTTCATTACCAATGTTCCAAGTGGATATGGGTGGCCACCCACCTATTCCATTTGGACCCGCAACATCAATTCTTGCAGCTTTTCACTTCCAGCAGCTTACTATTTTTAGCAGGTTTTCAGGTCCTTCACGCCCGGAGCCATTTTGGGGCATTAATGATCCAGGTGGATATTGGTGGCCACCCACCTATTCCATTTGAACCCCCACCATCAGTTCTTTCAGTTTTTAAGTTGCAGCACGACTTACTATTTTTAGCAGCTTTTCGAGTCCTAAACTTCCGGAGCCATTTTGAGGCCCTAAACGATGATTTTTGGGAAAATCGAGGGCGACCAAGCCTATCTTTGTTGCACCAAAAGTTGTAGTCCTCGGACAAATCTTTTGAATGAGCTATTGAGTGCATCAAACAGAGATTGAGTGCCAAAGTTACGTCCCCGGGAAGTTGAAACACCAATTTACCCAAACGAGGCCCACAGTTTTGGCACTTCATCTCCTAGGGTTAGGTTTTTGGACGTTTCGGGTTTTACATTGTTTCTCAACAATAAATAGGCCTTCGAGCCTCATTGTAACACAGTTCAAGGCACTGCGAGCCGACACATCTCTTCTCAAAGATAAGCGCTACTAGTGCCCTAGCTCGCTTCTTCCCATCATTTCAGTTCTATAACACAGTTCAGGGGCTGGTAGCCATCACATCTCTTCTCAGGGATACGCTGCCAGTACCCTAGCTCATCTATTTCCATTATGTCTGTAATAGGTCTTCGAGCCTCAATGTAACACAGTTCAGAGGCCTGCGCAGGCCACATCTCTTCTCAGAGATATGCTACCAGCGCCCTAGCTTGTTTCCATTATGTTTGTAAGCTTATTGCAGTCATTCTTTTATTAATAAAATCAAGCATTATCTCCGTTGCATCCCTCTGTTTATGGTTATATCTGTATTCTGTTGTGTTCCTGCATAAAATCTGGATCAGTGGTATCAGAGCAGGTCTGCTCTTTCTCTGTTTTTCTTTGCATGTCCCCAACGCGGTCAGGGTATAAGGAGTTCGGGCACGATCCGGTTGCACCCTTCCAAGATCAACCTCGCAAACCCCGACGACCCCCCATGGCAGAAGGAAAGAAAGACAAGGGAGCAGAAGATCCTATCAAAATCTTGTTCGAGGAGGCCCCCGAGAAATAGAGGAATGCGATGATTGATAACTTTTCTCAGATCCTTCAACGGCTGCCCACCAGCGGCACATCTACATCTAACACGTCCACCAACAGGTCCGCGACATCCTGGACAAATCCAATACCAAGTTCAGCATAATTTTGCCCCCCCCCCCCCCAAGAGGAACTTAACGCAATGGAGACCATTGCTTCCTAAGGAGGGAGGAATGATACAGGTGGATATCGATGGCCGCCCACCTATTCCATTTGGACCCGCAACATCAATTCTTGCAGCTTTTCACTTCCAGCAGCGTACTATTTTTAGCAGGTTTTCGGGTCCTGCACGCCTGGAGCCATTTTGGGGCATTAATGATCAAGGTGGATATTGGTGGCCACCCACCTATTCCATTTGAACCCCCACCATCAATTCTTTCAGTTTTTAAGTTGAAGCACAACTTACTATTTTTAGCAGCTTTTCGGGTCCTGAACTTCAGAGCTATTTTGAGGCCCTAAACGATGTTTTTTGGGAAAATAGAGAGCGACTGAGCTTACTTTTGTTGCACCAAAAATTGTAGTCCTCGAACAGATCTTTCTAACGAGCTATTGAGCGCGTCAAACGGAGATCGGATGCCAAAGCTACGTCCCCGGGAAATTGAAACACCAATTTACCCAAACGGGGCCCACAGTTTTGGCGCTTCATTTCCTAGGGTTAGGTTTTCGAATGTTTCGGGTTTTGCATTGTTTCTCAACAATAAATAAGCCTTTGAGCCTCATTGTAACACAGTTCAGGGGGCTGGGAGCCTACACATCTCTTCTCAAAGATAAGCACTACCAGTGCCTTAGCTCGCTTGTTCCCATCATTTCAGTTCTATAACACAGTTCAGGGGCTGGTAGCCGTCACATCTCTTCTCAGGGATACGCTGCCAACACCCTAGCTCATCTATTTCCATTATGTCTATAATAGGCCTTCGAGCCTCAATGTAACATAGTTCAGAGGCCTGCGTACGCCACATCTCTTCTCAGAGATACGCTACTAGCGCCCTAGCTTGTTTCCATTATGCTTGTAAGCTTATTGCAGTCATTCTTTTATTAATAAAATCAAGCATTATTTCCACTGCATCTCTCTATTTATGGTTATATCTGTATTCTGTTGCGTTCCTGCATAAAATCCGGATCAACCAAGCTTTGAGGACAAAGTTTTTTTAGGAGGAAGGCAACGTTATGAATAAAATATAGATATAAATAATGTAAATATCAATAATAATAACACATTATAAATAATGATTAATTAGTAATTAGTTAATGAATAGTTATGACCCTAAGGACTGTTGATTTTTGGATGTGCTCCAAGTCTCAAACTTTGTGGACAAGCTTAAAAACATGTATTCTAGATAACCCAGAAATTGTTTAGGGAAATTCCACCCAGAAACAATTTTATTTGATAAATTAATTATTTTTAATGGGACCCTAAGTCTAAACTTAGGAAATTAAAATACTTAATGGGTATTAATCTAAAATGTTGGTGTAACTTCTAGAAAAAGCAAATCAAGTCGAAATGTAGTCTTAGCCGTTGACAGGAGATCTAATCTCAGTCGTTTAAGTCTCAAAGAGAAGACTATAAAGAAGGCTTGAGGGTCATTTGGAAAGACACACCGAAAGGATCAAGTGATCAATTTCTTTAGTGAGCAGTGCTAGGGAGAAACTTTGATCTAGAGATCTTTCGCGGAGAGGGGCAAAAATAGTATCCAGAGAGAAATCTTTCTTAGCCAAAGAATCATCAGCACCAAAGGGCAGAGAGAGATCCAGCAGCTTCAACACAGATCCAGAGAGGTTGACGCTGAGCCATGCAGGGCTACGCAGAAGGCAAGAGGAAATCTGAAGGGTTTGCTGAAGATTCAATTTCAAAAGCCGAGCGCTGTGGTGTGAGACCAAGCGACAGAGATCGAATTTTCTGGAGAGCAAATCGATCCAAAAACTGAGTGACTCAATACCCAGGAGGGTTAACGTTGGGACTGCGCAAAGGCAGCGCAGAGCCTGTCAGAGGCATCTCATTCAGTGGCCAAATCAGCCAAGAATTCTAGTGATAGTGTGAGGTAACCTCATTAATCTTTTTGCCAATGATATTCTTTGTAACTGAATTGTCCGGAGTGACATTCAGAGATGTATTCAGAATTTACTATTGCTTAATAATAAATCCCTCAAATATGTTGCATCAGTTTTCGCGCATTGGGTTTTTCGAGGAAAATTGTCCAAAAACAATAGTGTCATGTGTGATGTTTTTCCAATGTTCCACCAAGTCCCCTGAAGTTGGGAGCGAGGGGGCGAGGGAGCGACCTATGCAAAAGCTCGCTACCAATTTTCAGGAAACTTGGGGGGACGTCGGGGTCATAAAAATTATAAAATTTAATATTTATAATGTAACTGTATTTTTGCAAGGAATGTATATACAGTCATCATACACTTACGTCATGAAAGATAAATCATAAATGATAAAATTATAAATCGATGAATGATAAATCATATAACTGAAACAAATTTAAAAGTTAAAAGTTAAAACATACATCATACAATCATACATGTATTTGTAAGTTTGTAACTGTATAATCATTAATGTAACTACTAACAATGTACAATGAAAATAAAGATTAAGATATCATATGACATACTATATCAAGATTCAAAATAAAGTTTAAACGGAAGTTTACAACTCAAGTCTGAAACATAAAGCTTAAAAGAAAATAAGTTATGTCTGAAACATAAAACATCAAACATAACATATGAATATCAAATGATATCATCATAATAATAAATGAGCATAAATGCTCAAGGTAATGCCCCACTAGTCTCTGCATCCAACTGTTGCATGAATATATCAGGATCAACCATGTCACCATCTGAATCAGAATCACTTGGATTCTCAAACATGCTAAGTGGCACACCAACTTTTAACACGAAACCATAAACTAAAAGGGGCGTGAGGGGGTGTGCGGGGGCGAGGGGGCGTGAGGGAAATGCCCCCTAGAAGTCCCCAAGACCCCGGAGCGCAAGGGGGCGAGGAATCTAGACCCCTAGGTTGGGGGGCGAGACCCCGTGTAACACTGTGTTTTTCTTTTGCTCAATTCCCTGTTTCCGCATCTAAATTAATTAAGTGAAGGTTGTTTGAGTAATTGCTTCAATGTTTCAGAAGAAATCTACAAAATAACTTGTTAATGTAATTTACAAGTAGGTGAAGTAATTCAGTTTGCAGTAGTAGGATTCCAAATCTAGGACTTGGAATTTTCACAAGGACATGATCGTTCATAAAGGAGCACATGCCTAGGGTATATAAACAAACCATCACTCTAATTTGTAACATCATTCTCATTCATACATTTTAGATCTTCGTTATAACAGGTTAAACATTCCAAAAGACTTGGAATTTGCAGATATTCAAGACTATATATATATATATATATATATATATTCTTTAATGAAGATCTACAAATTCCAAGTCTTTTGGAGTATATATATATAACAGGTTAAACACTCCAAAAGACTTGGAATTTGCAGATCTTCATTGAAGATACAATACTATATATATATATATATATATATATATAGTATTGTATCTTCAATGAAGATCTGCAAATTCCAAGTCTTCTATATATATATATATATATATATATATATATATATATAGTCTTGTGTCTTCAATGAAGATATGCAAATTCCAAGTCTTTTGGAGTGTTTAATCTGTTATAACGAAGATCTACATATTCCAAGTCTTTTGGAATGTTTAATCTGCTATAACGAACCTTGTTCATTACAGTGTCCTATGTGAAGAATTTCAACCATTAGATGACTAATGTCCTTATGATCCCTATCACACAAGTAGATTGTGTAACAAACAAGGTTTGTATATTCAAGGGAATGCTCTTATACCAATGCAACAACAAAAAAGTTCGCATATTCGGATGAATGCTCTGATACCAATGTAACAAACACAATTTGTATACTCATAAGTTAAATACTCCAAAAGACTTGGAATATGAAGATTTCCACTGAAGATACACGAATATATATTTAAATGTATGAATGAGAATGATGTTACAAATGAGAGTGAGGGTCTACTTATATACCCTAGGCAGGTGTCCCTTTATGAACGGTCATGTCCTTGGGGAAATACCTCTTCATTAACTAATTAATCATTATTTATGATGTGTTAATATTATTTATATTTACATTATTTGATATCTATATTTTATTCATAACATTGCCTTCCTCCTGAAAAATCTTTGTCCTCAAAGCTTGTTGATAAAAAGGCTTGATCTCTTTTAATTTTTCGAATATATTCTCGTCTCGAAACTGTCATCTTCGTTGATACAAGTTGATATGATCCTTGGAGTGATATGAAATTATCGCACAGAGGAAGGATCTAACCGTCCTAAATCAATCTCCTGCAAAATCTTGCGGTTACTGGAACCTTTGTGTGAACTTTATCACAAGACTGAATTGCACTAACATTAGTATTCTTTAGAACAAAAGTTTGTTGTTTCTGATCTAAGTGATACCGTTATGCAGATTGATTGAGTTGTCTGCTCTTGTGATTCGAATGTCAATAGGGAGTTCTTGTGGTTTGGTTTTCCCTTATCTTGCGTGTGACAACTTCCTGATTTACTTCAAATAAACTTCATGATTTACTTCAAATACTGATGTTGTTGAGTTGGTTACAAAATATTCAATTGGATTTTTCATCATTTGGACTGCAACATCTCAAAATGCTTTTCCATCAACTGGTCTATCCTCTTTTTGAGTTGTGATATTGGCTGGATCGGTATTCATTCATTTATCTTCAATTTGGACAGTTACATCTAACAACTTTGATATATCTTTTGTGATGAGTTCTTCTAATTTATTTTTCAATGATTGCTTATCATTTTTAAGTTTCTTAATTTGAGTGAGTAATTTCTCACTATGGTCCTTAAGACAAGTAATTTCTTCGTTTTTGTCAATGGTGATTTTGTCAACTTCCCTTTTCATATTTTGTATCACTTTTTTACTTCCATGGAGAATTAATTTTGAGATTTCTTGTATGTTTTCTAGAATCACTAAATCTAGTTATAAAGTAATATCCCGTAATGTTATATTTTTTCTTTTTGTATCAAAATATCAAAAACTTCTTTTTTCGTATTTAAGATGGACCCTAGAGTTTCCATCCAGGGAGAACACAAAATAATGTCACCTTGAGTGTTCCATAGGGTTTGAACTGAGAATTGTGATATAAATGTATAATCCCCAATGTTTAACTATAAATTGGTTATGTCATATTTTGTGTTGCCAAAACCGTCTAATTTTTCAATTATACTTGACTCGGGAATCACTAATTGGTTTGTGATTTTAGGCTTTATATAAATTTTTATCTTCAGCAAGTAAGATAGCAATAGTAACATCTCTCCCTGCAATAGACCCTTTAATTTTAAATATCATTGAAGCATAATTACGTGAGGTTTCTAAAAATCTTCCTTCCTTCATTTCAAGGCTAGAATCTGTTCTCTTTTCTTCCATGGTTGACTCCATTTGTTTTGTTGATAATACTTTAATGTCAACAATAAGCAAAGCTTTTCTTTCTTCCTAAATCACTTTCTTTTTATTAAATTAATTATATAATTATAAAATTATTTAATATAATTAAATAATTAAAAATTTATATAATATAATTATATAGTTATAATGTATATATATTTTTCTTAAAATAATACCACTATGCCCAACAACAATCCACCATGCATCACTGCTGACCAGTGCAATGATTCGATGGAGATTAACTTTTCAGTCGAATTGGTCGATCAGAAAAGAGGGTCGCGGTAGCAGTTTACCAACGGTAAATCGAAGTGGCCACGATTAGAAGGGAAACAATCACAGGATAGTGAAGGACGGGTCAAAAAATGTGAAGGTCGAAAGAAGGGCATCAGTCAAGAATTACAGAGGTGTCGTGGAACTGTCAGGGAAAGGTATTGCAACAAGGACAACAGTGGCAGGGTGACAAACTTCGATAATTTTTTTGTTTGTAACAGTTACGGTTGCAGAAATCCACAACACGGTAGGAGTGGCGTGTGATTTTTGTTTAGGAGGCGATGTGGTTGGATGGTCATAGAGTGCAGCTACGGGGTCAATTTTGAGGGTTGCGTAGAAGTTGTGGCTATAAGCACTAGGACGATTTTGTCACGGTCTAGATAGGGCTAGGCAACTACATGCATCAATGAACACTAGCGATTATGCAATCACTGGCATCTTGCGTAAAACAGCGTCGTCGCTATTTGACTAGTGACAAGAAGGTAAGTGTTGATTTTGTTTTTTAAATTTTTTATCTTTATATATATATATATATATATTCTTGTATAATTCTTTTGTTATGGCCAAAGTCCTAAGATGGTGGAAACTCACAGAACGGAGAAACTCCAACTATGTAGCAAAATGCTTGATCACACGACAACAAAGTTGATGAAAGTTGATGGTCAAAGACCAGATGAGACTGGTTCTCTGCATCAGTTGAGCAGCCAGAGGATCGAACAACTTTGATACCAATGTAACAAACAAAGTTCATATATTCAGAAGAAAGCTCTGATACCAATGTAATGAACACAATTCATATACTCAAAGGTTAAATACTCCATAAGACTTGGAATATGAATATCTACACTGAAGATACAAGAATATATATTAAAATGTATGAATGAGAATGATGATACAAATGAGAATAAGGGCTTTCTTATATACCCTAAGCAGGTGTCCCTTTATGAATGGTCATGTCCTTAGGGACATACTTCTTCATTAACTAAGTAATCATTATTTATGATGTGTTATTACTATTTATATTTACATTATATTTCTATATTTTATTCATAAGATATTGTTGAATTTAATTAATGTTGAAGTGAATTTTAGAGCATAACATCAATCACACAATAGCTAGAAATTAAATAGTGAAAGGATAAAAACGAACTTCACACATACACAATTAATTACTCCGTAAAATTAGTTTTGCATTCCACTAAAAACTTACAAGGAAGCCTCCACATGCCACCCACAAAAACAGTATTGCACAAGTACATAAATCACTTTGAATTTGAGCTTCTATAGGCTACTTGAGAGGTACACCTACTAGAAAAAGCAAAAACAACGGTTCTATATTGTACAAGTTGTATGACAACCCTATGAGCCTATTGTATGGATTCCATAGGTAAATGTTCATATTGATGTATAGAGATTTTTGTATAGTTACCTGAAAATATGCCTTGCCCAGAAACACCTATTTTCTAGTTTCCTACAATCTCCCTCTCTCTCAGTCACCTAACCTGCTCAATTGCTCAAGAGCAATCAAAGCCTCTAATTTTCCCTCTCCTTATACATTTAGCAAAGAATATATTTTTAAGATTACTACTAATCCAAAACATGCATGAAATACACTTTTAGACTCAACTGCTAAATATGAGACTTATTTTTTTTATTAAAGTGAATTACAAAATAGAATCACTTTGTTAAAAATAGAACTATTTTTTGAAAATATCTCTAACAACTTGCACATTTGTTCATACTAAACATGTGTGAGTCTTCTTATCTAAACTATAGCTCTCAACACTCCCTCTTAGCAAATAAGGAATTCTACAGCAATCCAAGTCCATCTTGGAAAGCCTCAAACTTCCATTCTTTCAAGGGTTTGGTAGTGAGCTACTAATCTATGGGAATATACTAAAAATACATCGCTCTTGTTTGTATACCATATCGTATGAAGATATTATTGCTCTTTGTTGAGCAAAATGCCATGGATGTAAGCTTCCTATCAAACCAAGATATTGTTGATGAGAGTAGCTCGAGTAGGAGCTTCCCCACATGCCTGATTTTCTAGGTGTGTGGAAGCCGCCTAATTGAACTCTTCTCCAGAGCAATTACTTTCGTAATTGACCTTTATAGAGATAAATTGTGTAATATCCCGAAAGGGAAATAGACAGCAATACAAGCATACGACAATACAGAAAATGCCAGAAATAGAACATAAAGCAAATACTCATAAAAATGTCGGGAATGCTAAGCCATTTTATTAATCTGAGAAATATGATAAATACAATAGATGATCGGAATGATAGCACCTATTCTTGCTCAAGGCAAGTGAGGAACTCTCTCAGAAAGACAAGAAATGGCTGCTCTATGAAACTGCGTCCCAGCTGCTGGAAAACTACCGTAAACTGCTGCTGCTAGAATGGACTGGAAACTAGGGGTTGCTCCCCTTGTCGGAATGAGCTGAAAATCTGCAAATCACCTGTACTCGCCAACCCGGACAAAACCCAGAAACCATATCAAAAATGGTCAGCGTCCGAAAACCACTGAAGAAACCCTCCTCAAGGAATTATGCTGCCTCTGCAAGGCTCAGCGCAGATGCCAAATGAAAATAGCTGAATAGTGCCACAAACTCCTCAGGAATCCTCCTACTGGCAAGACTGATCCTCTACTCCGGATATCAACTGAAACTCCTGCAGAATCTCCGAACCGGAACACCTCCAAGAAGAACTGTGTCCTCTCTCCCAGGGACTGCGCAGTCACAAATAAAGCCCAGCTCCTGCATCAAAACAACCAACCCAACCTCCCGCTAAAGACTGAAGAAATAACCTTACCCGAGCAGGCACTCGAAGTCCCCCGGGGCTAAGGGCGAGATCTCCGACCGGAGACACTCAACGCACTAAACAGTGTTGCAGACAGGCTAAACAGCCAGCGTGCTCAAGAAGACAAATGTCTAGCTCAAATATCATCAACAACAAGAATGCCAAATGAGAAGGCTCTCCCACCTTTTATAACGCTAGCCCCTCTCCAAAACCCTAACGTGGTCTCCCTCTCCTCCACATGCTCCTCTTCAAACTGCGCAGAAGCTCCTAGAGGCTACATGGGCCCCCTCCTCTGCGTGGTGTTGGGCCCCCATGGCTCCCCATAAGTTATAACGTTGTGCTACTAGGGAAACACTTTATTTTACTTAAGTGAGTTAGACCCCTCTTCTCACTTTTATTTATTGATAAACTATAGTCGGCAAAACTATACAGAAATCGAATATTCCAATTAGTTGTTGCTAATTAGGAATATTACAAATTGAGTGTATCTAATGAAATGCAAAGGTTATTTGCATTAGTGAATTAGGTGATTCTCAATCGTTGATCTCAAGTGATGTTGAGATCTAATCTCAACCATCAATCACTTTGGAGATTAAGATTTTGGACTCAGTAAATAACTCAAACTTATAAAAGCAAGGCTAGGCTAAGGGAGAAGACACATCTTCAGCACAAGACACAATGAGAGTGAGATTTCAGTGATTGGTTGAAGGGGGACTTTCATCCAAGTGTACAGGGTTCAAAGAAGAGTGCAAGGGGCAACAAGGGACGGATTTAGACCTGCCAACATATCAAAGAACAAGTCAAGGGTTTGATCAACTAGATCAATTCAAAGTTCGTGTTGTATGTGTATTAGAGGGCCATTATCCCAGGATGGGAGCCCTTGTATGTTGTAGATTCTTATTTGATGAAACAACAAATTTCAAGGGCATAAATCTTGTGTGCTTATGTTAGAGATTGGTGTGATTAATTTCCTTCTACTATTATATTTGGTTTACGTGCTGAAATCGCAATTGTGCTTTTTATTCAATAGATCTCCATAATAAATATTTTACTACAAGGAGATCTCCTAAGTAGTAATTAGGCAAGTTGTCGAGGTTAGAAAATCAACATATACCGTCACCAATGCTAAGTTAAAGCAACAACCCAAGTGCTCTTCTTGTATGCTACTCTATCTATCCAATCTGAATCTAAATAACCTTGAAACATCACTTCACCATCTCCACAATATCGTAGACCATACTCCACTATGCCCCTCAAATACTTGAACCCATGCTTTGTTGCTACCCATTGTTATTGCCTTGGCTTCACCGTGACTTGACTCAAGGTGTTCACTACAAAACAAACATGGGATTCTTTCCAATTTACTTCAAAGACCCAAGATTGCTCTATGTAGACACCCTCCTAAATTATCTCATTAATGAAAGTTGTCCTCACATCCATCTAATGTATTTTGCACCAAAAAACGTGTTAGGCGACAAAAACAATCATCTCTTTGTAGTCCACTCCCTTTCTATGGAGGAAAAATCTCACCACAAACCTCGCTTTAAACTTCTCCAAGTTATCCTTTGTAGCATGGTTGATCTTCTAGAACTACCTAGAACTCACAACAAACTCCCCCTTTAGTCTTAGGACTATGACACCAACAACATTCTTCATGATGGAGGTGTACTCCTCCATATCCCACAATATCAACTAGTCTATTACTTTTTGAACGCTAAGACTCAGAATCTAGCATGTTGCTAATCAATGCCATCCAAAATCTCTTCCTTATAGGTCCTGCTCTGTTTAAATGTCCTCCAAGATGTCTTAACACGTTGTTAAGCATCTCTCAATGTCTGAGTGAACCATTGTGGTCTCTAACAAAAGTGCAAGGGGTTATGGTCTCCTCTTCTCCACCTAAAAGTTGTTGTACGGCTTTGACAAACATTGGTGATTCAAGCTCAACCTTCAAGCAATCTTGCTCCTCATCCTTTGTCGATAGGTATAAAATCTCATGAGACATATGTGTTGATTTTTGCAGCATCGAAAAGTGCTCTAAGCCCCAAATTTTGTGGAGAGTCTTAAACACTGGTATTCCAAAGAACCCATAAACCATTTGTGAAAATCCCACTCGATTAATGTTTTATTAAATTAATTAATTATTTTAATGGGGACCTTAAGTCCAAACTTAAGGAAATTATATAATTAAAGGGTATTAATAAAACAAAGATAATGATCTAGAAAACGAAGATCAAGTCATGTTAAAATTTGAGTGGTTGATCAAAGATCTAATCTCGGTCGTTGATGTCTCCACGAGAAGATTATAAAGGAAGGCTTGAGGGCATTTTTGTAAATACACACACGGAGTGAACCTTGAGATCAAATTGTTTTAACGAAGCAGTGTTGGGACGAAGATCAGATCTAAGTGATTCATTGCAGTGAGGGGCAGAGTAGCTACCGAAGAGAGATTTTCTCAACCGGAGAATGATCAGCAGAGAGAGGCAAGAAGACTTCCAACAGAGCCATCCAAGCTGACGCAAAGCCACGCAGGGCTACGCAGAGGTTGCACAGTGACTCAGAGGGTATCCGAGATTTAGTTATCGGATCAGATCCAGAAGCCGAGAGCTGAGGTGTGAGACCGGGAGGCACAGATCTGAGATTCTAGGAGTCAGATCGGTCCCTTGTTGGGGTGACACAGTGACTCCGCAGAGGCTGCACGGACACCTCAAGATGCAACATTTCCAATGATCGGATCAGTCGGTTTTCCAGTGATTGAGTGAGGTAAAACTCACATTCTTTCTGCCAGTGCTTCTCTCTCTGTAACTGGATAAAACTTAAGTGATTCAGGGATGTATTCGGAAATTGTTACTCCTTAATAAGACAAACCCTCAGATATGTTGCGTCGGTTTTCCCACATTGGGTTTTTCCCGGGGACTTGTGTCCAAAAATAATTGTGTCCTATGTGTGATTGATTTCTTGCTCAGTTTCATTATTTCATAATCATATTCAGTGTAGGTTGCTTCAATAGTTACTTCAAAATTCATGTCTGTATTAATTCTATAAAAGTAAATTACATAATAGGAGAAGTATACTCAGATTGATGAAGTAGGATTCCTAAGATTGTTAGATCTAGGAATTTCCACATGGTATCGGAACGTTTGATGTGAAACGGGAAGTGCAAATCAGAATCTGAAGTGAAGGTCGAATTGTTGTAGCAGCAACAGATCGAATCCCGAGGGGAATTACGCAGTTCTAGCCAGGAGGGCTAAATTTCCAAGGTTGTCTCTCTCTGAGTGAGTCAAAAGAGAGGTAGGACTTCCGATTCGAGATTTTGCCGAGGCAAAGGGAACAGTGCAGGGCGTTCACACAGAACCAGAGGGACACAATTTTTCTGCAGGTTGTGTTGAAATTGGGTTACCAGAGGACAGGTGGTTCCCCAAGGCTTTGATCTTTAGCCTAGGGAAAAGTGTCCAAAAGAATTTAATTTTTCTCCTAAAGTGACTTTATAAAGTTATAAAGTCAAATCTAATTTAAAAGGCACTTTAAGTGATAAAGTTACTAAAGTCTGATTTTAAAGTGACTTTAATAAAGTCAATGTGAAATTAAAATGGGAAAAGTGAGTTTGGAAATAAATGACTAAGTGGGTCTTTATTAAAGTGGGGTGAATTAAAAAATAGAAAGTGAGATTTAAATGAGCATTTAATCTCAGCCCTAGATCTAAAGCTATCTCAGCCATTAGATTTAGGATTAGGTTAAAGGAGGAAAAGGTCATCCATTATTTCATGAGCAAATTGAGAGAGGAGAAGAGAAAGCAAGGGAAATATTTATGAGCAGAGAAGGAGGAGAAAGAACAGTACCTTGGCACGCATACTAAGGCAGCTAGATTCAGCAAATCCGTATAGCAAGCAACAACACGAAGTTCAAGGCAAGTGGCACGAATTTCGAGTGAAAAACAGCATTTATTGCAGCACGTTTTTCGAGGACAGGACAGCAACAAGGAGTCATGGAAATCGAGGTTCGTACAGTAGTGAAAGAGGACTATATTTTCTAGAATCCGTACAATAGCTAACAACACAAAAAACGAGGTTCGTACAACAGCTGTATAGCACAAAAATCGAGGCAACATTTGCACAGATTTTGAGGGAGGCCATACAGTTGTTCTGGCATTGTTTTCAATGTTGTCCGTACAGCATTTAAGGTTGTACTTTCTGCTGTTATTTTTCTGTTTGCATTTGGCACAAAAATCGAGGCAGAGTATGTGCACGGTTTTCGAGATAAGTAAAATATTGGTTGCTGAAATTTTCTGTACTTTCCATTTCTCTATAAAAGCTATTTATCATAAATAAGAAGGAGCTTTCGAACTAGTTTTCCCCAAGAGTTGTAGGGGGTTTTTCCAGGGTCACATTGACCAAAAATCAGCGTGTCTATTTTCTGTGTGTGGCTGATTTATTTTTCTGAGTTTTTATTTCTGCATTTCAGCGTTGTGAAATTTCCAGAAATAGTGTTTTCAGAAAATATTTATTTCTTCTAGCTTGTTGAATGTATGGCTATGGGAATGGGCATTTAACTATATGGGAAAAATAAGGAGAAACTAAAAATTGGGGTGGGTTATCAAATTTCTACAGGTTATTGCTAGGCAGAGAAGCGTCAAAAAAAATAAAAAGCACATAGCAGGGAATTCTTCCTCAGCGGATTCCTAGCCAAGCAATTCAGCATTTCTCCAAGATCTAAGCAGTAGATCCGAGCAGCAGAAATACGAGCTCCAGAAGGAGTGTGTAAGCCTTCCTAAGCTGCGCATAGGGGGAGAAAGAGGAGGCAGTTCGAAAAGTTTCAGCTGAAATGGCAACTCATGGTCTTAAATATCAGGACCGATTGGAGGGTTCCTCCAACTATGTAATCTGGAAGGAAAGGATTCAATTCCTTCTAGATGAATATGATCTCAAGATGTTCATGGAAAATCTAGTATTTGTACCTACAAATCTGACATGGCAAAGGCCAAGAGGCTAATCCTTGATGGCGTCAAAGATCACATAGTCTCACATATAGCTGGAAAAGGTATCGCTAAGGAGATGTGGGAAGCCTTCACATTGTTGTATGAAGGAACTTCCGAGCAACGGAGGATGTACTTGTAGCAAAAGCTCTACATGATCGAGATGCAAAAGGGGGAGCGCATTCCTCCATTCCTCACGAGACTTCAGGAGATTCGAGAGGAGTTGGCAGTCGTGGGATCCACCCCATCTTCAACAACTATGGTGAGGCTAGCCCTTAACGCAGACACGAAAAGTTGGCAAGTTTTTGTCCAAAGCATCTTGGGCAGAGCCATGCTTCCTAGTTGGGAGAATATGTGGGCAGCACTTCAAGAGGTGGAGCTAAGGAGAGAGATCTAGTCAAGTGCAAGCTTGACGGTAGCAACGAGAGCGGATCGAAGACTTTGGAGGAGGAGGAGAATGCAACCATCGCATTGAAAGGGCAGCATGGGCAACAAAGACAAAAGAGAGACGTCTCGAAGATGAAATGCTTCAGATGTGGTGAGATGGGCCACTTTGCATCACAGTGTCCTTTGAAGAAAAAGGATAAGGATGAGAAGCATGATCCTACAATTGCAGCCGCGAAGATCACGCAGGATGAGTTTGCTATGAATGCCCATGCTTCTACTGGTAAGAAGTGGGGCGACATTGAGCTGTAGTTCACTCTGAACTTCAGTTGGGCAGGATCCTTGGGGAGCCCACCTCATGGATCATTACCTTGCTACAGGAGCCCATGATCAGCAGTAGTGGGATGGGGAAGTTTCAACGGGAGCCGAGGAGTGTTTGAGACGACAGTGCAGTAGGTAGCAATGCCTACTTCTGGAGCAGCGAATAGCAGAGGCAGCAGCACCGCAGTGCACAGGAGTGCAGCGTAGTGCAAAGCAGCAACAACGCAGTGCACACAAGTGCAACGTAGCGCAGAGCAGTAGCAATGCAGTGCATCAAAGGGACAGCGCAGTGGTTATCAACAGTCAGAATCTTCAGCACAAAGGTGCATCCACTAAACACTTGTTCAATTTTGGGTGAGTTCAGTTGTTTCTCTCAGCAGCTGAGTTACAGTGCAGATGTAGTGTTACCAACATAGCAGATGCATCATTTGAGAGGGAGCTGTAGTACAGATGCAGCAGTGGCAGTGGCACTATCATGGGCAACAGTACAGTTGCAGCAGCAGCACAGTGGTTGATGGACTTCAGCAGTACAGAGGATGCTTCAGAGACAGAGCAATATGCAACAGGTATATTGTTAGAGCACCTTCCTCGCTAAGAGGGAGTGTCGATTTTTGTAGCATCGAAAAGTGCTCTAAGCCCCAAATTTTGTGGAGAGGCTTAAACACTGGTATTCCAAAGAACCCAGAAACCGTTTGTGAAAATTCCACTCGATTAATGTTTTATCAAAATAATTAATTATTTTAATTGGGACTCTAAGTCTAAACTTAGGGAAATTAAATAATTAAAGGGTATTAATAAAATAGAGTGAGAATGATCTAGAAACGAAGATCAAGTCATGTTATAATCTGGGTCATTGATTAGAGATCTAATATCGGTTGTTGATGTCTCAACGAGAAGATTATAAAGGAAAGCTTAAGGGCCTTTTGGAAAGACACACATAGTGAATCTTGAGATGGAATTTTTCTGATGGAGCAGTGCTCGGAGGAAGATCAGATCTAAGTGATTCAGTGCAGTGAGGGGCAGAGTAGCTTACGGAGAGATAGATTTTCTCAGTCGAAGAATCATCAGCAGAGAGAGGCAGGAAGACGTCCAGCAGAGCCAGCCAGGCTGACGTAGAGCCATGCAAGGCTACGCAGAGGTTCCGCAGTGACTTAGAGGGTTTTCGAGATTCAACTATCGGATCAGATCCAAAAGCCGAGAGCCGAGGTGTGAGACCGGGAGGCCCAGATCTGAGATTTCGAGAGTCAGATCGATCCCTTGCGAGGGTGACGCAGTGCCTAGAGGAGGTGATGCAGTGCATGCGCAGAGGCTGCGCAAAGATCTCCATAGGAAGCTTTTCCAGTGACCGGATCAGCCGGATTTCCAGTGATTAAGTGAGATAAAACTCACATTCTTTCTGCCATTGTTTCTCTCTCTGTAAATGAATAACCCTTGAGGCATTCAGTGATGTATTCAGAAATTGCTACTGCTTAATAAGACAAACCCTTAGATCTGTTGCGTCGGTTTTCCCGCATTGTGTTTTTTCAGAGGACTTGTGTCCAAAAATAATTGTCCTATGTGTGATTGATTTCTTGCTCATTTTCCTTGTTTCGGAATCATATTTATTCAGTGTAGGCTGCATCAGTAGTTACTTCAATAATTCATGTCTGAATTAATTCTATAAGAGTAATTTACATAATAGGAGAAGTATACTCATATTGTTGCAATAGGATTCGTAAGATTGTCAGATCTAGGAATTTTCACAATATGCTTGTTGCTAGCGAAAGTAGCTTTGACAAGTTTTCCAAGCATGCACCCTCTACATACACCATGCTTCTCAATACTAAACACTGAAAGACTTGTGGCTCTCCCTCAAAATAGGCAATGCCCTATGATGCAAGTGATGCATCCTCTTGTGCAACAACTTGCGCAATGTTATAAACATAAACACAAAAATCACATAATAAAAAATAATAAGTTGATTAGTAATGAAAAGTAAAATGGGACATACCCCTTCGCCTTGTGACCAATCAATTCTATAAGTAGATCGTCAAAGAGGCGACATTATCATCATTCTTATCAATCAATTTCTATCAATCAATTTATTACATATCTATAAGAAATTCTACCTCCAAGAACTTTTTGTTACAATGGTATCAAAGCCAAGCCAATGATGCAACAATAAGAAATTATATACTTACGCAATCAAGAAGGACTCAAACACATCTAGTAGTGAATCAGAGCAAAGGAAAACAATTGTCAAGTGAAAAAAACTAGAAACCAAGACATAGATGTGAAGACATGTCATTACAGTACTATAAAATAGTGGATGGAAAGGAAGTACATAAGCCAAATGATGAAATCACTATCACTATCCATACAACCACCTTGTTGTAGCACCTTAGGGCTTCCCAAACATTTTTAAACACTCAATCCATCTATAATCTTCCCTCTTTACTATGACTACCTCCTATAGCCCACGGCCCTCACACAAGCCCCTCAGTTTGCACTTATTACCTTCCTGTGGGCAATTGTAAACCTTAACAGCTCACGGCCCACAAATATCTTCTCTCAGCCAAGTCTTGTAAACATTTCACAACCCCGACCTGCTTCCTTCTATTGTGGCTTGACCAAAACAGGTCTTCAATGCCCTTGCACAAGTCTCGGCCTACTACTCCTCGCTGCAACATGTATCTAGCCATGTGTCTAGACCTCCCACAAGGTCCAACCCTCCTTTTACCTGCCTATGGATAACTGCATAAACCTAACCAAACATGGGCACTTACCTTTTAGCTGTCCTTTGCATCCTCTAAGTTGTCGACCTCTTACTAATTAACAAAAAGACACAGTAGGCCCTCTTTGCAGGGCTCGATCCCTACACAACTTCCTTATCAATCAACTAGCCCTCCTGAGCGCACGGTGCCTTCTTCCCTTGTTGTGGCTTTGACACTCAAAAAACAGCTTGCTTCCTCTTCCTTCAATGGCTTGTCCTTCAACCTTTGCACTAACATATTTGCCCCATGAACTAATTTACATCCTTCAAGAGTACCCTATTGCTCCTTTGCAAGGCGATAGTTTCCTCAATAAATCAAAACCACAATCAAGAAAAAACATCCATTGTTCTCTTCTCCAAAAAAAAATCAAGCCTCTCCATTGGCTTCTAATTTATACATTTTCAAAAGATGCAATACCATGGGTTATCAAAATACCATGGATATATACCATGGGTTATCAAAATACCATGGATCGTCAAAAAACCATGGGTCTATGGGTACAAAGCCCCATCACTTAGCTCATACACTCATATAATCTCTTATGACTGTTTTCATCTTACACACCCAGCGCCTAGGGGATGTGAGAGTACCTCCCGATGATACCAAATTTCAAGAGAACCAAGATTGATTACTTAATAGTTTTTTGTTTAGTTCCCACTTTTGCATGCAACACAAGGAAGCAATTGCATTTTAGTTTCATACATCAAAAACATACCCTTTTCACAAGAAAAATTTACAGATAGTTAAAAAACGCATATGTTGTTCGTTGTTAACAGTGCTTTCAACCTTTTCACTATTGAAAATACGTGTCCAACGAGAAGAAATTGTGACTCACTCTTTGCTGGCCTCCTCAATCTTTTCAACATATTGATTAGACCCAATAATATCTTCTAAGTACTCCAAAAAACCTTCATCATGAGGCCCTTGTGACTTGGGCTTCATCAATGATATTTGCTCAACTTCACCCTATAAAGTCATACGAATACATATTATCAGTATATGCAAAAACAGGTCATTTTCTTTACATATAGTAGTTCAAGATATAAATTTAACGAAAAGAAAGTGTAGACTCTTAGTTTAAGGAATGAGACCTGTAGAATGAGAAAACGATTGTTATCCAAATCAACTCCTTTTGATCTCAATTTCTTTGTTACTTCAGTGAAATTACTGCCCCGATTGTTTATGTAATATTTGGAGGAATTGTCTCGGAAGGCAACACGGGTAACAACAAAATCACTTCCCTTAACAGGTTCATAATTTTCACCATCCTGCAATAAATACACATGCTAAGTTATGATCATTGAAGTATGATTTAACTTCCAGTTACACAATAAGAAACACAGAAATAAACTGTGTACTGTAGAACAGAATATCAATCAGTAAAATATTGTAGATGTGCATCCAAAACTCGTGCCACTGAAGTACCAAATCAATTATTTCCTGGAAGTGCACGGATACACTTGCTTTCTCAAGGTTCTGATGATTACTGGAGTTATGAATGAGTTCAGATACTTTATTCAAACGCATCTGGAACAAAAACAATTAATAAGTCCAAATTGACACAAGGATTATAAAGAAATGAAATGTATCAAGGTAACAGCATAACCAAATCAATAATTTTTCGAGTGAAAAGAATTTCAAGGGCAACAGTTCCATAGCTTACCTGCTTAGCACGCTTGCCAAAAACAAAGAGCATTGCATCAATTACATTGCTTTTACCACTACCATTTGGGCCCACCACAGCCGAGAAACTCTGTCACAGTTATTAAAAGTATTTTAGTGTGCAATATACAAAAAAAATATTCTGTTTAAGGACACCTTCTCAAAACCCTGAAAGAATAGACCATTCCTGCTGCAAACAATGTCATCAAACATGTAGAAAAATATTTATTACAAGGATTTAGTAAGGAAAAGTGAAAAGATATGATCATTGAAAAGCATATAAGCATATCTTTAACTTCACTGGTAATTTGATTTTGTCATGCCTGCACTGTAAGTGCGATGACATTACAAGTCCAGTTACTGAATTCCAGATAACAACTCAACCTTCAAATATTCAACTGCTGCGATGACATTACAAGTCCAGTTCCTGAATTCCAGATAACAACTCAACCTTCAAATATTCAACTGCTAACTCTTTGGTTAGCCATGAACCAAATAACATGAGCCATAACTTTTCCATCTTGTTTAGTGAGTTGAGCTAAACTCGAAAGGATCTATGAATGCTTGTTTTATTGGACTTTACCTATCCTGGAAAAGATCAAATGTTTACTAAGATCTTGGCACTTGACCTTGCACAGACAAAAAGCTCAACAACAAGAAACTTGACGAAGTATGGGAGACTGAGTGGTTGGTTGCTGTATCGTGAGAGCAATTTGCACAAAAGAATATAGTCAGATCATGCATCAGAGAGACGGTCATAGCACAGTTTCAGTGTGGCAGATAGTGTTGGGTCAGAGGACGCTTTAAGAATCAGATTACACAAAGCGAGGCTGTGACCAGTTCATGCATGAAGAAGATGGTTGCATAAACAAATTGCCTCAAAACCAAAGAGCCCAAAATACACTGGCACATTGGACAACTCAGCAGAAATTCCTGTAAAATAGATCAGCTTCATATGCCCCTATTCTTTTCATCAATTTCTGTAAATATTGTAGTATATGCAATATGGACAGATTGGACACAAAACAGGTCTTCCCTTGGCCAGGCTACATATTGGAAGACCAAGCTGATTTCTACATTGATTGTAACAGAATGAATGTTGAAGATAATGTTCAGCGTGATTCTAGTGGCTTTACTACCCCAAGTGCTCTTGATGAATTTAAACTCTATTATGTAAAAAGTAGGCAACAGAAACGCTGATATAAAAAATTGTATGTCCATTCTGATATTTTAGCAATCTCAATTTTGTAAAACATTTCCATGGTACGTTTCATGGACGTATTTTTAAATTTTGAATGAGATATTTTATCTTTGAAATAGATGCTTAAGGCAGGTATCGAATTTTAGATTTTCAGCATGGAATTTTATCATATATATTTTTAAACGTTGAATTATTTGAATTCTATGCAAATTTAATAGCAAATTTTACATCTCTTTTTGCACCTCTGAAGCTATTGCTCAATTATGTCATCATCAAATTCAAACACAAGAACAAACCAAGTGACTTAGGTTGCAACAATGACAACATGGATCGTCTACATAAGACTATCAGAGCCATTGCGATCAATAAAATACAGTGTCAAGTGTTATTTTTTTGTCTATCATATCAAATATTTCTACTAATTCTGATTTTGTATTTCTACCAATTCTATTTATAGACTAGACTTGAGTAGTGATTAGCCATAAATGAGTCATTTGCATTTAAATAACGACTTGAGGCCTTGGGATGTGTTAGTACGTGTTCAGCACATAGAAGTATACTGGGAGTATGGCCACCACATCGAGGAGTGTGCTTAGCATGTGTTGGCAAGTCTCTTCCTATTCTTGGCACAAGTGGAGCACATTACTTGAGGAGTTACATAGAAAAGGGTGCTTGTTCTGCGGCCACACATGGAGTGTGTGGCATATGTTGGTGTGGCCACTACATGGACAAGTGTGTTGGCATGTTGGCATGTGTCTAGTTATTCTTGGCACATATAGGGATGCATTATAGGGGAGTTACATTTTTTCTGTTCCTGGACATGTTTGTATGCATGGACCCTTCTCTTATTATATAAAAGGAGGAGGGTGTGACAAACAAGAAGTCATTGCAATTCCCTTTGTGTTAAAAAGAAGCTATATTTTCTGCTAATTTAAATTACAAAATTTGCACTTCCACTTCCTTGGAGCGTTGACAAAAACTGTGCAACACGTTGCCACAAAGAACACTCCCTGTGGGGTTGAAGATTTTTCCCACATTTTTGGCTGTGCAATCTCTGTGGACAACAAACCCCACTAATATTTCCTTCTAGTTGTCAACCATTGAACACCTGAATCCTTGATGACGGCAATAGCCCTTGATGTTGGCGACATTGATTTTTGAACATTGTTGATGTTGGTGGTATTGATTGTTGAACTCCTCTACCATGGCCTTAACAAGAATGTACCCATCACTCAAAGGAAAATAATTGGTTACGCATACTACGCTTTTTCTACCACATTTTACTGTTGAGGAGATGATCCTTTCACTCAAACCAAAATCACTGGTTAGGCATGTTAAACTTTTTCAGTTTCTATCATATTATAAGGTTGAGCAATCCAAGTCTAAAGACTTTGAGGGAGATGATGTTTATGTATCTCTTGCTGATGATCCCATTTTTAGTAGTGCTAAATCAATGAGTTTCATGAGTGATCATGTTGATCAGAGATTTGTAGTTTTGAAGTTTATTTCTGCTGCTACCACTAGCACTACTGCTAGAGATGCAGAGAAGTTTTAGGAGTCCTTGAACACTCAGCCAAATTATTTATGTAACTCATGTTTATGATCCCTTAACTGGTAGCGGTGATGAGTTTGATCATGATGAGGAGTGATCATGCTGATCACTGATATGTAGACTTGTAGTAGGTCAGTGAACCCATAGCTTATAACATTGTTTTTGGACTCTAAATGCCATTTAGAGCCTTATTGATTATGTACTTTGTTGTTGATATGTATTGCACTCGGTGCCAATTTGATATATTCACCTTTACCTAGTATATAGATGAGAAAATTTTGCATATTTTATCTCTATTGGTTTGGAATCATGATTTTAAATCTTAAAAATAGGTTTTTCATTAAAAACTAATTATTTCATGTATTTTTTTAAAGATCGATTCATTGATATCTGACCAGTCCTGGTTTGACTGATTCTGGTTTGAAACCCGGTTTGATAAGTGGATCGGCCCGATCACCGGTTCTAATTTTTAAAACTATGGTGTTCATACATTGTGGATGATTCATTATGTGATGTGAATTTAGTTTCAAGATTAAAGAAGTGAAAATTTGTCAGAAATAACGAAACACCGATTCACCCCCTCTCGGTATTTCCAACACTTTTTTCCTCTATTTCTTACTAATTTCACTCCACCATACTCTAGTCTCTCTTCACTTCCACTCATGTGCATGGCCACCTCACTCCAGTCTTTCCTTAGTTAACTCATACATATCTCTCCTTACCCATGCGCACTACTCCCTCCCTCTTCATATTTACTTCACTTAATCCAAACTTTGTTGAAATTGGGTAGCAAAGTGAGGTACTCTGACATGCCCTTAGTGTTCGGCTTGTGAGAGAGAAACACCCAGAAAGATGGATGTGTGGGCTTTGCACCCGAGTTTGGGGCTTTGGGACCCAAGGAAATTCTAATTTATTGTTAAGGTTGAGTTGGAGGGCTCTTGAAGGAAAGGAGGGCTTTCTAAGTGACCTAAGAGACAAGTATAAATATAGTAGCCAATGAAGAGGCTAGAACAAGAGCATGAAGGACATTCTCCCTTGTGAACAAAGGCAACAAGGAGCTGCAACCAAGCATGAAGGAAGTTGAGCTAAGTAGTTGAGGTTCTATGGTAAAGCAAGGAAGAACCCACTGTTTGGAGGCATGGTTAGAGGTCGTAGCAAGCAAAGAAGGGCGAAACTATAGTGTGAAAATTCCAACACTGGAATCCTATTGCAACAATTGGTATTATTTCTCCTAATTGTTAATTAATTTAACAATTTATCCGCTACAACAAATATCGAAATAAACACACTGCAACCTTCACAAATAAAAATTTGTAAAAAATAAAACGTTGGAACCTGAGAAATGCTAGCACACACATAAAATATAACACAAATGTTTTTTGACAATAGTCCCCGAAAAACCCAATGCAGAAAACTAATGCAACAACTGAGCATTTTATTATTATCTAGCAATGAGAAATTTTGAGTATAACTAGATGCTGAAATCTGGCAATCCTACAAAGAAAAATATTGGCAAAAATCTAGTGAGGCAGTTTCCTCACCCCAGAGGCAAACCCTTGGCACAACCTGCCTTCAAAAACTCGACCCTCTAACCCTCTATGTCAGCCTCTACGTTGCACTGCGCATCCTGCTTGATGTCAAGCCTCTGACTAGTCTCTGATTAAGTCGTTCTGCCTTCTGCTGGCTGGGAAAACTCTTCTCCGGCACTCTGGGACTCCTTCTTGGCCTCTAGAACTGAAGACGTTTTTCCCTCTCGGCAAATAGAACTTGCCTCTAGAAGTTTCCTGCATCAGCCTCGTCGGGCTCTTTTGCCTCTCTGCAAATGCACTCGTTGGATATAGGATACTTCCTCCAGCATCATTGTCTCTGCCCCTCTCTCACTGCTTCAATCTCTGACTCTCTCCAACAATTGACTGTTGCTACTCTAGAAATCGATCTACCAAGAAATCGAAATGTTGAAGTCTCAAGTGATTTATCCATCACCACATCGACCTCATCTTATAATCCTCTGTTGGAGCACCAACGACCAAGATTAAAACATAATCGATGGTTAGGATCATCTCTGGATCGATTTGTGTGAGTTTCTAGACTATTTTTGCCTTAACTTAATTAATATTGATTAATTAACCTATTTTCCTAAGTTTAGAATTAAGAAACATTAAAAAATTGGTTAATAATCTAATTAAGTCACTTCTAGGCGGAATTTCCAGAAACGATTTCTAGGTTCTGGAAATATCATGTATCCTAGCCTCTCTACAAAGTTTCGTGGCTACAACACATCTGATACTACAAAAACTAGCATTCCCTCTTAGCGAGGAATGTGTTCTAGTGTTGTTGCATGCCATGTAGCAGCACCTTGTCTTTGCATCATCTCCTGCCACGCTGCTGATGTTTGGCTGTTGTTGCCCACCAACTATTGCACAACTCTGATATACGTTGCATATGTATTGTTGTTGAACTGCAACACTACAACTTTGTTGTTGTTGCTACTGCAACACCTGCAACAAAAAACCATCCAAAATACTGAATCTGTAGAAATTTTGTGACCAACCCTGGTTTTCGATTTCTCCTTATTACTCCCATGTAGTTAAATGCCCATTCCCATAACCATTCATTCAACAAGCTGGAAATAATAAATATTTTCTGAAAACACAAATTTTGGAAATTTCACAGTGCTGAAAATGCAGAAATAAAAACTCAAAAAATATATCAGCCACACACACGGAAAATGACACGTTGATTTTTGGTCAACATGACCTTGGAAAAACCCCCTACAACTCTTGGGGAAAACCAATTCGAGAGCTCTTCTTTATTTCTGGAAAATGCTTTTACAGAGAACTGAAAAACACAGTAAAAATTACAGCAAACACAATAACCCACTTATCTCGATTTCCGTGCCAACTTTCCACCTTGAAAATTGTGCCAACAACAAACAAAAAATTACAGTAATAAATGCAGCATTAATTGATGTACTTGTTGCCTCGAAGTCCATGCCTGAATATGGCTATACAGAACTATACATACACATACAACAGTCCCCTCCTCGATTTTTGTGCCCTGAAAACAACCTTGAAAATCGTGCATTTGACTGATGAATGTTCTCCAAAAACAGTGTTGTACCTTGCCTTGAAATGTGTGCAAACAGTGTTGTACAGATTCTGCCTCGATAAACGTGCCAAGTAAATTTTGTTGTCCAAAAATACTGCCTTGGGAAATGTGCCAAGCTGATGTACGGATTTGTTGTGTCTTTGCTGCTCTCCCTCTGCTCAGAAATTTCTCCTTGCCCTCTTCTCCTCCTCTCTCAATATGCTCATGAAAGAATGAATGATCTTTTCCCTCTTTTCCTCTTTTAACCTAACCCTAAGTGACTTTTGGGGAATCCTTAAATCCAATGGCTAAGATAGCTTTAAATCTAGGGCTGAGATTAAATGCGCATTGAAATCTCACGTTCTATTTTTTAATTCACCCCACTTTAATAAAGACCCTCTTAGTCATTTATTTCCAAAGTCACTTTTCACTTTCTAATTTCACATTGACTTTATTAAAGTCACTTTAAAATTAGACTTAGTAACTTTATCACTTAAAGTCACTTTTAAATTAGATTGCACTTTACAATTTATAAAGTCACTTTAGGACAAAAAGTTAAATTCTTTTGGACACTTTTCCCTAGGCCAAAGATCAAAGCCTTAGGGAACCACTTGTCCTCTAGTACCCAAATTTCAACAGAATCAATTGTGATCAGTATAATGCATCTACCACCCGAGTCTCTGACTACTACTAGCCTCTGCACTGTCAACTAAAGATTCTACGTTGTCGTTGACTCTACTCTGTGCCAACTGCACTGCTGCCAACTCTGCACTGTGCTCCCCAGCATCTGACTACTACTAGTTTCTGCAACTATCACTTGGCATTTAACTACATCAACTGTCACTGATCCATCCTGCTACTGAATACTGTGGGCCCTTGCAACAAGGTATCGATCTAAGAGGTGGACTATTCAAGGATCTTGCCCATTTGTAGCTCTTTGGGGCTACAACACCAAGTCACCCCACCTCACTCCTAGAGGTATATCGGCGAACATAGCGAAGTCTTCTTCCAGCTTGGATGAAAGCCTATTGATCTCTCCAAAAGTTGTCCTATTCGTCCTGCTTCTCCTCCTTGTCCTTCTTCCTGAGAGGACACTGGGTACTGTAGTGACCGAGCTCAATGTTATGGAACTAGCTCCAAAAATAGAAGAAAAGAGATATCAACACCTTAGAAATAAACCACTTCGAGGGGGCAACCTCCAATACATTACATGAACGAACAATTATTGGATGATACAAATGACAAAACCTCCTTTCTATATATAGGAGTCCATGGGGCCACAATGTAATCCTAGTGGGGCCACAATGTAATCCTAGCCGACCTAACAATTTAATGTAAGGGCACAATAATAACAATATGAGGGTTACAGGGGTACAATAATAACAATAAGGGGGGCTACACTAACATAATAAGGGACTACACTATTAATATAGGGACTTAACATGCCCCTCTCCTTCAAACAAGTGTTGTCCTCAATGCTTGATTATTTCTTGATGGTTCTGTATAAAATTCTCATCCTCCCATGTGGAATCTTCTACAGGAAAGTTCTTCCACTTGCTGAGATACTCTGAAATTGATCGTACTTGTCGAGTTCTTGTTTCTGTGACTACATCAAAACTTTTTTCGATGTGATGTTGATCTTCTTGTTGTTTCATTAGATTATGCACCAAAGTTAGGTTATCATTTGGAGTTGGAGAATTTGTTGTTGATGCTCGATGTGATCTTCCACTAATTTATCATCCATATTAGCTATTATTTGATCCTTCAAACCATCCAACTTAGCCTCCATTTCTGCTTTTAAACCATCTATGTCATCTTCGATTGCTCTTCGTAAGATCGAAATTTGTTGCACTTGGTATTGTAATTTTGATATCTCATACTGCAATTCTTCCTCTTCATGCATCATAGTATAGCTTTTTGAGGGCTTAATGGGTATGGAATTATTATTTTGAGGCATTATAGAACCCAATACTGATAAAAATTCTAAAATATGCCCTTTGAATCACTTCAAACTGCTTTTTCAAACAAACATGATACAATTTTAAAAACCAAATACACACATTTTTCTTGCTTTTTAGGAGCTCGATATTGAAACTGAATTATCTCTGTAATTTCGGATCTTCAATATCTGAAATTTGGCACTAAGGTAGCCATCTGAATTCTCTTTTGAATGCCACAGGCCTGACCTGATTTGGATTCTTGAAGACAAAGTTGTGCCCAATCTCTTATGATGACCTAATTATGGACTAGTTCAGTAGAGCGAACTTGTACGACTTGCCACGTGTCACTGTTTCCTCCTTCGGCTCTGAAATTGATAGACAAGAAACTAAAGTCCGTGTACTTGCGGCCACTTTTTACATAATTCCAATCCGATGCTCAGAGAGAGAGTCATGAATATTTTCCCACGATCACCTCTTTGAAATTAAATTCGGGAACCTGCAAAAAACCTAACTTCCATAGACCATATCTCCGAAAATATTGCAAACCAAAATATGAAATTTTGCGATGATGTTCCTTAGGATTTCGGCTTCGCACTCTAAAAATTTCAGCTTCTGAAACTTTGTAGAAAAAAATTTATAGCGAAAATGCCACGATGACCTGTTTAGAGCAGCGAAACCCTAGAATCCAAACCTTTGATACCAAATATTATGGAACCAGCTCCAAAAATAGAAGAAAAGAGATATCAACACCTTAGAAATAAGCCACTTCAAGGGGGAAACCTCCAATACATTACATGAATAAACAATTATTGGATGATACAAATGACAAAATCTCCTTTCTATATATAGGAGTGCATGGGGCCACAATGTAATCCTAGCCAACCTAACAATAATAATGTAAGGGCACTATAATAACAATATGGGGGTTACAGGGGTACAACAATAACAATAAGGGGGGTTACACTAACATAATAAGGGACTACACTATTAATATAGGGACTTAACACTCAACACATCTAAAGCATTTGACCTTTGCTTATGGGTCCTTCTTCTTCCTCTGCTTCCCCTGTCCCCGACTGGGACCAATAGATGCGAGGGCCACATTCTCCTCCTCCTTCACCATCTTCAATCCACTATTGATGCTGCCACTGATGGAGCTCTTTAGCAGAGCTTGTCTCAACTCCTGCTGCTACAAATCATCCCACACCCTGTCCCATCCTAGTAGTGTGTCTCTACCCAATATATTTTGGACGAAGACCTGCCAATCCTCAAAGACACCGTTGAGAGCTAATCACACTAGCTCTAAAGGTTGAGGTGTTGCCACGACGGTTGATAGTTGGTCTCAGATCTCCTGAATTCTGGTAAGGTAGGGGTCTATGCTTTCCCCTTTTTGCATCCGGATGAGTCTCAGCTTCTCCTCAAGATACATGTTTTGTTGCTCGAAAGTACCCTGATATAACATGGCAAGAGCATCCCACATCTGCTTGGCAGTATCTTTGTCAGCTGTATGTGAGACTACATGATCCCTTACTCCATCTAGGATCAACTACTTCGCCTATGGCATCTCCTTTTTGTACTCTTTTAGCTGATATGCATCCTGAGGAACCGCCACTACATTATCAATGTAGGTTTTCAGGCCAAATTCATCCAAAAGGAAGGACATCTCTGCCTTCCAGATGACGTAGTTGGAAGCTCCATCCAACCTATCCTGATCACGAAGCCCTGCAGTGGCCATCTCAATGAATTGTCGAAAACTTCCTCTTTCCTTCTGCTCAGTTGTTGCTCTGCTACTCGCTCTCCCTTCTAGAGTGATAGGATTTGCTCACAATTATTGTCAATCTACAAGGAAAATCGAACTTCTTGAGACTAGAAGTTCCCTGAGGAAAATTTTCCCTTTGTGTGTGCTCTTCTCTCTTCCACCCCGACGTTGATTCTGCATTAGCAATCTGCTGCAAAACCCTCTGCGTCCAGCTAGAGATCTGCCCAACGAAAACTCTGAGTTGCTCCCTTCTCCTCTGGAATCACTCGATCTAGAGAAATCGAATTTTTCTACACCTCACTCAGAAAAATCAAACCTCCATAAATACCTCGGTCTCCTAACAGAATGATTGTGTTGCCCTTGGGAATTTCAGCCTGCTACCCACACTTAGCAGCAAAATTCCTTCTTTTCGCCTCTGAGCTCTGCAGTTGATAAATTGTGCTCTGATACCAAATGAAAATTCCAACACTAGAATCCTATTGCAACAACTGCCATTATTTCTACTAATTGTTAATTAATTTAACAATCTATCTGCTACGACAAATATGGAAATAAACACACTGCAACCTTCACAAATTAAATTTTGCGGAAAAATAAAATGTTGGAAGCTGAGAAATGCTAGCACACACACATAAAATATAACACAATTGTTTCTAGACAAAAACACCCGGAAAAACCCAATGTGGGAAAACCAGTGCAGCAACTGAGAGTTTTATTATTATGCAACAGTGAGAAATTCTGACTACAACTGTATGTCGAAATCTGGCAATCCTACAAAGAAAATTATTGGCAAAAATCTAGAGAGGAATTTCCTCACCCCATAGGCAAACCCCTGGCACAACCTACCTTCAAAAACTCGGCCCTCTGACGCTCTGCGTAGCCTGCTTGACGTCGAGCGTCTGACTAGTCTTTGATGAAGTTGTTTTGCCTTCTGCTAGTTGGGAAAACTCTTCTCCGATATTTTGGGACTCCTTCTCGGCCTCTGAAACTGAAGACGACTTTCCCTCTTAGCAAATTGAACTTACCTCTAGAAGTTGTTGCACAGTCCCTACGTCAGCCTCATTGTGGCTCTTCTGCCTCTCTACAAATGAACTTGTTGGATCTGGAATACTTCCTCCAGCCTCAACTGTCTCTGCCCTCTCCCACTGCTTCGATCTCTCTCTCCAACAACTGATTGTTGCTACTCTGGAAATCGAATTGCCAAGAAATCGAATTATTGAAGTCTCAAGTGATTTCTCCAAACAATACATCGACCTCGTTTTATAATCCTTTGTTGGAGCACTAGCAACCAAGATTAAAACATAATCGATGGCTAAGATCATCTCTGGATCAATCCGTGTGAGTTTCTAGACTATTCTCGTCTTGACTTAATTAATAATTATTAATTAACCTGTTTTCCTAAGTTTAGACTTAGGAAACATTAAAAAAATTGGTTAATAATCTAAAAGTCACTTGTAGGCTGAATTTCGAGAAACGATTTCTAAGTTCTGGAGATCTCATGTATTCTAGCCTCTCCACAAAGACTAGTGGCTAGAACACATCTGATGCTACAAAAACTAACATGTTGTAGGTGGTCGTAGGCCTAAAAGAGTTAGTGTTGTCCAGCAAAAATACTATATTGTAGGAGGGCTGCAAAACTAGGAGGAGCCACAACCTACGAGAAGCAGAAGCAACAAGAGGAATAGACAACAGGGTCGCAGGGCCTACCATAGGCAAGAGACGACTAAAGGTGAGACGACTAAGTAAAGGTTGATCTGGGTTGGTGAGTGTGTTGAACAACTAGCCAAAGGCATACAGGTACCTAGTTGAGTGTGTTGGCAAAGGGCTGAAGAGGACCTTGGGCTAGAGGATCATGCCCACTGAAGCCAAAAGAATAGGTTTCCTTAAAGGTATCAAGATTGGCAAAACTTTTCAATTGACCCATATGGTCTTTGTGATAACAATCTTCCTTTCTAGGATGACTCAACTGGGGATGAACATAAGCTCAAAGAGATCCTTGATCTATATTGCACTACCATAGTATGGAGATCAACTTGAATAAGACACCCATTCTTTCTCTAAGATAAATAGGTTGATGAAAATTATTTTCTGCAAATATTTTCTTTTCATGAGATAGTCATAGGGATTGTTGAAACCGAATGTTTGGGATTAGGCAATTAATGTAAAATAGTGTAAATAGAAAATAAGGAGAATAGGAATATGAAAAGACATTGGGAGATGAAGCCCAAGAGTCTCTCCCTCCATGTATATATTTATGATCAGTCTTAATGCAAAAGCATAATTCATTTGAGTTACCTCCTGGCCTAACATGGTATCAGAGCTCAGGTTCCAGCCCCATTTTTGGCTTAATTTCTACCCTTGTAACTCCACTCCCTCCTGCCTTTGTTCTGCATTTATGCGGCATTTTTCCAGCACAAGATCCTCATCTTCTCGTTGAAGAACCTCACTTGTTTTTGGCGGTGTGATGCTTGCACTCTCTTCTAAGGACGAGACTGATGCATAGAGACCGAGCGGCCTACCAAACTGTATGTAGATTGTCGAAGAGTGGGGGATTGACAGTCGAATGGCCTAACTATGTTTCAGCAAATTTACTGTGAACGTTGGTGATTCTCTGCACATGAATGGTTGTTTAAACGTTGGTTGTATGGTATGTTAAAATTGAGTATCATATGTCTCTGAGTTGAAAATTAAATTGAATTGCGTTATAAATCCTGTGTCTGTGTCATACACCCGATTAACATACACCCTCCGTGTTGCGGCATCGTGGTGCATCGAAAGTGTGGTGCTAGTATCGTGATTGTGTTATGAAACTATGTATTGTATATTGTATAATGTGGCGCAACGGAAGCATGATTAATCTGTGGCTCCATGATTGTTGCTCTCCCCACACAATAAATACCACCTCCCCTCCGTTGTGTTAAACAATGCAACAAACCACCTTTTCCATGTTCCAGTTAATACAACTCTGCTCAGTTACGTAATACGTCCCTCGCTCGTCAATACAACGACACTCCTACAATGTCTCCTCCCACACAGTGAATGCAAACATTGATTCTCCCCTCCCCTAAAACCACCCTTCGTGGCATCAAACCACCACGTAACACCACTCTCCTCCACCAACCATCACTTAACACCACTCTCCTCTGCCCACCATCACTTAACATTGCTCCTCTACTTGGTATATAATGTATACTCTCAATTACTATATAACACCTCCCCGACACCTATATAACTATGCCTCTGGTTAATACCCACAGAGTCTCTGTCAATACATTGACTCCCGATTCATAAACCTCGTGCTATATTAACCCTGACATGGTTATTATATACTACCTCCCCCATATACTACCTCTTCCCCATGTACACCCTCCCTCATATAATCCTTCCCCAAATAATACCTCCTATATATTATTACCTCATTTTTTTTCAAAGTTAAACAAATTTTGCCACAATAAGTGCATTTTTTTTTCCACCATAAGTAGAATTTTTTACACAGTACACATATTTTTAATGCATTCAATGCTATCATTTGGAGTAGTTCTCTTTGGAAAAGAAAACTATCCTGAATGGTCATGGAAGATAAAACACTCATTTTCAATGAATTGTGGAGAGGAGTTTGTTAAGGAGAAGGAGATAATGCACCTACAAAGCCCACCTCAGATAAGGAGATTGTCATTTGGGAAAATAAGAACAGCAAGGTCTATGCCTTTATTGCAACATTTGTAAATGAAGAGGTGAGTCGCCATATTTCACCATTCTCAAATGCTTTTGATGCCTTAAAGAAATAGAAGGAATTGTATGACTCACATTCTGAACTTGAAGTTGTCCAATTGATGATTAAATTGTTCAGTCTTGAATAGAAAAATGATGACCCTTTTGCTTTAACATCATAAGTAAGATCTATAATGCATGATATCAAAACCATTGGTGTTGAAATAGACATTCGTCTCATAGCTTATGTCAAGGCACTATATCCCACTTATTCATATTATCTTGAGTCATTGCAAGCAAGTGGAAACGTCAAGTAGATTACCTTTGACTACCTTGAGAAGAAGTTTGCTGAGAGAGAGAAGGCTTTTGGGAAGAAGACACCTCTCCTCGATCTTCTGAAGAAGTTGTGTGTCTTGCACATAGAGAGAAGAATCATGCACAAGATCCTTCTAGAGGAAGAGGAAAAAGAAATTTTAAAGGCAAGGGGGCAGACAGTTCCAAGGAGAAAAGTTTAATCATTACATACATTTCAATAGAGATGGACATGATGCATCCACATGTAAGTTGCCTTGGGACAAAATTGAGCAGGAAAGAAATGAAGACAAAGGTAAAACCAATGATAAAGGCAAAGGTAAAGCACCCGAATTCGCTTGCAATGTTGTGGCACAATGCAATATTGGAGTAATTGAAGACTTGTTCAATGCTTCACTTGCTTCATGGAAAGTTGATTGGTTGCTTGATTCAGGAGCAACGTGCCATGTGACTTTTAGGAAAGATTTTTTTGAAGAATTCACTGACAATGTTGATGGAGCAATATATTTTGCAGATAAGTCGAAACTCAAGCCATCAAGGCTTGGCACCATCAAGCTCAAATTGCCTGGTCTTCCAGAGTTTCTTCTACATGATGTTCTATACCTCCCGTAATTGAGGAGAAACTTGTTGTCCTTGGTCCACGTCCGCCAGCAAGGACACTCCATTAATATATTTGATGGCAAGGTCAAGGTCAAAAAAGCATCAGATCACTCACTTGTCATGACGCGGGAAGAAGAAGAAAGACTTTTGAAGTTGCAAGGTACCTCTGCTCGTGCATAAAACTTTTCATACAGATCTCACTATGATGAAGGTACATTTCCATCAAGTCTTTTATGGCGTGTTAGATTTGGACACTTGAACTATGACAACCTTTGCTTGTTGACGAAAAATGGTGTTACTGGTTTACCTACAATTCCTAGGAAACTTAAGCAAGGTGGTGTGTGTATTCTAGGAAAGCATAGCAAACAATATTTTCATGATTCTCATTCCATAGCACATAGAAAACTTGAACTTGTTCATTCAGACTTATGTGGCCCAATGCCTATTCCTTCTACAAATGGTAATAAACATATGATGACATTTATTGATGACTACACCAGAATGTGTTGGGTTTATTTATTGAAGAACAAATCTGATGCTTTTCAAACATTCAAGAACTTTCATGCATGGATTGAAAATGATGCACAATCTCATATTGGCTCTATTCGCACTGACAATGGAAAAGAACACACTTCAAATGAATTTGAAAAGTATCTTCGCCAGCATGGGATCAAACATCAAATAATTGTGCCTTATAATCCCCAATAGAACAGAGTAGCTGAAAGAATGAACAGGACAATCTTAAATATTGTACGTTCCATGATGTTTTTCAAGAATGTTAAATTGATGTTTTGGGTTGATGCAATTCTGTGTGTTGTGTATATAAAGAATAGGTGTCCATCTAATGTTATTAGAGACAATACTATTTATGAAATGTGGTATGGCCACATTCCTTCGGTAAAGCATCTCACGGTCTTTGGTTCCACCTGTTATGCCTTTACACCTAAGGAACAAAGAAACAAACTTGGTGCAAGGAGTCGCAAGTGTATCTTCTTGGGGTATTCAAATACCTCCAAAGCATATCGTCTCTATGATGAAGTGAATAAGAAGTTTGTAGTGTATAGAGATGTCATATTTCTTGAATCTTCCAAGACTAACAATGTTGTTGAGCGGGAGCTTGACCACTTGGATAGATTCAGACATCCAAAGTCTTCTCAAGAATTTCATAATAAGATTCCACATCTTGAAGAGGGGATTTCTATACTGGAACAATCTGTGGAATCTTCTTCTAAAACACTCTCTCCCCCACATGAAGCTCCAACCACTGATGACACTTTGAGTGATGTGATTGACATAATTGGGAGACTAAATCTTGATTCAACCCCAACTCAGTCAACTGAGGAGCCTGGACCATCCCAGAAAGGTCCTCCAAAACGGCTAACAAAGACACTTGAAAGTGTTTGTCAAGATGAGGTTGGAAAGACAGGAACAAGAAGTACAACCAACCAAAATGGAGGTGATGTAGATGATTTTGATTCACCTATTGATATGGATGTTTCTTATGATTGTGAACTGAATTTGTCTACAAATTTTGAACCAACTTCCTTCAAAGAAGCAGCTTCTCATCATGAATGTAAAGAAGCAATGCAGAAAGAATATGATGCCTTAATAAAGAATGCCACCTGGAAGTTGGTTGATCCTCCATTGGGAACGAAACCAATAAGTTGCAAGTGGGTCTACAGGAACAAGTATAAAGCTGATGGCTCACTTGACAAGCACAAAGTCAGACTTGTGGCAAAAGGTTTTGCATAAAGGAAGGGGTCGACTATGAGGAGACTTTTTCTCCCACAGCAAAATGGGTTATGAACGGTTGTAAAGTTCATCAAATGGATGTAAAAATTGCTTTCTTGAATGGAGATCTGAAAGAGAATGTTTTTATGTCCCAGCCAGAAGAATTTGTTGTGAAGGGTCAAGAACACAAAGTATGCAAGCTTGTAAAATCCTTGTATGGCCTCGAGCAAGCACCACAAGCCTAGTATGAGAAGTTAACTGGGCATCTTCTAAAACTCAACTTCAAACATTATTATCTTGATGATGCAACTTTGTTTGTCAAGAAAGTTGGCAAATCAGTTGTATATCATGTGGTGTATGTAGATGATCTTTTGATGACACAAAACAATGAGAGCTACATTGCATCCATAAAGAAGGAATTGAGAAAAGGTTTTGAAATTACTAACATGCGCTATGTTCACTACTATCTTGGTATTGAAGTAACTCAACATCGAAAGTTTATATTCCTCTCTCAGTGTTGGAAATACTAAGAGGGGGGGTGAATCAGTATTTCTTTTCAATTGTTATTTTTACCAGTTAGATCACTTTGCCAAGCACTGACTTGGACTTCACGAGGCTCCGACCTCTAGGACTCCAACCCTATCTTCCAAGGCTCCAACCTTGTCACTTTGAGGCTTTGACCTCTAGGGCTCCAACTCTATCTCTGGTACAAGCACCAACCTGGTCTCTTGAGGACTCCTATCCTCTAGGGCTCCAACCCGCTACTTTAATTCATCAAGATAAGTTTACTAGTTCTTCACGGCTCCCAATAACATCTTTGCACAGTGCAACGAGCCTTGTCAATCTCTTAGCCAACACTACCTTCTCCAAATCACTTCATCAATGACAACCTTGTCTTCTCAAAAGGTGTCACCACTACTCTTCATGTCACCCAAACACTTTCTCCAAGGTCACCTCATGATGACATCAGCAAGTCTCTAAGGCTTCAATCAGTACTTGGTGATGTCTCAAGGTGTCTTCACAACAATTCCTCCAAATGCTTCACAATGTTTTCAATCAAGGGATGACTTCAATGGTTCTTCAAGGACTACTCTTAAGGATTTTTCAATAGTTGCTCCAAATACTTCACTTTGTCCAAAAATAAATGCTCCAAAGGTGTCACAGCTTTATCCAAAAGACTGTCAAGAGTTCCTTTAATAAGGATCCTTCAAACAATACTTGAGCTTCTTAACCACTAATTTGTCACAGGTCCAAAGTGTTTCAAGGTGATCCGAGTTTTACGAATGTTATTGTTCAAGCTTTTAAGCTATCACACGTCAGAGCTATTATGATCACATTCTGAAGCAAAGGTTCACACTCCTAAATCTGAGTGACAGTCTTCACTGATCCACAACACAATGCTCTCAAGTCCGAGTTCTCTGCAATGTCCACACACTTTGACTGTCCACTGGTCCGGTACCTCCTTCAAGTTGTCATGGGATAAAAAGAAGTGTCACTGATCTGAGGTCATATCACTATGAAATCTTCTCCTTTCACTATTCTGAACTACTGTGCACTGTTGTCACGTCAATGGACTGGTTAGGGTTACTAACAGTCCCTTGCCAGCCCCTCCACCTCTTCCAAAAGACCTCCTACAATTGCGGCCTCCTCTTCTTAAATTCTGCCCACAATTTGCTCCCTTTCTAGGCTAATACCAGCCCCAAGCAACCTTCCTCAGCCCTCTTGTTCAAAGAAATAAGGTCTGCACCCTTGTTGTGTCAAAAACCAACTCCACAACACCTTATTTCAGAGACTTTCTTGGTTGTTGCATATTTGCTTAATCATCTAGGAGCTACGGTCTGCACAAGGGATGAAACCCACACAAAAGAAGCCCAAAATAATAAATTTTCTTGATCCTCGGCCTCCTGTAGAAGTCTCTAAAATTGTTGACCGAACTGGTGGTTGAAATGAGGTGTTGGACGTCATATTTAGATAGGATTTCGACCTTTAATAAAGAGACACGTCTCTTGGAGTGAGGTCGATATAAATGTCTGAGTGTAGGTCAGCTAGCCTTAAAAAAATATTATTTTTAAACTTAAAAAATATTTTCTCACAAACCATTGGGAGTTTTGGGAAAAGAAAAGGCTTGTTGGAAAGCTAAAATTATGCTCTAAAGGATGGTGAAGGTCTCACAAAGAAATGTTGCCTCTAAGTTAGTGAAAAATATATTTTAAAGTGTCTGGTCATTTATTAGTGCAAAAGCAGAATTCCTTCCAGTGTTGGGCATATTCATGGATTGATTTCTTCATAGTTTGCCTTCTTCGTCTTAGGGTCAAAGGCTGATATTGTCATCTTTGTCATCATGTCATCAAGGGTGGTTATCCATCAAGCGTAGTCCACATAAGTTATCAAGAGCTTCTAAGGACATGATTAAAACCTCAAGAACATTTGCCATCTGGAGAACTTCAAGGAGTCTTTCAACCACCATCTAGATCATTTAAATGAGATCTTACAACAATGTCATCATGTACCATCAAGGGTTCTTCTAGTCCTTCATGTCATGTCCCTAATCATTGTCCATGTCATCAAATGGTCCTCCATGTCATCATCAAATTTTCAACCATGTCATCTTGACATCATGCTGGATCCAGTGTTCTTCATCAAGAGCAAGCACATCATCATCAATGGCATCCTATATAACCAAGAGGGACTTGTCATCATGAGCAGGAATATATTTATACGAGGTTTGCATGATGTCACTTCTAGAGTTTTTCATTTGGGTTTTTAGGCTTTTACAAAAATATTGATCCTCGTATTAACATCAATGACAACCTAAGACCAACACTCAGAAGAAGTACATTGGAGATTTGTTAAACAGGTTTGGCATGGATGAGTGCAATCCTTTGACTACTCCAACGGAACAGAACTTAAAAGTGACATCCATTAAAGGAAAATGGATTTGACAATGCAGCAAAGTATAGACAGCTTGTAGGAAGTCTCAACTACCTAACTACTATCAGACCAAACATTTCATTTGTTGTTGGAATCCTCTCAAGGTTTATGCAAAAGCCTTGTGAGGGACATTGGTCTATTGCAAAACGAGTTCTAAAGTACTTGAAGGGAACTCATGACTTTGGACTTAAATATACACAATTGGGTGACTTCAGCTTGATTGGATACTCTGATTCAAACTTCGATGGAGATAAAGAAACTAGGGTATCTAGTTCAAGTTATGCTATGAGTCTTGGATTAGGAGTTGTCTCCTAGAGTTCACACAAACAATCAGTTCCAGCAAATTCCAAAACTGAGGCAGAATATGTGGCAACAGCTAAAGCAAGAAAGGCAATTGCGTGGCTCAGGAAAATCCTGGAAGATTTGCAAGAGAAAAAATGTATTCAACTCCTCTCATGATTGACAACACTTCTAAAATAAAGTTGGCTAAGAACCCAAAGCTCCATGATCGAACAAAGCACGTCAATACAAAATACCATCTGATTCAACATCATGTCGAGGCCAAAACATTCCATCTACACCATTTTTCCACAAATGAGCAGATTGCACACATCTTCACCAAAGCACTTAGAAGAGAAAAGTTCGAAAGATTTAGAATGATGCTTGGACTCACTAACATCCCTTTAGATTAAGGGGGAAATGTTGACACCTAATCTTTGGGATTAGGCAATTCATGTAAAGTAGTGTAAATAGGAAACAAGGAAAATAGGAATATGAAGAGGCACAGGGAGATGAAGCCCAAGAGTCTCTCCCTTTATGTATATATCTATGATCAATCTTAATGCAAAAACACAATTCATTTGAGGATTACCTCTTGGCCCGACAGGGATGGATTGAAGTATTTAGAGATTTTTACTAAACCAAATCTTATGGTTTGCAAATTGGGGCTACCTTGTAGAAAAAGCGGAAAAAAAAGGGTTTTGTTTAGTGAAATAAATGGTTGTCTAAGGGAGGTGCAAGATTGGGGTTGGCATATAGCAAAAGTGGGAAAAAGTATTTTTGTTAGTCACAATAAATGGCTATCTAGGGAAGGGAAGCTTATTTTAGTTAATTTAGTTATGGAAGTTATCCCTATTTATTATAAGTCACTAACTTTTATTCCTACGGTTATACTTCAAATGATTAGAGGAACGAGCTTTAGATTTCTTTGGTTTGGGAAGAAAGGAAAAGAAGGAACACCCCTTGTCAAGTGGAAGGATGTAACATTTCTAAAAGACCTAGATGGGTAGAGCATAAAAAAAGTTAAATCCATTTGGCAAAGCATTAGCTACCGAATGCGTCTCGAGGTTGATTCTAGAAATAGCTTACCCAAAAGTACAGCTTGAATGGACATAATGGTTAAGAGCATGTGTTTCATCCTAAGCGGTCATAGGTTCAAAACCAGAGGAGGCAAAGTATGTATACCTCCGTAAACTTTAGCATTCAAATCGTTTCATGGAAGGAAGTCCCTTGTCCCACAAACAAGGGGATCTCAAGCACCAATTTGGTGTCTAGCTTGGCAAAGGTATTTGGAGATTTATATGTCCCTTAAAATCTCGCATGTTTATGTGGTTTCCACTTAGAAATAAAGCTCTTAATTGAGATGCCTTGCAAAAGACATTACAATAATGGCCATGGCAAATGTTCTCTTTGTAAGAAACAAGAGAACATTAACCATATTCTTATATCCTGTGCCTATACTATTCAAATACAAAAAGAGTTATGAAACTTAACCAATTTAACAAATGTCTAGGTCGAAGGTGCTCTTGAGGAAAGATTAAGAGGATGATCTTTAATCGTCTTTAAAATGTATCAAACCTCTTCCCCTGATTGTTGCCTTGGCAATATCCTCATAATGCAAGTATTTTTGTTGATGGACATATTCTACCCATACAGTGTGTTGTTTAAAGCAAGTCAACCTTGGATAACTTCAAACAAATCTCTAAAGAAAAAGCCTATTAAGCAGGTATATGTTAAGCATATTGATAAAAGTGGTGCCCAAGCAGACTTTGATGGAGCCTATTAACAGAATCCCCTTCTTGTAGGGCTGGGGGGCTACCATTTATTTGAATGATTCTCATGCTATAATGTTCAAGGCTAGCCTCAACAATGGTACAAACAATTTTGCAAAATTGACAACCCCAAAATTACTTCTTTTTCAATTAACTAAATAGTTTCTTGCTAAAATACAAATCTTTGGAAACTCATTGGTAGTAACCAATTGGATGTGAGGCATTAGTAATTGGGATAATTATATGTTGAGGCCTAAGAAACCGGATTCGTCCCCCAGGGCCTTTGAATCTCGAATCCGGCGAATCGAATACGATTCTCCAAGAATTGTACCGGATTCTTGGGATTCGGCCGTATCCGTACAGGGTACGGCGAATCCCGACCGTACCCTGTATGGATACGACCGAATCCCGTACAGCCGAATTCTCCGTTTCAAAAAGTGTGATTTTTGGTTATAAAGTAAGAGTTAGTGTGGGAAGGAAACAACAAAAGGAACCTAGACAAGCCTGCGACCGAGCCAATAAACACTCATCCAACGATCAAATTCAGAGATGGCTGGAAAAAGTGACAAAAGGTAATGAAAACCCTTTTGTTTAATGGATGCAGTCTCTCTAGTTGCAACGCTTCAGATCTGAGCGAATGTTTGGGTCTGCAAAAGGCTCACATCTAGAGGGACCAAAGCCTCTAGGCCTTGCGGCCTCCATTTGACTGATATATCAATGGCAACATCCAAATTTCATTGTTCAGACCACAAATCAATGTATAACCTCTTCAAAGATGCAACACTAAACTTGCAACCACAAACTGTTAGACCTAGGTTATATGCAGTATGGAACAGTCCTTATAATGTTTGTGGACAGGCCTTTAGTCCTTGCAGTAAGCTCCAGTGGATCATATCTGTAATGACAAGTTACCAGACCAAACAAAATGATAAAACCCTTGCCAAAATATGAGATTAGGCCTGCAATCACTAGAAATTAATCTTAAATCAGATGCAAGAAATTTACAAGCCCTACAATATGTGCGGCTAGGGCTAGGAGGAGAGCAGTGGTGAGCATGATGATTGGGATGAGGACAATGATGCTGATTATGATGATGAGGATTGATGACTCATTGAGGCTTCAGGCTTGTAGTCTTGGAGACTGTAGTTTTTTTGTATTTTCTATTTCTATTTGCCATTGGCAGTGTACTTATGTACACATTTTGATTCTGATGGCTTAATGAGAAAACTACAGTATCTTACTATCTTGTCTTTCTGAGTAAATTTGAAAATTGTATGATGTATCAATGTATCATGTATGAGTATCTAAGATCTTAAATCTATGTTCGAATCAACGAATTTGTGTAAAAAATATCTACTTTTTAATATATATATATATATATATATATATATATATATATATATATATATATATATATATAACGTATCATATCGTGTAAGTGTCCTGTTCTGGGGTCACCGTATCCCGAATCCGATTCTCGAATCCCCGTATCCCCATATCCCCGTATCAGGTGACTTAGGTTGAGGCCCATTTTTGAGGAACTTCTTTTCAAGTCTGCTTTTAACTTTGTCTCTTTTTATTCAAAGGCAGGTTTGCGGTTGACTCCAAGTTCATGGCATGTACAATGAGTCAAGGAGGACTTATTTACATACGCTTGTTTGTGTTTTCTGGCTTTGTAACGGTTTTTTCTATTTTATAAATGGTGCTGGAAGATAACTACTTTGACATTCTCTCTCGAGTTATCGTTGATATATGCCAAAATTATGACTGACGTTTAAAAGACCAAACAGATCCACTCGGCGGATGCTAAGTAATGTAATATTTATAGACTGTTTGGAGGCTTATGCCTGGAGACTATTTTTGTCTTTTTCGACAACATATCTTGAGATATTAGAAATGATTAAATGCATCTATAGAGTGCAATCTTCAACCTTGATGAACGAAATTAAGAATTCTTTCCGTGTAAAAAGAAAGTAATAACTCAAAGAGACAATAGAGAATCTCCCATGGATTTTGAGAACAACATTGTTCGTGAAATACCAAATGCTCCATCATATGGCCCTTAATTGACAGTAAATGAATATTTTTTGAAGAAAATTCATCAATGACAGATTATTTATCAATGGACCTAAAAGATGGAGCAATCTAAGAGAGTTTTCTTCCTTTCAAAGATCTGACACAATACAACACTGAAATTTCACAAAGTGTGTTCACTGAGCTTAAAAAACAACAACTGTAAAAATAATCGCATGTTATTCTCATAAGCTTAATTAAGAAAGAGACAAGCAATGAAAAGGACCAAGCTATGAGCAATCAACTTGGCATTAACGCCCACAGGCATGAACCTAGCGCAGGGGAATAAAATTGTGTCGTTTTTTTTCCAAAAGAGCAAGGAATCGAGTGTTTTGCACCTTGTGGAAGGGGCCAACCCTCTGTTCTCCAGCATAGGACTTGAAATTCTCCATAACCATTTCTCTGATAAAAAGCCTCGGCTGGCTGGACCTGCTATTGCCGTTGTTTCCGTTACAGTCCATTGCACTCGAATTGTCAGGTGTATCCTGCAAGCGTCCCATTCTTCTTGTCTGTTTGGTTAAAGGTTGATGAAAGCTCCTCGGATTCGGACTGATTTCGGCCCCTTAAAAGATTAGGCCAGAGTTTGGATGTTCGCAAAGCAATTTCATCGAAGATCTTCAGCAATGGCGTATCGATATATGGGCACATGTCGTGTGGGGAAGCGAGAAGCGAGGGGTTTATATGGTCTGTTAGTGCTTTTTGAGGTTTTAAGCGGGAAAACAACGAGACATTTTGAACTGCGTATCCAATCATAATGAGTAATATTATGTTATTTTATTATCATTTTTAATCAACTTTCAGATCGTGGTCCTATGAAGTTATTTGCCGGAAGCTATGTTTTAAATCAATTATAAGGTGAAATAGTTACTAATATTATTTTGTTATTCAAATGATATTTTAATGTTTTTTATACTAAAAATAGTTTATGAGATTATGCGTTTTTTGTTTTTTGTTTTTTTCTTATTATTCAAATGGATGAAATTAAATTAAATTAAATTTTAACATCCACGAAATTAAAAATAGTTTATGGGACTATGAGTGTTTTGTTTTTTTCTCTTTGTATTTCAGTGCTTTCCTTATTCAAATTGATGATGAGTCGACCCAACCTTCCAACAATCTTATCGTTGAAAAGACAATGCCAAGAAACTGATGCTAACATATTCCCATAACTTTTTCTGATGTCTTTGAACGTATCACACTCCAAAATGAAATGTTTTTTTTCTGATTCCACTACCCCAGACTTTTCCACAGTCATGTTTCACACCAAAGATTATGCGAGTTGGTTCTTAATTGAGCAATAAGAACCTTTGCCCTCCACGAAATGTTAGCTCCAATGTACTCTTTTTGTTGGAGATCATACGTAGGGTTGAATTCTTCAATATAGTACTTCTTCTTTCTACCAAACTCTTTTCCCCATACCTTTCACGAATTTTCTCCATAACAAAATTCCACAGCACCTTGCTATTTGTGGGACAAGCATTAAGGTAGATATTATATTTTTGCATCCATGTGTAGTTTTGTCTCATCAATGTTTTCTTTCTTTCACTCATGCCTTCCTTGAAGATAACATTAGGCCATCTACCGACTCCCATTTACTCAATTCCTTTTAGATATCTTATAAGCCGCACCATAGCAATTGCTTCAATGGGAGTTGCTCCTGTTTCACTCAACATTATCTCATAAGTTACCAAACTTTTTATTTTGAACTTGCTCATGATCGGGCGTTTTTGGATTTTCTCAATTTGCTTCCATTTTGAGATAGGGGTGTTGCTAGCCCACAATTCACACCCATATAACATCACTGGACAAACTAGGAGTCCAAAAAGCACTTTAATCGTTTTCTAATCAATAACTCTGCCTCTTTACATCTATTTTGAAGAGCATATAATGCTTTCCATCCTCCTAAGATTCTCTTCTTTCTGTAGTCCTCCCAGTTAAGTTTGTTGTTGAAATCGATCCCGAGGTATTTGTACTCATTTACCTTTTCAAGAATGTTGCCTTCAAAAAAAAATGTATGATGAACTCGCTCAACTTTCCAACAAACCCATTGCTAAAAAGACATTAAAAAAAAAACGTATGATGAACTCGCTCAACTTTCCAACAAACCCATTGCTAAAAAAACAACACCAAAAAACCAATTCTAATATATCCCATGACTTTCTTTTATATCTTTAAAAACGTGGTCCTATGTAATTGTTTACCAAAAACTGTGCTTTAAATCCCATTATAAAGTGATACAAGTACTAATATTTTTTATTATATTTATTTATGGCATACCATTAACTTAAAAGCCGGGAATTAATATATGGAACATCAAATTTCAACGCCTATCAATGATACGTTTGTGTTTATGGATATGCTATGTTATGGTTATGAGGTTGGAATTAAATGTAAAATTGAGGTGATTTTAGTGAAATATAAGTTATATATATATATATATATATAATGTTTTATGTTTATGGATATGTTATGTTATGGTTGTAAGGTTGGAGTTTAGTGTAAAACGGGAAAATTTTGGTGAAATAGAAATTTGTAATAATAATAATAATAAGATATTATGTTTTATGGATCATAAATATAGTAAAATATATATATATATATATATATATATATATATATATGGATGGAATTTTACCATAATTTGAGATTAATATGGAACAATTTTATTGGGGTTTTATTTAGTTTTGAATTGCATTGGATTGTCAAAATTTTGATAATAGTTTTGAAATGATGAAAACTTAACATTTTGCCTCGTATGAATTCTTCAACCACATGAAAGATTGCTACATAATTAGATAACTCCATGTATTGAAGGCAAGTGATGTAGTTTATGGGTGTTTTGTAGCTTCTAATTATTTTGTACATTGATGATAATGATGATGATGATGATTAACGTCCTCTAAGACCAATATGGTCTATCGGACTTTGAGAAGGTATTTGATTATAGTTTTGAAAGGATGAAAACTTAACATTTTATATCATATGAATTCTACAACCACATGAAAGATTGCTACATAATTAGACAACTCCATGTATTGAAGGCGAGTGATATAGTTTATGTGTTTTTTGTAGCTTCTAATTATTTTGTACACTGATGATAATGATGATGATGATGATGATTAGCATCCACTAAGACCAATATGGTCTATCGAACTTTGAGAAGGTAAGAAATTAATCGAAATTCTTTAACATATTATTTCTATACTTGAAGAGAAGTGAGAGAAGCATTCCAAAATCACCATAGTTTTGTTGCCTTAATAGGTCAAGAAGGTTGGTAACGTGACAGATATTTTGAAAATTATAACGAATTTGACTATAATTCGGGCAATTTAAGAGATTGTATTTTTCATGTTCAACCCTCTTGGTATTGCACAAGTGACAAACTCTTTCTTCCCATGGTGTTTTGGGAGTAAACCTATGCAGAGTTTCACTGTGAAGCTCATGAGAATTAGTTTTTTTCTTGGCAATGTTCATTTTCTTCTTAATACTAGACAAGAAAGATCAATAATTTGGGTTTTCAAGGTTGGGGTTGATCACCTCCATATAATATCTTAATTTATTTTTTCCCTCTAACTCTTTATCACTCCATAACTTCTCCTTAAATTTGGAAGTAATAATAGTTTTAGTTATCCTTATTCTAAAGCCCTTGGGGGGGAGCTCAATTGGCAATGACCGTGAAAATGAAGTGTTGTGTGTGAGGATGTTCAAGGTTCAAATCCCTTCACATGTGCCTGCGAAAGGGGAATAAGTAGGCACCTAGAGGCTATAGTGGTAGTTGTTGGAATCGACTCTATGTCACGTGAGTACAAGACTAGCCCAATTGTTGATTCCTTTAGAAACAAATATATATATATATATATATATATATGCATATGCATAATCTTATTCTACAAGATGATCTCCTCCTTTATCCCACAATGGTCTAGCCAAGATTTGGCATCCTTATGTCATCCTCGCATGAGTTGAAGGTGGGGGATTTGGCTAGAGTTATAATCAATTTTAGGAAACCTCTTATCTTCCATGTTGTATAACTTCTTCTTATACATGATATACCTGGCATATCCATGCTTTCAATAGGGAAAAGGATATCTTCAATCAGAGTGATGGGATAGGGAGTACATCCTTTAATCTTGGTGTTGTATGTTATAAAATGCTTTTGGATCTACTAATTATTCCTCCATGATTCATTGGATATACTGCAACCCTAAATCTCATAGCTATATAAAAATAATAGGGATGACCAAAGTCTGTGAGAGGAACTTGTTTATCCCAATTTAAAAGATATGCTAACTCATAATTGTTTTCAAGCTTGCAGTAAGCTTTACATCCTCCACTTACCCTTTTGTCAGTGTTATAATTCCAATTGAGCTCGTGATTAATGTCGATTCTTATATATTTATATGGTGGAACTTCCTCCAGGTAGGTATTATCATAAATGAAACTATCATAAGTAATATTTTTGGATTTAATTATCATGACTTTAATATTATTATGTAACAGTCATACCCATCTTGGAGCAAAAAACTTAGAGGGTTCCTAGTTTATTGACAAGATCATCATGGGTCCTTGCTAAAAGAAAAATATCATTAGTACAAAGGAGAAGAGTTATGACGATACTAGTGAGTGTAGGGTGGACACATCCTGCATCCTCTAAACACTCATCAAGTTTATCAATGTAGATGACAAAAAAGGTAAGGGGTAAGGAAACCCCTTTTTGACTTTGATATTGCAATTAATTTATTCTAACCAACCCTCAAGAATCTTAAGCTTGGCAATAACATTCTCGTATAACCTTGTCACAACAACCCTTAACTATAGAGGCACCATTAGTTCCGCCAAACTCTTCCATAGCACCGTCCCAAGAACAGTGTCAAAATCTTTAAGTCCACAAACAACAGACAAGTTCAGTCTTATTATTGCAGTATTCCTTTGTAATGATCTTGAGAGTAACGAGATGGTCAACAATTGAATGATGTCTCGTAAACCCAAATTAGCTTTTACCTCTTTGACCATGGCTTTCAAGCCATATGATAACCTTTTTTTCTAAAATAAGGTCGTACAACTTGGCAAAAATGTGACTAATCATAATAGTTTTGTAATTAGAAGAAATTATTATATTCCCACTTTTAAAGATAGACACAATAAGGCTCTACGTCCAAGGCTTATGAAATCCTTGCTTCGCTACCAAATTGAAGAGCTTGTGAATGTGAGGGATGAGGATAGGCCCTCCCATTTTAAAAAACATATCTTGATAGCTTTCAATATCCTTAGCTTTCCCATTAACAAGGTACTTAACCTCAAATTAATTGTCTTATGGAGAAAACTATCATCCTTTATAGAAGCATTGAAAATGGTAGCATGGAATTAGGGAACTCGTAAAGGTTTTTGAGGTAGATATTCCAATTCTTTAAGGGAATCGCGTTATTTTATTTAGATTTGTGATCCGGATCTTGGGGGAGGCCCCCAAGATCTAAAAAATTGAAATGTATCAGGCAAGATCTGCAAAATTAGAATGCGAAAGAAAAAACAAAACAAAAACAAAAAAACAAAAAACAAAAAACAAAAACAAAAACAAAAATAAATAAACCACAAAGATTTTTTTTATTAAAACAAAGAATAACTATATAAGGTAGATTGTGGTGGACAATCTGTCCTTTTACAAAATGCGACTTGTTACTTATAGCATTTTTTTGTACAATACCACAGGTAAATTCCATTGGTGGGTAAATACCATGGGTGGATATCACTTACAATATCATGGGTAAATATCATGGGTGAATGCCACTTACAATACCATGGGTAAATTCCATGGGTGGATGAATACCATGGGTCGATGCCATTTACAATACCATGGGTAAATTCCATGGATGGATAACATAGGTGGATGAATACCATGGGTGGATGCCATTTTCCATTCGGATTATTCCCCCCTCCTTAAGAAGCAATAGTCCCCATTGCGTGAAGTTCCCTCCTGAGAAGCTTTTGTTGAATATGAAGAGCCACTGAAGAGAAGGGTTTTATGTGGTTAACCCACAACTGTGATGAACGAAGATCTAAGGATAGAGATACCCCATAATTCTTGTGACCAACTGTGATATTGATAGTGTGCAGCCCAGCAAATGGATTTCGATGAAGTGTGGATTTGTGGATGACACATAACCATTACAAACGAAGATCCGAGGATAGAGATATCATGTAATGCTTGTGACCAACTGTGATACTAACAGTGTGTGGCCTAGCAAATGGACTTCGATGAGAAGGATTTTGTGTGGTTGAACCAAAATCGTGATGTTGGTTGTTGATGAAGTAACAGGTGCCTACATAGCCTAGGGTGGGAGGGCACGTCTCCAAAAGGAACCTACTCCGAATGCTACTCTGGATTTAAAAATGGGCATAACTCTGTCAAGATAACTCAAAATATTTATTATAACCTATTTTTGGAAATAGAATGATTGTTTTTCATCTTCCCATGTGTTTGAAATCACTATCTAGAGACTTTAGACTCTCAGATTCATGTTGGAATTATCCCGTCGTCAGAACGTTTTTGCATTAAAAAAAAATCGTTGATTTTAAATCAGTGATAACTCCCTCGTCTAGACTCTGATTCAACCGATTTTTTTTTATAAATCGGGCGATTTTTCAAGAGAAGATTAGATCTATAACCATTTCTCTGAAATTTTGCATTGAAAACTCCAAAAAATGACAAGAAAGCCGTCGTCCACGAAGTGTCACCCATAAAAATTCTGCAAACATTGTTGATTTTGAATCAGCAATATCTCCCTCATCCGGACTTCGATTCAACTGATTTATTTATTTATTTTTAAATTGGATATTTTTTCACAAGGAGTCTAGATATACTATTTTTTTCCAATAATTTTGTACCAATATTTTTAGATCTTCTCTACAAACTCGTCATCCAAAAAAATGAAAAAAAAAAACAAACAAACAAAAAACAAGAATTCTTCCCGCTTTTTCCAAGAAAGTGCTTCGTGGAGGTTTTGAAACTTGCATTGAGTTTGCTCAATATGGTTGCAAAACGTTGAAATTGAAATATGCTTCAAACCCTTATTCCCATGGATTTGTAACCTGAATCTGATACCACTTATCTGGACCTTGGGGGGAGGCCCCCAAGATCTAAAAAATTGAAATGCATCTGGCAAGGTCTGGAAAATTAGAATGTGAGAAAAAAGGAGAGACCACACAATAAATAAAAGCACAAAGAATTTTTTTATTAAAATAGAGAATGATTGTAGAAGCTACATTGTGGTGGACAATCTATCCTTTTACAAAATGCAACTTGTTACTTGTAACCTTTTTTTGTTATAATACCACAGGTAAATTCCATTGGTGGTTAAATACCATGGGTGGATCTCACTTACAATACCATGGGAAAATACCATGGGTGGATGTCGCTTACAATACAATGGGTAAATTCCATGGGTGGATAAATACCATGGGTGGATGAATACCATGGATCGATGTCATTTACAATACCATGGGTAAATTCCATGGGTGGGTGGATAGCATGGGTGGATGAATACCATGGGTGGATGCTATTTTCCATTCATATCAAATTGCAAATTCGAATTTTCCTACAAAACTTTTTGGGATCAACTTTAGAAAGACGAAGTAGATGCTCTTGCTTACTATTTATTTTAATAAGAGCTTTGTACAAATTTATCTTATTAAGTTTTAAGTTTTCGCTGGGAGTATCCCTAATCGTCAGACAATTTTGCAATCATTATCATGCCAAGAATTGGTAGTTATGTTTTTATTTTTATTTTTATATCACCTCAGTAAAGAACTTGCCAATGGTAGATGAGAGGGTTGTAGTAAAATTATGATAGAGGTGCTCAATGTTATCCTCATAAGTTAAAAGTATAAATCCATTTTTAAATCCTTTAAGAATAGATCCATTTTACTTTTGTTAAATAGTAGGTGCCTTTGATTGTCACAATTCTCTTGCATGTGGCTATTGTGCATCAAAGTTTAGAGTCAAGGATAAAATTCTATGATGATAATCAGGCTCGTGGCCATTTAAGACATAAAAATTTACAATTTGGTTGGAGAGAAGGATATCATATATCACATAATCCACAACATTATTGCCAAGCCCATTAATACAAGTCATCTAGTTGGACTTTGGCCACTTGGTTTTGGTGTTAAAAATTATAAGGTCTTGGCAACTACAAAGCTTGATGAACTCTATACCAAATAAATTCTCTGTCTCGTCTGTTAGGGTCCTATAAATTATAAGATCTCAAGGTGATTGATTATTTTATAGTTGCAATTTCATATTGTACATGATTTTCAATATTCAAATGATTTCCAAAAAAATGAAAAAATAAAAAGAGGGTATGTCAAACAAAACAAAAAACCCACAAAAGAATAACACTAAAAGTGTTGCAAGTCAAAATGCCACTACTGATAGGTTAGTTTGTTCAATTCATATAGTTTAAGCATGATTGAACAAGTTTGAATTTTTGTCAAATAGGTTAGAGAATAAAGACTTACCAAACAATTTAATATTGGTAAGTCGGTAGATAGGTAAAAATGAAATTGATTCAACGGTGTAATCTGAATCAATTGGAGAAATAAGGACTAGGATAGGATAGATTTTCATATATATATATATATATATATATATATATATATATATATATATATATATATATATATATATATATATATATGGGTCTGCTAGTTCAAATGCACCCTGCAAAGAAAAGAAGAAAAAATGTTAGGTTAAAAAGAAAGGGTAGGTAGAGGAAGAGAAGGTTATTTTGAGAAAAAACATGAAAAACTTTGGGAAAAACATGAAATATTATATCCTAAGTTGCAGAAGGGAGACAATTTATGTGTTGGAAAACTTAAAAGGATACATATCCTAAGTTCAAAAGTTTTATTTATACAGAGATATTTGAGAATTATACCTTTATATTTCCCTATTTTCCTAAGTTTTTCACTATCTATACATTCCTTTTCCGCACATTTCATTTTCCCTCGACCCCACCATTCATCTGTAATGTCAACTCTATACTCCCGACAACTTTCCCATCATCTCGATCTCCATCATTCTAATCAGACGATCACAAGCACCTTTCGACCCCTCGCACCATCCGAACTTTGTGGGGGGGGGTTGGGGTGGGTCCGAAGTCAGTGGTATTGGGAGATGTCCCACCTTATACATGGTCGACGCTCATGCTTTCGCCCCCCCCCCCCCCCCTCACCAAACCCGCCTACCATGCTCCACCCCCTCTAAATTGTTGTTTCTTTGATACCATAAACCACCCTCCTAATCGTGACCGTTACCCCTCCTCCTATCACCTCTCGCCACATCATCCATTTGTTACACATCCAATCAGCTCCACTATTGCCCAAAATAAGTCTGTTAGTTAATTAATGGGTTTAACTATTAATCAACAGACCCGTACCATGAACAACGGGAAAACCAAAGAAATTATAATGCTCAACCATCCCGCCTGGTTTCAAACTTTACAGATTCATCTATGCTATAGATTTTTTGGGTTTTTTAAGGTCGAGCACATAAAATTCCCGTTTTTCTCCTGGTTCTCTTCAATTCAATTCCGCTTTTGCGCCTCGCTAACCTACAACTACAACTAATTCTATCATTCTGCGACCAAAATCAACCATGTCGCCCAAGAAAAAAGGTCAGGAACCCCCCCTTTAATCCAATGATTCACCCTTCGATCGATCTCGATCATGTTAGCTTAGCTGACAAGGATTTCAAGATCCATGAAACACTCTGTGAGTTTGACCTCTTCGACGTTTATTGTTGGTTATAAGATAAGCGCATAGATGGTGTGGATGATCTATGCCTATGGGACACAAACCTACCCTACTATATCTTCCCTATAACCCACAGTGCCCCTAAGTTCATTAGAAGGTGTTGTGCATGCTACATTCCTAACCAGAGAGATGTAATTGCTCCAACGGGCAAAGTTTTATTTACAATTACATCCCAATCCATCATCCAAATGATGCAAGGACCTTCAATCAAAAATACTACTGCATTCTCCCGAGAAGCCCTCATAGACCTGTACCAGAAAATTGATTTTGATAAGAGAGCCTCAACCCTAGAGCTATTCCTCACTGAAAAGACTCATTTGCCTGAGAAAATCCCACATATCCCTCATCTTTATTTCCTGAGAGAACCAAGAAAATAGCCACAGTCCTTGCATACCTTATCGGGTGCTACTCAGATCAGTGGATAAATGAGGCAATTATAGACTTTTTTACTATATTGTCTACATACTCCAAACCCTTAGTCATGTTTGATTTTAGCCAATTATTGGCTAATAACTTCCATGACCAGTTTACAAAATTTCATACTGAAGGAGTATTTAAATACACTTTTTTCATTATCTATTTGTTCTTATACTTTCAGGCAAAGAAATTTCAGTTTGAAATGAAGAGAATGGATGAAGATATACATCCACAGTCTGTCATTTTTTGGACAACCTTACTGATCAAGGAGCAAGAACAATTCAACTATGAACATTTTGTTGAGCTATTTCTACATCCTGCAATGAGTATTCTGAATGGCACAGTTGATTCCAGAATAAGTGAAGAAATCAAGAGAATAATGCAGCTTTCAGACTAAGCCAGAACAACAGATTGGTATCTATACCAAAATTACATAGAACTAAGGGTATATGGGTGTGAATTTCCACCCTACAAGCTACCAAAATTCCTCCCCTTGAGGATTTTTGCCCTCGAATATATTAGGCAAATTTTGAATGCAGATGAGGTACATGAACCCAAATGGTCAAACCCACATTTGCTCGATACACAGAGGTGGATGAAATATATCAGAAAGCAAAAAAAAAATCTTCTCCCTGATGAAGATAGATGGGAAAAGTTGTACGGATACCGGGACGAGTGAAGAGAAGCCACAACCAGCGACCACAACAAGCCACTACAGCCAGCACAATAGGCTAGTGCAGCAATAGTCAAATCATGGCTAGAAACGGTTGGAACGTGCAGCAACGGTTTCCCAGACAGAAGTGCCAAATGTCTACAATTTTGCAAATTACTCCACCTTTTTGGAGCACATTGTTTTAACACAATTATGTTGTAATTAATAAGGAGATGGCCTGTTTCAATACGACATCCTTCATAGATTTTGTTTAAATACTTTATGCATTCGAATTATCAAGGGTTGGACTCTGATTATTGTAATTTTCTCTTTTGAGTTGTGTACCTTTTTGAGCTACTGATACATCAATAAAGAAGACCATTCACATGATACTTGTGCTATTTGTTACTGGTGATGTCTTTCATTTTGTAATATTTGTTTCCACTATGTTTCCTTACTGTGTTTTAATCTAATTGTAAAACAGAAAGTGGAGAAGTAACATTTGTTATTGGAACACCTTATTTCTGGTTGTGTTTACAATATTTATGTTTTGTTCTGAAGTATGGTTGAGAAATTCTTGTATGCAAGATTTTCAATCACTATTGAAATCACTCGTGCTTCATTTCATGGTTAATTTAGAATTAAAAATTCACTAACTGTAACTAGCTTGCCCTGTGATTACTCTTTGAAAAATTTGATGCAACACTTGTCTTTTGTTTGACCCCATAGCCCAATGGAAAACAATTAACTTAAAAAGATCAATTATCCAACCAACCCAACAATCAAACAAATAAACAAACAATTCAGCCGTCATCATAACTAGCCTAATATCTATTAAGGAAACAAAGCTAAATTATACAGAGAGAGCCCTCTCTGAAGTTGGTAGGGCTAGATCCCAGCTTTAAAAGCGATTTGATGTTGTCCTATATAATTATTCTTTCCAATATTAAAATTATAGAACGATAACATAGTGGCGACCATACTGGAGACGAATTGAAAAAATAGTCTTTTCTTTCGAATTCTAAACTCTAGTTTCACATAACTGTGTATGATATAAATATTTCATAAGGATTGCTTTTCTTTCATCTTTGTAAATAATTAGTGTGTGTGCTTTAGATTTTAGTTCTGGCTCCCAAAGGAGCCTACACTAGATCTCATCCTGACCCAAACCCTGCAACTATAGTGGATAATCCTTAAAGAATCTTAAGAAAAACCAAAAAATCAGAGAATCCAGGGAGAAATAACCCTCTTTCTAGAACAAATTCTCTTCCTAAAAAGTTTGACACCATAAAAGACTTTGAATTTGACTTAAACTTCGAACAAGGTTTATTCAGGACTAAATATGAGAGTTGGGTATATAAGACAATACTCGATCCATCAATTTTACAACAAAGTCTAGTAAGAGAAGTTTCTTCACAAACTACATATGACCTTCACCTCCTACAGGATTTTGATGACCTTCAAGATTTGGTAACAAGCGTTACTTCAACAGTCAAAGACGCTTATCTTCAACAATCAGTTGAATTATCTGCTTTAAACTTAGCTACTTCTTCTATAGCTTCTCAGTTTTCACACGCTGAGACATCTAGTCCTACTTCTTTGGTGATTCCCACCAATTCTCCTTTCTTTCCCCGTAGCACTACACCAACTCTATCACATTTACCTCTTTTCATTACCCACCCTACTTCACCTACTGCTCAGCTTCTCCTACTTATTGTTAATCCCCCTCTACCTCCTCCTCCACCAATCATGGCAGCAAGGTATGCTCCATTGGTGTTGCTTGCACCTCTAGCAAACATGCCACAGGATTATGAGTCAAAAATTCCACAATTCGAGGGGATTGGTCCTTTAACAACCGAACAACATATTGATAAAATGAATGACTATTTTGACCTTCAAGAAGTTGATGATGAGAGTGTTAGGTTAAGAATATTTGCTCAAAGTTTAAGCGGAGAAGTAAGAAAATAGTTTAAAGGTTTGGATGCCAACAACATTAATGATCTTCATGCATTTCATCAAACATTCCTTAATAGGTGGGAACTTAAAAATAACCCTTTTCAAATTTTATCTGAATATGAAAGCACTAGGAGGGCTCCAACAGAAAGTTTTCAGGATTATTGCACTAGATTCAATAGTTTATACAATGCAATTTCTGCTCACATAATACCACCCCAAGGTTTAGCTTTATTGAAATTCCAAGATGGTTTTGAACCAGAAATGTCTTACCAACTCAGAGAGAGAAACTCAGCAACATTGGAAGAAATGCAGAGGGATGCAATAAGTGTAGAAGCCAATATGTTAGCAAAGAGAGCAAGAATGAGAAATGAGAGAAGAGTTACATAAGAGATGAACCTTTAACTTCCTCGGCAGATGCCAAAATTGATGCCTTGACAAGAATAGTGGAAAGAATGATGGAAAGGATTAGCCAAAACGAAAGGACTACCCCAAGAGAAAACCAGTCTGCACCTCAAAATCGTAATCAGAATCCCAGAAGAAATCCTCCTCAGATAAGACAAAGAGAATAGAGAGGCCTTGATCAACATATTAGACCTCCATTTCAGGAGAATTATGCTGATGAAGATGGGGAAATAGTTGAAGATGTAGAAGAAAATCAAATAAATAATTTAATGGGTGTAAATGAGGATGATCATGTTTTTCTCACTTGAGAAGAACAAGAATAATTTTTGTTAACCCAAACCCAACTTGAAGTTGAAGAGGCTGATGAATACAAACAAGGATTTGAAAATGCCATCAAGGAATTCCATAGGCAATACAATCTTAGGAGCTAGAGAAATTTAGACACCTCTAGAAAAAAGAACACTGAAAAATCTACCAAAAAGGTATTTGAATCTGATCCTAAGAAAAATACAGAAGATCCTAAGAAAAGTTTAAATAATTCAGGAAATAAGACCACGGAAAGCCTAACTAAAAGAACAGTTGATACTTCTAAATCTGAAAAAACTGATGTCCCCACTACTAGTCAACAAACAAAACCTGCCACAAAGATAGCTGCTGAAAAATCTGATTTTTCAAATATGATTAAGATATAAAAACCATTCAGTATTGAGAATGAGCTTGCTAATTTAAAAAATTATATCCCCTTAAGTGAATTAATAAACAAAAATGTGTACAAGACTCAGGTCATGAAAGCATTAAACATAGGGGAAAATACAGATACTGTCAATCTGAATGATGATCAACCTGAACTTTTGTTTGGACCAGAAGTTGATGGTAAACCACAGGAAGGAGGTGTCCCTCCATTTTATGTCAGCTTTAATGTTCATGATGAGATTCTTCACAATGCAATGTTGGATTCAGGTGTATCTCATAATTTAATTCCAAAAGCTGTTATGGAGAAACTTGGCCTTGAAATTACTAGACCTTACAAAGACACATATTCATTTGATTCCGGCAAAGTTAGATGTTTAGGTCTTATTAAAGATCTCTGTGTCACTTTAGCTCAAATCCCAACTAAGAGTCTAGTAATGGACAAAGTAGTAGCAGACATCCCTCCTAATTATGGCATGTTGTTGTCACGCTCATGGGGAGAAAAGTTACAAGGAACCCTTCAAATGGACATGTCTTATGCCACAATACGAGTACTTGGTCAAAAGAGAAGATTATATAGGGATACCTGATTTAAGTATATGGTGAGTAGCCAAGAGAAACCACATAACTATCCCCTTTACTATGTTCCTCCTGACCTTGACTCTTTCATTCTTTATAATGATGGAGACATTGATGAACAAGTTACCAAGGTAGAAAACAACTCTGTTGAAAAACAGGAAAACCTAATGCAAATTGTACCACTAAACACTGAAACCAATCCTTTTTGGAACATGATTTTTGATGGCTCATGTGGTAAATCAGGCTCAAGGGCTGGTGTTTGAGTGAGAAATACAGAGAATAATCATGAAGAAGGTCATTCCAACAAACTTAACTTTAAGTGCACTAATAATATAGCAGAATATGAGGTGCTTCTCTTAGGGTTATAGTTGCTGAAAAAATTGGTAGCCAAAAGAATTTATGTTCATGGAGATTCTGAATTAATAATAAAACAGATCGAAGGAGAATACACTGCAAAACATCCTAGATTAAGAGCATACAAAAATGTCATGCTTGATTTTTTAAGAACTTTTGATGAATATGATTTTGCTGTCATTCCACGAAATCGAAATATCCTAGCTAATGGTTTGGCTTTTTCAACAAGCACTTGTAAGTTGCCTCATCCCAATAAACAATACACAGTGGAAGTTAAACATCGTCTAGTTGTTCCTGATAACATAAGATATTGGCAAGTTTTTGGGAGAGATAAACAAATTGAGAGTTTCTTACAGTCAAAGGACGAGTTTGAAGATAGTTGTATAGATTTAGATTGTGAATTAAAAAAACAAATTGATGTACATGATCATATAGATAAACAGTTTGAGGTTTCCGATATAAATAAATCAACAAATAAAAGTGTACATAAATCATAATTGCACGAAAAAGACCCAGAAAAATAAGAATTTGAGGTACTTTAGCTTAAAGATAATGTCTTACCTAGAGGACTTGTCCCTTTAGAAGAACTTTTGTATTTCAATGATGTAGAACCTTGTACGTGGCAGGTTCTCATGCTTTCGCACCCCACCTCACCAAACCCGCCTACCATGCTCCACCCCCTCCGAAAAGTTGTTTCTCTGATACCATAAACCGCTCTCCTGACTATGACAGTTACCCCTCCACCTACCACCTCCTGCCACATCATCCATTCGTTACACATCCAATCAGCTTTGCCTTTACCGAAAATAAGTATGTTAGTTAATCAATGGGTTTAACCGTTAATCAACGGACCCGCACCATGAACAACAGGAAAACCAGAGAAATTATAAAGCTCAACCATCTCACCTAGTTTCAAACTTTATATATTTATCTCTGCTATATATTTTTTTGGTTTTTTCAAGTCGAGCATATCAAATTCCCATTTTTTCTCCAGGTTCTCTTCAACTAAATTCCGCTTCTGTGCCCCACTAACCTGCAACTACAACTAATTCTATTAGTCTGCGACCAAAATCAACCATGCCGCCCAAGAAAAAAGGTCAGGAACCCCCTTTAATACTATGATTCACCCTCTGATCGATCTGGATCATGTTAGCTTAGTTCACAAGGATTTCAAGATCCACGAAACACTCTGTGAGTTTGACCTCTTCAAAGTTTATTTTTGGTTAGAGGACAAGCTCATAGATGGTGTGGATGATCTCTGCCTGTGGGACACAAACCTGCCCTACTATATCTTCCCTAAAACCCATAGTGCCCCTGAGTTCATTAGAAGGTGTTGTGCATGCTACATTCCTAACCAGAGAGCTGTAATTGCTCCAACAGGCGAAGTTCTATTTACAATTACAACCCAATCCATCATCCAAATGATGCAGGGACCTTTAACCAAAAATACTACCCCATTCTCCCGAGAAGCCCTCATAGACTTGTACCAGAAAATTGATTTTGATAAGAGAGCCTCAACCCTTGAGCTATTCCTCACTGAAAAGACTCCTTTTCCTAAGAAAAATACCCCATATCCTTTATATATATTTCTTGATAGAACCAAGCAAATAGCCACAATCCTTGCATACCTTCTAGGGTACTACTCAGATCAGTGGATAGATGAGGCAATTATAGGTTTTTTGACTATATTGTCTACAGACTCCAAACCCTCAGTTATGTTTGATTTTAGCCAATTCTTGGGTGATAACAACCATGACCAGTTTACAAAATTTCATACTTAAGGAGTATTTAAATACACTTCTGTCATTATCTATATGTTATTTTATTTTCAAGCAGAGAAATTTCAGTTTGAAATGAAGAGAATGGATGAAGATGGACATCCACAACCTGTTATTTTTTTGACAGCCTTACTGATGAAGGAGTAAGAACAATTCAGCTATAAACAAATTTTTGAGCTATTTCTACATCCTGCAATGAGTATTATAAATGGAACAATTGAGCCTAGAATAAGTGAAGAAATCAAGAGAATAATGCATCTTTCAGACCAGGCTAGAACAACAAACTGGTATCTATACCAAAATTACATAAAACTGAGGGTATATGGGTGTGAATTTCCACCCTACAAGCTACCAAAATTCCACCCCATGAGGATTTTTTCCCTCGAATATATTAGACAAATGTTGAATGCAGATGAGGTGAATGAACCCACATGGTCAAACCCACATTTGCTTGATTTTAGCCAATTATTGGTTGATAACATCCATGACTAGTTTATAAAATTTCATACTGAAGGAGTATTTAAATACACTTCTATCGTTATCTATATGTTCCTATATTTTCAGGGAGAGAAATTTCAATTTGAAATGAAGATAATGGATGAAGATGGACATCCACAGTCTGTCATTTTTTGGAAAACCTTACTGATGAAGGAGCAAGAACAATTTAGCTATAAACAGTTTGTTGAGCTATTTCTACATCCTGCAATGGGTATTTTGAATGGCACAGTTGAGCCCATAATAAGTGAATAAATCAAGAGAATAACACAGCTTTCTGTTGTGCTATGCAACAACCCCCCCATTTTTATTTTCAAACAGTTTAAAATTTTGATAATATAAATAGGGACCCTTCTTTAAATGTATTTTTCATTTTGAATAAAAAAATCAAACTCCAAAAATTGTTGTTTTTAAAAATAAAACAAAAAGAAATTAATAAATTCCATTTTCATATATTTGTTATCACCCTATCGCAAATCGCATCCCGCATAATCTTTTTTCCCATTAAAAAGTTAAGCACAAAACATAAAATGCCGATTTGCGATTTTTCGAATTGAACTTCACAAGCGGCATCATAAATCGCACATCGGAGATATACATTTAAAACTTAAAACATGACTTACCAATGCTCCAATGTTGTGATATCTCGATGAAAGCGATTTTGCGATTTCGCGAAATCGTGAAATCGCATATCGCATAAACGCAAAGCTTGTTAAAGAAATTCGCTTCATAAAACAGGTTCAAAAATGCGCGATGCGACGGACTTGACAGGGTTTAATGAAGGTTTTAGTGTGAAAATAAATCATGCCAGAAATAATTAATCATGTTTCATCATCCCAATGCAAACAATTATTGTTTTGTTACGGCTAATTAATGATATAGATGCTTCCCGGATATTTTCTTTTAAAATTGGTCATTTCACTATATCTTTCTTCATTTGATCATTACTGTGTCTTAAATTGGGATTTTTATTCAAGAGGTGTCCACACGCAAAGTAATGCAGAAACATGACAAAAAAACTGTTGCAGAATTTGAATGTACAAAAATGTCGTCCACAATCAAAGATATTGTTTGCATTGCAGATGGAGGTGCTACAACGTGGCAAGCCATCTATACTATCCTCGAAGATGAAAAACCTGAAGTAGCGGAGGTCAAGGCAACTATTGATGATGCAAAGCCCTCAAATTTAAAGTTTAAAGATGCCGCATGCTCCTTCCTTCACATAATAGCAGCAAGGGGAGATGAAAAACCTGAAGATATCGCGAAATCGCATATTGCATAAACGCAAAGCTTGTTAAAGAAATTTGCTTCATTAAACAGGTTCAAAAATGCGAGATGCGACGTACTTGACAGGGTTTAATGAAGGTTTTAATGTGAAATAAAATCATGTGAAAAATAATTAATGATGTTTCATCATCCCAATGCGAACAATTATTGTTTTGTTACGGCTAATTAATGATACAGCTGCTTCCCGGATCTTTTCTTTTAAAATTGGTCATTTCACTATATCTTTCATCATTTGATCGTTACTCTGTCTTATATAGAGATTTTTTTTCAAGAGATGTCCATACGCAAAGTAATGCAGAAACACGAAAAACAAACTGTTGCGGAATTTGAATGTACAGAAAATGTCATCCACAATCAAAGATAATGTTTGCACTGCAAATGGAGGTGCTACAACGTGGAAAGCCATCTATACTGTCTTAATAAGATAATGGAACATGGTTTTTTCAATTATATATCATCTTGGTTGATCACTATTGATGCACTATTGTATTCTTTAAATGACTTATTGAGAGAAGATTGATTGTGGCCTATTATCACTGGTTAGATGAGCAGGACAACACTCGTCTGGTACTATTATCATGTATGCTAAACTCTGTTTTAACATTAGTGGTAAATCTAGCTTTCATGAATTATGTATGAAATCAATTATTTCTGTTTGAAGTATCAGTTGCACTATTGTATGATATCAGAATAGAAATTGATTTTTTTTATATATGATCATCAGAATATATGCGATATGTTTTACATCTTCCTTTGATTAACTATTTTCTCAAAGGATTATCTTATAAAAGTATAAATTCTATTAAGTCTGTGATTGATCTAAATCATCACACACTGAATAGACATCATTTTAGATTGCATAAAATCAGCATTATTCTGGGTTAGATTAGATCAAATTTAATTCAAAGTTTTGCATATTAGAATAAAGTTGTCTTAGTTTTTAGTTATTCTCCTTGCAAATCATTTGAAAGAAAATCAACATTCATATAAAACCCAAAACTAGGAAACTGGTCCCATTACCCCCAGTTAGAGCCACTATCCTAAATGGAAAAGGAGCTGGTTTAAGGTCCGGACTGGGGGTGGTTATCCCCCTTGTTGTTGCCACAAATTTCTAAGGCCTCAACATTTTTGGTGCTAGAAGGAGGGCTTGACTATGATTGGCATACAAATCTAAGCCTCAAACTAGAAGCCCTCATAAGAGTCGATCTCCCCAAAAACATCCTACAACTTCTCGATCAAACTCTAAAACACCAACTCAGAAATCAGAAACTGTAGAAACCTTCCCCTCATTCCCTGAAATATCTCGACAATCATCTGCTTCAGAATTTACTCTCGAGTCTCCCGAAGTTCAATCTTTAATTCATAAATTAGAAGGAATATCCATTTCTACTGAAAAGCCTGTTAATATCGAAGCTTCTGAAGAAAGTGTTACTTCCCTATTTAAAAAACTGGTATATTAACCCGATCCAAAAGTGAGAAACTTGGAATTCATCCTTTTGAGTTCCCAATAGAATCACATCACAAAAAAGTTTCTATATCCAGATCTAAGTCAAATACGAGTGAAATCAAGTCATATTTCCCTTCAGTTACTTCCTCACATCCTCTTACTCAATCTCCATCTTCATATTCTTCCATTTCTTCTATTCAAACAATCAGTACTATCACAAGTAGTACTGTTCCAGTTGTAAGTTCTACATCCATCCCCCCTACTTCTGGATTTGATTCTGTATCTTCGCAAACTTAAAATCCAATTATGGTTAATTGGCCTTGGACTAATCCTGGTGCTATATTGATTGCAAATCCACAAGCCCTTCCAGATCATCTAGAAAAATGGCTACCTAAATATAATCCAGATCATGGTCTTCCTGCTGAAGAACATATCAATAATTTTATGTTGCCCATGAATCTTAATGGAGTTGCTCATGAAGATATTGTAGTAAGATTGTTCCCTTATACCTTACAAGGATCCGCAGGATCTTGGCACTTTTCACTTCCAGCAGGATCTATTGCAGATTGTGCAACTTTTGAACAAGTTTTCCTTGAAAAATTTGGAGATGATAGTACTGTTACATCTTTAATCAATTCTCTTTCCAATCTAAAAACTAACTTAGGTGAAAGGATCAAAGATTTCAACTCCAGATTTAATAAGTTATTAAATAAAATCCCAACCACTTCCAAGCCTGTTGTCGATGTACAAATAGAGTGGTATATTTCTTCTTTGCCTTATAATATAGCTATTTTTGTAGATAGAGATGGTAAAGCTACCCTTTTAGAAAACATGAAAGAAGCTCTCGCTGTCGAGAAAAGAATCTTAGCTTTGGAAAAACGATCAGAGATAGAAGATTGGAAATAAAAGGAAGTTACATTTAGTCAAGAATCCAAAAAGAAGGTCTCAAAATATCCATTCGATCTTGAAGGTCTACAAAAAGTGTTAAAAACTATGTCAAATGATATGATTGAGATAAAAAAACAGGTTGCTGAAACATCAGTGCCTAAGAAATCATATCGGCCATATAAGAAAAACCCTTCTTCACCATCTCAGCCTCCAAATGTGATTTCAAATGCTGAATCTGATCAAGATACTGAAGATCCCTCGCCATCTGAACAGGAACCAGAGTCTGAAGAAGAAGTTGAACTGAATGGGTTATGGGATTTCATTCTCCCTACAGAAGAAGAAAGAGAAGCTATGCTTGTGTCTACAAGAAGTAAATCTTCTTCTGATTCAACTATATCAAATCAGAAACAAAAATCTCTCCCCACAAAGGAGAAAACAATAGCCAAAAAAATCTAAGACTGTTCATACAGATCCTATTTCACTAGATCCTCTTAAAACTTCCAAAACTTTAATAGTTTCAGATATAGTGGAATACAATATAGTTGAAGCTATGAAAAAGACCAAAGAAAACATTTCATTACATGAAATGACCAAACTCAAACAACAGTAGAAAATTTTACTCATAGAACTCAAAGTAATCCCTGTAGATCCTATACAACCACCGATTATAGCCCAAGCTTCTAAAGATATGGGAAAACCTCTGTCATCTTCAAACAAAGTAAATCCCGATGATCTTGTTTTAATTGATGATAGATATATTTATCACACTCCTCCTTTACTTTTGACTTATGAGATTTTCAACAAAAATGTTCATAATTATCTTATTGATTCAGGAGCTTCTTCAAACATCATGCCAAGAACAGTGTGCACAAAACTGAATGTCACTCCTCAAAAATATGTTGTACATATGGTTCAATTAGATAGAACAAAATTCGAGGTCATTGGAGAATTGTTGTCAGTATCCATTAGATTATCATCCAATCCAAAGGTACTACAAGTAATTGACATTTTGGTCGCAGATATCCCTGAATTTTATGGTATTATTTTATTGTTCTGAAAAGCTACATGGATATTTCGCTACTGATTGGTCACATATGTGGTTACCATACAATGGTAAACCAAATCAAATCAGAGTTGATTGCGAAAAATTTATGAAACATACAATCACTGAACTTGAAGAAACAAATGAACTTGTAGCTTTCACTAATAATATTATTGGAAATTGCTCAGCTGAATCGTTTCTTGCATCGTTCAGTGCCTAGATTTCACCTTTTTCAATAAATACTGTTGTTTCTCAAATTGAAATTTTTTCTCAAACAGACACTTATAAATGTATTAATCTTAGCAATAAATTTTCAAAACATTCTTTGTTTTGGACTTTATACTTCGATGGTTCAAAATCAGAAGATGGTGCAGGAACAAGTTGCGTTTTAATCAATCCGCAAGGAGAGAAAACAATGCTAGCTTTCAATCTCGAATTTCAATGCACGAATAATATCGCTGAATATGAAGCACTGATACAAGGTCTGTACAAAGCTATTGGATTAAATGTTAAATATTTGCAGGTATATGGAGATTCTGAGATAATTGTTAGACAAGTCAGAAACACAATTCATTGTATTTCTGGACATTTGAAACACTATCAAGCTTTAGCTCAAAGCCTTACATCCCATTTTTCTGCATTCAATATCTCCACAGTTCCCAGACTACAAAATGCAAGTGATGATTTACTTGCTAATGTAGCATCTAAGCTAATATCATCTCAATAATTTAGCCCAGGTAGATTTTCGATTGAGTTAATTTTTAGGCCTTCCATTCCTGATAACGTAACAAATTGCAGAGTATTTAATAATGATGTAGATATAGTGAACTTTATTACATCAGACAGATCTTATAAGGGTCAAATCGTAGATGAACATGAATATGACTTACAAAATGAAAATAAACAAAATGCTAATCCAATTCTCAAATCTGTAGTCAAAATGGAAGATCTCTATGATTTGAAAGATAGGTTTAAGAAGATTACCAATTCAAAAACCCAGAGTTCTACTTTAAAATTTGAATTGATTAATCTTGGTGTTATCACTCAGGTTTTCCTAGAAGTTGTGTAAGAGGAAAGTATACCCGAGGTAACCACAAACCAACCTTTTAGATGCAGAATCTAGCCAATCTGCATCCAGAGAGGGCTCTCTATTTATGATTTATCTTTGTTCTTGGAAGGTTTTAGGCTAGTTATAGATTCAAAGTTTGTTTTGGGAAAATGGTGGAATCCACAAACTAAGGGCAAGGTTGAGAGCTTTCAGTCCATTGGGCTATGGAGTCAAAGGATGGCTTTACTGGATTTCTATTCTAAGCACAAGATGGTATTACAGGGCAAAATAGCTAGACAGAGAACAATCCTTAAAATTTAAAGTGGATGGGATGATTTTGAAGGGATGAAAGACAGCTAAGAATCTTTCACCATGTCCAAAAGAAAGAAATGAGATGACTACAAACAAAGAGCAATGAAGAATTCTTTATTATAGTAATCAACAATGTTTAAATTAGCAAAGCAGGAGCATTTAAGAATTCATGCTTATAACTAATTTAGAAGAAAACATTAAGAATAACCACATTTGAAAACAGAGTACAATTAAGCAAATTCTGTTTCAATCCTTTTATGTAAATTATTCAGAAATGGATAAGATGGTATTATAAACTAATATAAAATTTCAGACAAAGGGTAGAAACACTTATTGAACTGTAGTCCAACACATGAATCCTGCAACAAGTCCAGTGCTTTAAATTGTCATCCAGTAAGCCACAAGTAAATTTCTCCAAAAGCTTTTATTCCGAAAATCTCAATGTTACAGCAGAGTAATAGAATCCACCTTCAACACTCTCTTTGAGGGTTTATTTATACAAATTCTAAACTAAAATATCTTGAAACAAATATCAAAATTGGTTCACAAATCTCTCCAACTATTTACATAAATAGAACTTAATTAAAGGACACTCAAACTAATGCATCTATTTGGCACTATTTTGTATGGATAGGTGATGACAAAGAGGATAATTCAAATTTGATCCAACTCTTAGTTGATGATGAGGCATCCAAGTCACTAACTGCTTCCTTTCTTTGTGCAATCTGCTCCAACAATTCTGCAAACTTGGGGTCCAATGATATCTTTTTATTTCTCAATCCGTAATAGATATGTAAAAATTGAAAGAGGTTATTGTATATAAATATGTTGGCGAGATAAACCTCTTTCATTTTCCCAAAATTCCTCTCCAGCTATGCATAATAGTCTCTGTAAAAAATATGTGTAAAACAGAGTTTTACAGAGTCTGAAAACTGGCCTGTAAAGATGCACATGTATCTCTCATTATAAAACCACTGTGAAAAAAATGAGATAGGTTTTTGTATATGGGTCTCTTAGGAACCAAAACCTCCTTCAGTTTTTTATGAAGTATTTTGGATTGGCCACAATCCTCTCTGCAAAATGATGACTTAAAATGGAATTTTCTGCAAAAAGTGCTTTTCAACATTGTTTAATATCTCCAAAATCATAATGGCTGTTAGAAAAGTGAGAGAGGTTTTTGTATATGGCCCTCTTAAGAACATAAACCTCCTTCAGTTTTGTAAAATTCATCTTTTATTGATCACAATAGTTTCTGCAAAAATATGACTAAAATATGCAATTTCTACAAAAAATGTTCCTTCTTGTTATGTTTTTTCATCTTTTTACTTTCTTGCTCTTTTGACTGTTTTACTTTCACTTTAGAAAAACCTCACTATTGGTGAAAGTATTACCATCTCTTTTTACCATTTTACTACCTTTTGTATTTACTTTTACTGTTTACCTTTGACTGCTCTGTAACTTCATTTTAACTTTCACTGACTTTTACCTGATACACTTTAACCACTGATACTCTTTAACTGTTATGTTTTTCCTATCCCTGTAATTTCTCATTTCACTTTTACCATTCACTGTGCACATTTCATCATTCTAATCTCTCTCTGACTTTGTATACAAACTGTTTGTTGAATGAAAATATTGAATTAAAATCTGAGAATTTGGAGTAACAATTTTGTCAACTAGTATTGAAATTGTTGGTCCAAATCCATATTCTCATGATAACCTGCTAAAATCAAACAATTTGTTAATGAAATCCAGGTCTCTATGAGGGGCATTCAATGGGGTTACATTCAAGGCTGCCAGAGCTTCCATTTTGGTTCTTGTGTATTCAAAATGGAATTTTCTGGGTTTTCTTCACAGACTGAGCGCGATTTCAGTTTTAATGAAGGAAATTGGCACAATTGCAGGTTCGGGGGGAACAATTCACAGTTTAAAAATCAGGGAATGATCTTAGCAATAAGATTTTAACACTGATCCAGCGGAAAAACAAGGAACACAGAGTTTATTTTCAAGTTCGGAGCACAATAGAAGAAATACCTGTTCTTGGAAGCAAACTGGGTTTTAACAGGTATCAGGTGGTGGCAAGATGATGCTCGAACACAGGTCCGGCGGAATTCTGGAGCGAAGTCAAATGGAACAGTGGATTTCAATGAAAATTCGAAAACCGTAGCAGAGAGCACAGTCGCTTTCAAATAACGAAAATAACAGAAAAACACGAAAAATGGCTTTATTTACAAGTTAAAAGGGTTTTTGATTTTTCCGAGGTGTGACGTCATCGACGTACGGGCTGACGTATGCAAGGTCGGGCGGTAAGCGGTAAGCGGTAAGTGGTAACCCCGCACCGCTTTTGGTCGAGGGTGGTTTAAATCGGGAGGGCAGCGATTCCACAGAATGATCGCCACGTGGACGGTGGACTATTCAAAAACCACCCATCCCCCGCTGGTTAAAATGCTGACAAGGGATGGGCAGCGGGGTGAACACTGGTTGTTGATCTACGGAGGGGTGATCCGACGGTTGAAGCGATGGGGGAACAAGCGGAAGTTTCAGGTGTGGGCCCGTCGGGCTTTAAAATGATTTAAGGTTTAATCTAATCACCCCGGGAGATATTTAATAGGCGGAAAAGGTTATTAATTAGTCCTGATGACTAATTAATCCCGTATACGTAAAGAAAGGGGTTGCGGCGGGGTTTGGTTAAGTGGATTGCCAGGTGGACAAACCACGGTGGCACGAAACTTTTCGGAAGTTTTATTCATATTTTTGTATTTAAACATACATATGGCATGTTTAAAGTTTTTGTATATATATTTTTTATTTATATGGTAACAAACAAATATTATTTAATTACCATAAGGGCGGGATTAAAATATAATGATAATTTTAACCAAAGGGCGTATAGTGGGTTATTATTTTAAATGTGCGGGGATATAAATACTTTGGTTAAACTTTATAATAGAGGGGTTTTTTGGGTTATTTATAAAAAGGAGTTATATACTTAGGATAGGGTATTCCATTAGGGATTTAGTAAAATAGAGTTAAACATTAATATGACAAAAGGACACGGAAGCTCAAAACATTTTGCACATCTAAGAAAGTGATAACTTCTGAAGTAAATTGCAATATCTTATTTTCAACACTTAAACTTAGAATAGCAAGTTATCTTGAGGGATTTTTATGGAATTTTGCATGAGTTTCCTAAGTAAAATAGGATTTTACTTAGGACAAGGTTAAAGATGGATGATTATAATGATGAATTATCTCAAGTACTTAGGTCTTTTTGATCATTAGGCCGAGGGTCCGGTCCCTCCAAAAGTCAAGGAAATGCCTTGAGCCCCTTTGATCTCCAAAAACCTTAGTACTTTGGGGGAAATTAGTAAATCTTTTTAAGGGGAAAGTGATGAAGGAAGTTAATGATTTTGACTTTGCTTGCTGTGATTTTCCAGTGTATTTCCTGCTTCAGTATTTGTGATGAAAGTAAAGGATCAAAAAACATGTAGCAGCATCATTCATCAGATAACACTTTGCAGCACCATCTACCTACCTTATCTATTTGACACTACCATTTTCTCTTCTTTATTAGGGTGCATTTAGACTTGCAAACCCTTATCAATCTTTTCTTTTTTACAAGGCAAATCTATCTAATTCTACCCTTATTACATCCAAGGGCTCAGATTAAACTTTTGAGCACCTTTTATTCACTCTACCTATCTACTCATCTGCCAAGATTAAACTGTTTGGTCAGATATTTATTCTCTATTCTATAACATGAAATTGAAATATGAATAAGTCAAGTTTAAACAGTTTGACCCTTCCTAAATTGTGGCAAAAGTTTGACAAGCTGCACACAATTGCTTATTTACAAAAATGAAATAGTAGTGGCATTTGGATTTGCACACTTTCCTTGGTCTATTTTTTGCTTGGGGTTCATTTCTTTCATTTTCTTGACCAATTTATTTTTCTTACCCTTTGATTTTTCTTTTTAGGGTATACCCTCTTTACATTTTTTAAATTTTTTGATTTTTTGGTTTTTCAAGAATATGGAACACCTTTGCTCAAGAAAAAGGTTTGAACATATTCCATAGTTCAATCAAGACAATCATGAAAAATGACACCTATTGGTATAGGAGTCTAACACTTGGTACACCAGAAAAACCTCAAAACATTAACCTAGGTCTTGGTTTAAAACTTGAAGAAAGGATGTCATTCATTAAGTTACTGAAAACATATAAAAATATCTTTGCATGGGATTATTCAGATCTCAAGACATATGATACTTCTATAATTCAACATACTATACCTGTGATCTCAGATGGCAAGCCCATTTAGCAAAAACTTAGAAAGATCCACCCAAACTTAGAAAGTCGGATTAAATTTGAATTAAACAAAATTCTTAAAGCCAAAATTATTTTTCCTATTAGACATTCGAAATGGGTGTCAAACATGGTCCCAGTTAGAAATAAGAATGGAGACATTAGGATTTGCATAGACTTTAGAAATTTGAATAAAGCTTGCCAAAAGGATCATTTTCCTTTACCTACCATGGAAGAGATATTGCAGGATCTGAATTGATGTCTTTTCTCGACAAATTTTCAGGATATAATTAGATTATGGTACATCCGGATGATAGATTAAAGACAACATTTAGAACAAAGTGGGGAACATACGCATACCAAAAAATGCCATTTGAGTTGATTAATGTTGGTGCTACATTTAAACGTGCTATGGATATAACTTTTAGAGGACTAATCAACAACTCAGTTGTTATATACTTAGATGACCTTATTGTCTATTCCAAGCATAGAAACAATCATGTTAATCACCTAAAATGTTATTTCACTTTATTAGAAGGTAAATTATTAGGGTTCATTGTCTCCAAAAAAGGAATCCATATTGATTCTGATAGGATTCAGGAAATCGAAAATATTCCTTTACCATACAATAAAAAAACAATGCAATAATTTTTAGGACAAATTACTTTTGTAAAAGGGTTTGTTCCCAATTTTTCCCAAATCATCTTACCCCTGCAATCAATGATAAAAAAAAATTCACTTTTTAAATGGGGAAAAGATGAGAGAAATTATTTTGAGTTGATTAAGAAAGCCATCATCAAAGCTCCTTCTTTAACAACTCCCAATTTTCTTAAGCCATTTGTATTATACACATTCTCTTTTGATACGTCATATGCAATAGTTTTTACATAGCTAAATGATAAAAACATTGAAGCACCTATTTCTTTTTTTAGTTCTAACCTTCAAGGTGCTGAATTAAATTATTCAGCTGTGGAAAAACAGGCTTTTGTTGTGTTTAAAGCCTTGAAACATTTTAGACCTTTTCTCCTAAAAACACATACTAAAATATTAATACCTTACTCGCAGTAAGGCAATTATTAATCCAACGAGAGGTAGGAGAGAAGAGAGAAAATTGGGTTACCGCACTTCAAGAATATGATGTAGAGATACGTCATGCTAAATTTTTTAAAGGTCAACGTCTTTGCAGGACGTTAATTGGAGCCTCTCATTTACCAACAAAAGAAGATCAATCAAATGAAATACAACTGTCCGAGGTAAGCCTAAACAATTTTTAGTCACAATACGCTGATTTGAAATTTTTCTTAAAAAATGGATATGCTCCATTATATCTCAATTACACAACAAAGCATACTCTAAGGCTTAAAGAAAATCAATATCAACTGATAGATGATGTGTTATTTAGGAAGAATTATGATTCTATACTATTAAGATGTTTAGAGAAAACTGAAGCTGCAAAAGTTATGCAGGAATTACATGATAGACCAGCTGGAGGTCATTTCGGAGGAAACACCACAGCTCATAAAATACTGCATGTCGGTTACTATTGGCCAACTCTATTTAAAGATGCACACGAATATGCGAGAAAATGCAAAGTATGTCAAAATGCGTAAGAAAGAGAAAGGAAAGCAGCATTTCCACTACAACCAGTAAATATCCAACAACCATTTGAACAATGGGGGTTAGATATCATAGGTGAAATAACTCCAAGCTCTTCTAAACATCATAAGTATATTCTAACTGCAACAGATTATTTCACAAAATGGGTAGAAGCTATCCATTAAAGGTGGTTAATACACAAAATATTACAGATTTTATTGATTAGTTCATAATCACCAGGTTTGGTCTCCCATCAGCTTTGATATTTGACAATGCATCTTACTTTTCTCGAAACGCTATGATAGAATTCGCTTTCAAAAGAGGTTTTAAATTAAAATACTCAACTAACTATTATCCGCAGGGTAATGGATTGGCTGAATCTACAAATAAAAAGCTTATCAGAATCATCAAACGAACTGTAGAACAAAATCATAAAAATTGGCACAAAACACTATTATTTGCTCTTTGGGCAGATAGAATCACCCAAAAGGCCTCAATAGGTACTTCTCCATTTGTATTAGTTTATGGGAAAGAAGCAGTTCTACCCACAAATATAACAATACCATCAATTGATTTAGTGTAGTTTATTGATGAAAAACCTTCTTCTTCCCTTCAACTTAGACAAGATCAAATTCTTAAAATGGAAGAACAAATAGAAAAATCCAAAGCTATACATACTCATCATCAACAAATAGTTAAAGCCTCATTTGACACAACATCTACCAGCCCAAAAGCTTTTGAAATAGGAGACCTTGTTTTGAAATGGGATAAGGCACACGAAGAAAAAGGTAAACATACCAAATTCCAAAGACTATGGCTTGGTCCATTTTAAATCATAGAAAAATAGGCTTATCTACCTTTTTGTTACAAGACTTATTAGGTAAGAAAGACTCCTTGCCTGTGAATGGTCAAATTCTTAAAAAATATTTCTCTTATAAATCAAGCTTTAAATTTCATTTTTCTTTAGGAAAATAAAAGTTCAAAATAACATAATTTTTGGTTGATTCAAAGTTTTAAAATTTCTGATAAATTTATTAGATCTTTCACTTCTATAATAAGTAAAGTAAAAAGATGATTATAACTATGAGAATTGAGTAAACCTTATCTCTTTGAAATATTTTGAAATTTACTAAAGACATTTACTTTCTGAAATGACTCTTAATGTCATAAAATATAGATGTTATGTATCAGTCAAGAAAGAAACATTTAACCTAGCAAGTATTCTCTACGAAAAGGTATCTACAAACTCTACAATTATCATCCATAACTCTTAAGCGAGCTAATGATTCATCCCATTTGATAAAATTTCTTCTTCAAAGTATAGTTCGAAAAGAAAAGAAATATATACAATACACAAACTCAAAAGAAAATGAGTCTCATCACGAGCTTGTTTATCATAAGCATAGAGAAATAATCTAAACTGATATTACCAATACTGCATACCATAACAGGGTAATAGCTAAATGATTATAAAAATCAAAAGACAAGGGGTCTCATCACGAGCCAGCTTGTTTAGTCTAAATTATTATTAGTGAATGACATTGTCACTATCAGGCCACCAAACCTGGACAATGATTTTAAGAATATGTTAGAAAAGAGAAATTCAATTATATGATAAATTAAACTTTGAAATAAGAAATCAAATTCAGATGGGACCATGAATCATTATTGGTTAAAAGATAACCCTGTCGAGGCTATAAACGCTTGCTGGCAATAGTGGCTCTATCTGTGATAAATGAGTAAAAATCTATGAAACCAATTTTTAGAGAACACCTACTTTATCCTTTTAAATCTGAGTACTAACCGATACAGACACCTATGTGTTATCGTTGAAGGGGTTAACTAAGAAAAAATGAGATAGGTAAATAAATTATATTCCGAAAAAACACTGTTTAATTCATGAATCATACTATTCTTATTCTCATAAACTTTTTCTTGTTTTGAAAGTTTAGAAATATCAAACAATCCAATCAGAGATATTTGGTTCTCCCAAGTGAATCGCCAATTGTTGCGCTATGCAACAACCCCCAATTTTTTATTTTCAAAATATTTTAAAAATTTGATAATATAAATAGGGACCCTTCTTTAAATATATTTTTCATTTTGAATAAAAAAAATCAAACTCCAAAACATTGTTGTTTTTAAAAATAAAACAAAAAGAAATTAATAAATTCCATTTTCATATCTTTGTGATCACCCTATCGCAAATCGCATCGCACATAATCTTTTTCCCATTAAAAAGTTAAGCACAAAACATAAAATCCGGAGGTGCAACTTTGTGATTTGAACTTCGCAAGCGGCATCATAAATCGCACATCGCAGATATACATTTAAAACTTAAGACATGACTTACCAAGGCTTCGATGTTGCGATATCCCGATGAAAGTGAGTTTGTGATTTCGCGATATCGCAAAATCGCATATTGCATAAACGCAAAGCTTGTTGAAGAAATTCGCTTCATAAAACAGGTTAAAAAATGCGCGATGTGACGGACTTGACAGGGTTTAATGAAGGTTTTAATGTGAAATAAAGTCATGTCAGAAATAATTAATCATGTTTCATCATCCCAATGTGAACAATTATTGTTTTGTTATGGCTAATTAATGATATAGTTGCTTCCCAGATCTTTTCTTTTAAAATTGGTCATTTCGCTATATCTTTCGTCATTTGATCGTTACTCTATCTTATATAGAGATTTTTCTTCAAGAGATGTCCATATGCAAAGTGATGCAGAAACACGACAAACAAACTGTTGCAGAATTTGAATGTACAGAAAATGTCGTCCATAATCAAAGATAATGTTTGCACTGCAGATGGAGGTGCTACAACGTGGCAAGCCATCTATACTATCCTCGAAGATGAAAAACCTGAAGTAGTGGAGGTCAAGGCTATTGTTGATGATGCAAAGCCCTCAGATTTAAAGTTTAGAGATGCCGCATGCTTTTTCCTTCACATAATAGCGGCAAGGGCCAGCCTTTTACCATATACTGATATGATAAGATGGGTGATTGAGAATTCAAGAATTAAAGACAGACAATTTAGAACCATTAAGGATGAAATCTTAGGTTCTTCCAGAGCTGAAGATTTGAAAGTCATTTATAAACTGCCCGACCAACAAGACATCTATGACAACCAGTTTGTTGAAAAAATTGCAAAGAAAAATGAAGACCCTTTCAAAATGATTCAAGGTTGGAGGAAATTGGATAACAAGTTCAAGAATGATAAATCAGGTATGTATCCTATTGCTTCACTTGCAAATCCCTACAATTTTTCAGCATCAACGTTGTGCAGATTATATGGTCTCCCCGATAACACCAAATTCTCTATTAATTGGGTTCCCTTGATTGACTCCTTTGTTAATTCTCACATCATGAATTAGGCAACCATTCTTTTTGAAAACCTAGCCAAAGCGATTAATGAATATCGCCAAGCAAGAGTTAGTTCTTCCAAAGCCGTCCCCCAATTTCTCATGAGTGCATATGTTTTTGATGCCATTTGTTTCTCCACTAGCTTTCCAATTATGGGTTGGAAATGGACTCTCGAGGACCCTACCCCGATTCATTTAAGTCATAAACAGATATGGGAACATCATTTGTACCACACTTCCACAGGTTATGTTATGGGGTTGTATTACCATTACATCAGTTAATGTTTGATAGAGAGAGCCCCGGGTTCACTAAGGAAGCCATCACAAATCTCCAAATGAAAGGAAGATGTTTCATTAAAGAATCATTTTCATAAATCAGAGTATTCAGAAGCTCTGCTCCTCCACATGTGCTTCCACTGTATGTTTCAGATAAACTAATGGCAAGAGAAGTGGCTTACCAAACTGTCGGCAATGGACTCACTAAAACTCTGAAAGATAATAAAAAATATTTATGGCCAAGTTTCCCAATTCAGTGTGGTTCATTCTCCCTCAGCAATTTCAATCATGCATTAACAGAATGCCAAAAAATTCAGCTTTTGAAGCTCCCTGTTCTACCGCCAAGGCAATTGGACCCAGAGAAGATTGATAATAAATTTACTTAGTCAGTCAAAGTCAACCTTTCATACACACATGTGATAGATTTGAAGACGTTTTGTAATCTGTTGAAACTTTTGAAGAAGTTCAAAACTTTGTCAGATTGAATCTAAACCCGGAGGAATTACAAATATTCCATCAGTATAGAGAGCAAAGACTCAAGTGTATTCTACCAAATATCCTGATTACTAGTTATATGACTGAACCAAGCAAGGTGATCAGAACAAAAGAATTAGATTCACAGAATCAAAGTGAGCTAGATAAATTGTGGACTTCAGTTAATAATACATTGATGGATACCCTCGAGGGATCATCTACATAGAAAAATACAGGATTTCAAACTCCCCAGGGTCAGATAGTTTCAGCAAAAGAAACCACTGAAAGTCCTGAGACAAGCTCCCAAAATGCAAAAGTTATTCCTGCATTTCGTACTGCTGAAATTATTCTAAAGGTAACTGATATCCCTCCATTGGATGTATTCTACAACCCTCTTGATAAAGCTATAGTCAGGAAACAGAGAAAGAGAAGAAGGATTGAAACACCCCCAAGTAATGAGATCATGGAAATTGTATGGAAAGACACCCCGTCAAACCCAATCGACAACCTAACTCAGCTATCACAATTTTTTGGAGCATATACTACCGCAACAATGGACAAAGTAGCTAAAATATCCATTTTGGTTCAAGAGAAGGATGATAAAATAATGCAACTACAACAACAACTGGACGAAGAAAGGAATATTCTTAATCAAAAGGCTGAGCAATAACTCTTTAAATTACAACAGGATATGGAAATACTCAAGATAAGTCATGAAAATGAATTAGCCAGCAAAGACACATTGATTAAGGAATTGAGAGAAAATCTTATAAAGTCTGAAGGCATTCCTACTGTAGAGGAATTCATTAAAGAAGCATTGGCATTACATGCCCTACTCTCAAAACAACAAGATTTGTTTATTTTACAAATGTCAGACATAGTTCCACATTTGGAAATCAGTGAACAATTGACTAATACAACCATTAATCAGAGAATTGAGTTTAATGAACTCAATAAAAAAAATTATGACTATATTGAACAGTAGGATTTAGAGGAAGGGAGAAGATCAAATCTCCCAAATATCAAAGAAACTTATAAAGATATTCTCTTTACTGACTGCGATACACAGGTAAAACAAACAGAATTGGTAATAGCTAGAGCATCATGCATATCAAAGAGCATTGTCATAACAATCAAGCATATGTTACATACTTCCGGTTTAATTAAAGAAGGATATCCTAAATCAATTCCTGATCTCAAAATATTGGAGCAAAGTTGGAAAAATACAGGTCAAATACGAGAAGAAACAACTGCACAGCTGAAAAAGACTAATTGGGAAGCATACTGGCAACTCTTGGTTAAATCTCATAGTCAAATAATGACATTGAATTGTTCTCTAGATTCCATACTGAAAATGCTGCCACTTTTACTTGATGCTATATTTACTGGACAAATGAAAACACAGTTCGGGAAGCCTCCACAAGTTCAACCAATGTTTGATATTTGTGAACAAAAAAGCAGAGCTGGCACTAGCCTATCATCAAGCATGATCATGAGTTAATCTGTTTTGGCAATTTCAATTTTAGCAATTAGATACTAGGAATGAGGAAGGTTGTTTGAAACCTCCTCATAAGATATTTTGTACAATCTATTTTTGTAAGTAGTTAATATAGTATTTAAACCATTCTCATGCATATAGAGAAGGGTCCAAAATTTTTATTAAGAACATTTACAAAGAATACATTAATGTAAGTTTGTGGATGTATTGATAAGATAATGGAACATGGTCTTTTCAATTATATATCATCTTGGTTAATCACTATTGATGCACTATTGTATTCTTTGAATGACTTATTGATAGAAGATTGATTGAGGCCTATTATCACTGGTCAGATGAGCAGGACAACACACATCTCGTACTATTATCGTGTATGCTAAACCCTGTTTTAACATTAGTGGTAAATCTAGCTTTCATGAATTATGTATGAAATCAATTATTTCTGTTTGAAGTACGAGTTGCACTATTGTATGACATCATAATAGAAATTGATTTGTTTTATATATGATCATCAGAATATATGCGATATGTTTTACATCTTCCTTTGATTAACTATTTTCTCAAAGGATTATCTTATAAAAGTATTAATTCTATTAAGTTTGTGATTGATCTAAATCATCACAGACTGAATATACATCATTTTAGATCGCATAAAGTCAGCATTATCCCGGGTTAGATTAGATCAGATTTAATTCAAAGTTTTGCATATTAGAATAAAGTTGTCTTAGTTTTTAGTTATTCTCCTTGCAAATCATTTGAAAGAAACCCAACAATCATATAAAACCCAAAACTGAGAAACTGGTCCCATTACCCCCAGTCAGAGCCACTATCCTAAATGGAAAAGGAGCTGCTTTAAGGTCCGGACCGGGTGGTTATCCCCCTTGTTGTTGCCACAGATTTCTGAGGCCTCAACATTTTTGGCGCTAGAAGGAGGGCCTGACTATGAATGGCATACAAATGTAAACCTCAAACTAGAAGCCCTCATAAGAGTCGATCTCCCCCAAAACATCCTACAACTTCTCGATCAGACTCTAAATCACCAACTCAGAAATCATAAATTGTAGAAACCTTCTCCTCATTCCTTGAAATATCTCGACAATCGTCTCCTTCAAAATTTATTGCCGAGTATCCCGAAGTTCAATCTTTAATTCATAAATTAGAAGGAATATCTATTTCTGCTGAAAATCCTGCTAATCCCAAAGCTTTTGAAGAAATCGTTACTTCCCTATTTAAAGAAACTGGTATATTAACCCGATCCAAAAGTGGGAAACTTGGAATTCCTCCTTTTGAGTTCCCAATAGAATCACATCGCAAAAAATTTTTATACCCAGATCTAAGTTAGATACAAGTGAAATCATGTCATCTTTCCCTTCAGTTACTTCCTCACATCCTCTTACTCAATCTTCATCTTCCTATTCTTCCATTTGTTCTACTCAAACAATCAGTACTATCACAAATAGTACTGTTCTAGTTGTAAGTTCTACATCCATTCCCCCTACTTCTAGATCTGCTTTTGTATATTCGCAAACTTAAAATCCAATTATGGCTAATTGGCCTTGGACTAATTCTGGTGCTATGTTGATTGCAAATCCACATGCCCTTCCAGATCATCCAGAAAAATGACTACCTAAATATAATCCAAATGATGGTCTTCCTACTGAATAACATATCAATAATTTTATGTTGCCCATGAATCTTAATGGAGTTGCTCATGAAGATATTGTAGTAATATTGTTCCCTTATACCTTACAAGGATCCGCAGAATCCTGGTACTTTTCACTTCCAGCGGGATCTATTGCAGATTGGGCAACTTTTAAACAAGTTTTCCTTGTAAAATTTGGAGATGATAGAACTGTTGTATCTTTAATCAATTCTCTTTCCAATGTAAAAACAAACTCAGGCAAAAGGATCAAACATTTCAAATCCAGATTTAATAAGTTATTAAATAAAATCCCAACCACTTCCAAGCTTGTTGTCAATGTACAAATAGAGTGGTATATTTCTTCTTTGCCTTCTAATATAGTTATTTTTGTAGATAGAGCTGATAAAGCTACCCTTTTAGAAAACATGAAAGAAGCTCTCGCTGTCGAGAAAATAATCTTAGCTTTGGAAAAACGATCAGAGATAGAAGATAGGAAATCAAAGAAAGTAACATTTAGTCAAGATTCCAAAAAGAAAATCTCAAAATATCCATTCGATCTTGAAGGTCTTCAAAAAGTGTTAAAAACTATGTCAAATGACATGATTGAGATAAAAAAACAGGTTGTTGACACATCAGTGCCTAAGAAATCATATCGCCCATATAAGAAAAACCCTTCTTCACCATCTCAACCTCCAAATGTGATTTCAAATGCTGAATCCGATCAAGATACTGAAGATCTCTCACCATCTGAATTGGAACTAGAGTCTAAGAAGAAGTTGAACTGAATGGGTTATGGGATTTCATTCTCCCTATAGAAGAAGAAGGAGAAGTTGTGCCTATGTCTACAAGAAGTAAATCTTCTTCTGATTCAACTATATCAAATCAAAAATAGAAATCTCTCCCCACAAAGGAGAAAACGATAGCCAAAAAATCTAAGATTGTTCAGACATATCCTGTTTCACTAGATCCTCTTAAAACTTCCAAAACTTTAATAGTTTTAGATACAGTGGAATATAATATAGTTGAACATATGAAAAATACCAAAGCAAACATTTCATTACATGAAATGACCAAACTCAAACAACAACATAAAATTGTACTCAGAGAACTCAAAGCAATCCTTGTAGATCCTATACAACCACCGATTATAGCCCAAGCTTCTAAACATATGGGAAAACCTCCGTCATCTTCAAACAAAGTAAATCCTGATGATCTTGTTTTAATTAATGATAGATCTATTTCTCACACTCCTCCTTTACTTTTGACTTATGTGATTTACAACAAAAATGTTCATAATTGTCTTATTGCTTCAGGAGCTTCTTCAAACATCATGTGAAGAACAGTGTGCACAAAACTGAATGTCACTCCTCAAAAATCTGTTGTACATATAGTTCAATTAGATAGAACAAAAGTCGAGGTCATTGGAGAAATGATGTCAGTATCCATTAGATTATCATCCAATCAAAAGGTACTACAAGTAATTGACATTTTTGTCGTAGATATCCTTGAATTTGATGGTCTTATTTTAAGTAGGGATTGGTCTGACAAGTTACATGGATATTTCGCTACCGATTGGTCACATATGTGGTTACCATACAATGGTAAACCAAATCAAATCAGATTTGATCGTGGAAATTTTATGAAACATATAGTCACTGAACTTGAACAAACAAATGAACCTGTAGCTTTCACTAATAATATTGGAAATTACTCAGCTGAATCGTTTCTTGGATCGTTCAATGCCCAGATTTCACCTTTTTCAATAAATAGTACTATTTCTCAAATTGAAAACTTTTCTCAAACAGACACTTCTAAATGTATTAATCTTAGTAATAAGATTTCAAAACATTCTTTGTTTTGGACTTTATACTTTGATGGTTCAAAATCAGAAGATGGTGCAGGAGCAGATTGCGTTTTAATCAATCAGCAAGGAGAGAAAACAATGCTAGCTTGCAGACTCGAATTTCAATGCACGAATAATATCGCTGAATATGAAACATTGATACAAGGTCTGTACAAAGCTATTGGATTAAATGTTAACTATTTGCAGGTATATGGAGATTCTGAGATAATTGTTAGACAAGTCAGAAACACAATTCATTGTATTTATGGACATTTGAAACACTATCAAGCTTTAGCTCAAAGCCTTACATCCCATTTTTTTGCATTCAATATCTCCAGAGTTCCTAGATTACAAAATGCAAGTGCTGATTTACTTGCTAACGTAGCATCTAAGCTAATACCATCTGAAGAATTTAGCCCAATTTATTTATTTATTATTATTATTATTAATTTATTTATTTATTATTATTTTATTTATTTATTTATTTAATTTTTTTTTTCTTTTTCGATTGAGTTAATTTTTAGGCCTTCCATTCATGATAACGTAACAAATTGGAGAGTATTTAATAACGATGCAGATATAGTGAACTTTCTTACATCAGACGGATCTTACGAGGGTCAAATCGTAGATGAACATGAACATGGCTTACAGATTGAAAATAAACAAAATGCTAATCCAATTCACAAATCTGTAGTCAAAATGGAAGATCTCTATGATTTGAAAGATAGGTTTAAGAAGATTACCAATTCAAAAACCTAGAGTTCTACTTTAAAATTAGAATTGATTAATCTTGGTACACCAGAAAAACCTCAAAACATTAACCTAGTTCTTGGTTTAAAACCTTAAGAAAGGATGTCATTCATTAAGTTGCTGAAAACATAGAAAAATATCTTTGCATGGGATTATTCAGATCTCAAGACATATGATACTTCTATAATTCAGCATACTATACCTATGATCTTAGATGACAAGCCCATTCAGCAAAAACTTAGAAAGATCCACCCAATCTTAGAAAGTTAGATTAAATCTGAATTAAAAAAATGCTTAAAGCCAAAATTATTTTTCCTATTAGACATTCGAAATGGGTGTCAAACATGGTCCCAGTTAGAAAGAAGAATGGAGACATTAGGATTTGCATAGAATTTCGAAATTTGAATAAAGCTTGCCAAAATGATAATTTTCCTTTGCCTACCATGGAACAGGTATTGTAGTCAGTTGCAGGATCTGAATTGATGTCTTTTCTCGATGGATTTTCAGGATACAATCAGATTATGGTACATCCGGATGATAGATTAGAGACAACATTTAGAACAAGGTGGGGAACATACACATACCAAAGAATGCCATTTGGGATGATTAATGCTGGTGCTACATTTTAACGTGCTATGAATATAGCTTTCAGAGGACTAATCGACAACTCAGTTGTTATATACTTAGATGACATTACTGTCTATGCCAAGCATAGAAACAATCATGTTAATCAACTAAAACATATTTTTGAAAGATGTAAAAAATTCGACATTTCCTTGAATCCAAAAAAATGTTATTTCACCTTATCAGAAGGTAAATTATTAGGGTTCATTATCTCCAAAAAAGGAATCCATATTGATCCTAATAGGATTCAAGAAATCAAAAATATTCCTCTACCATACAATAAAAAAAAAATTCAATCATTTTTAGGACAAATTAATTTTGTAAAAAGGTTTGTTCCTGATTTTTCCGAAATCATCTTACCCCTGCAATCAATGATCAAGAAAAATTCACTTTTTAAATGGGGAAAAGATGAGAGAAATTCTTTTGAGTTGATTAAGAAAGCCATCATCGAAGCTCCTTCTTTAACAACTCCCAATTTTCTTAATCCATTTGTATTATACACATTCTCTTCTGATACATCATATGCATCAGTTTTGACACAACTAAATGATAAAAACATTGAAGCACCTATTTCTTTTTTCAGTTCTAACCTTCAAGGTGTTGAATTAAATTATTCAGCTATGGAAAAACAGGCTTTTGCTATGTTTAAAGCCTGGAAACATTTTAGACCTTTTCTCCTAAAAACACATACTAAAATAATAGTACCTTACTCAGCAGTAAGGCAATTATTAATCCAATGAGAGGTAGGAGAGAAGAGAGCAAATTGGGTTACTGCACTTCAAGAATATGATGTAGAGATACATCCTGCTAAAATTGTTAAAGGTCAAGGTCTTTGTAGGATGTTAATTGGAGCCTCTCATTTACCAACAAAAGAAGATCAATCAAATGAAATACAATTGTCTTAGGTAAGCCTAAATGATTCTCAGTCACAATACGTTGATCTGAAATTTTTCCTAAAAAAATGGATATGCTCCATTATATCTCAATTACACAGCAAAGCGTGCTCTAAGGCTTAAAACAAATCAATATCAACTGATAGATGATGTGTTATTTAGGAAGAATTATGATTCTGTACTATTGAGATGTTTAGAGAAAACTGAAGCTGAAAAAGTTATGCAGGAATTACATTATGGACTAGCTGGAGGTCATTTCGGAGGAAACACCACAGCTCATAAAATACTGCATGTTGGTTACTATTAGCCAACTCTATTTAAAGATGCACACGAATATGCGAGAAAATGCAAGTTATGTCAAACTGCGGCAGGAAGAGAAAGGAAAGCAACATTTCCACTAAAACCAATAAATATCCAACAACCATTTGAACAATGGGGGTTAGATATCATAGGTGAAATAACTCCAAGCTCTTCTAAACAACATAAGTATATTCTAACTGCAATAGATTATTTCACAAAATGGGTAGAAGCTATCCCATTAAAGGTGGTTAATACACAAAATATTACAGATTTTATTGATCAGTTCATAATCACCAGGTTTGGTCTCCCATCAGCTTTGATATTTGACAATGCATCTTACTTTTCTGGAAATGCTATGATAGAATTCACTTTGAAAAGACGTTTTAAATTAAAATACTCAGCTAACTATTATCTGCAGGGTAATGGATTGGCTGAATCTACAAATAAAAACCTTATCAGAATCATCAAACGAACTGTAGAACAAAATCATAAAAATTGGCACAAAGCACTATTATTTGCTCTTTGGGCAGATAGAATCACCCAGAAGGCCTCAATAGGTACTTATCCATTTGTATTAGTTTATGGGAAAGAAGCAGTTATACCCACAAATATAACAATACCATCATTTGCTTTAGTGCAGTTTATTGATGAAAAACCTTTTTCTTCCCTTCAACTTAGACAAGATCAAATTCTTAAAATGGAAGAAAGAGAGAAAAATCCAAAGCTATACATACTCATCATCAACAAATAGTTAAAGCCTCATTTGACACAACATCTACCAGCCCAAAAGCTTTTGAAATAGGAGACCTTGTTTTGAAATGGGATAAGGCACACGAAGAAAAAGGTAAACATACCAAATTCCAAAGACTATGGCTTGGTCCATTTTAAATCATAGAAAAATAGGCTTATCTACCTTTTTGTTACAAGACTTATTAGGTAAGAAAGACTCCTTGCCTGTGAATGGTCAAATTCTTAAAAAATATTTCTCTTATAAATCAAGCTTTAAATTTCATTTTGCTTTAGGAAAATAAAAGTTAAAAATAACATCATTTTTGGTTGATTCAAAGTTTTAAAATTTCTGATAAATTTATTTGATTTTTCGCTTCTATAAATAAGTAAAGTAAAAAGAAGATTATAACTATGAGAATTGAGTAAACCTTATTTCTTTGAAATATTTTGAAATTTACTAAAGACATTTACTTTCTGAAATGACTCTTAATGTCATAAAATATAGATGTTATGTCTCAGTTAAGAAAGAAACCTTTAACCTAGCAAGTATTCTCTATGAAAAGGTATCTACCAACTCTACAATTATCATCCATAACTCTTAAGCGAGCTAATGATTCATCCCATCTGATAAAATTTCTTCTTCAAAGTATAATTCGAAAAGAAAAGAAATATATACAATATACAAACTCAAAAGAAAATATGTCTCATCACGAGCTTGTTTATCATAATCATAGAGAAATAATCTATACTGATATTACCAATACTGTGCGACGAAGCGGTTTGACTACAAATGAAACGTTGTTAAAGAGCACGACGGAACCCTGAGGGAAAAGGAGAGGAACCGCGAGCGCTGTGAACAGTGACAGTGGGTTTGGAACCGACCCGACAATTTTCGCGTTAATTCAAGACGGTAAGCTGTATTTACAATTCGAACACGATATATGCTAGGAGCTGACACGTGGTCTTAAGTGGGTTGGAGAAACCGCTTTCATCGCGTGCCTATCGCGCGTTAACTGTCAACGGTGAAATCAACACGATATCAATGTATGCCGTCTGATCTAGAGGCTGGCTCATCGAACGGTGGTCGCACATCAAGTAACACGAAGGATAAACTACGGTTTGCGGGTTTAACAAAGGTATGGCATGTTGTTTGCATTGACACAAGTTTATTTATATATGTGTAGCCTGAACATCATATAAAGTCCCAGGTTACAAAGTGAATAGTCGTATGTTGTGGCTAGTTAAGGATTTCCTCTTAATTGAATCTGAACTACAAACAAGGTCGAGCCTTTAGTTGTAAGTGGGGTCCAATGTTTGTTGGGTTTTGTCATAATGCTTCCGATAACAGAAGAAGGCTGTCAATATATATATTGACATACTACAGTGCGCATATAAAAATTGTATATGCTGATGGTGGAATAACGTTTTAATTAATGGCGAAGGTATATATGGTATGGTTGATTTATATCAAGGACGTGTTATGAATATGACAGTGACCATTGGTTGAGAGTAGAGCTCCCATAGAAAAGAAGTGAATCTAACTGCATTGTATGAGATATTACATACATATAATAAACGTTGAAATTCATATCTTAAATCTCTCATATTTGAGATATAAAAGCTCTCAGATTTATTTGTTAAATTTGCCAGTCCCAGACATAAGAACAGGTTGAGTTTTCCAGATTGTGAAGTTGATTGGGCAAGAAATTTTGGAGGCATTTTACACACAGATTGAGGTTGAAATAATCTGAAAACTGGGAATGTGGGTTTTAACCCCATCATAGTGGTATCAAAGCTAGAATTTAATTAGCTCTTTGAAAAGTTTATTTTGAAATGCACAGTGAGCGAAGTTGATGTTTAAATCTGTTTAACAGAAAATTTGCAGATTTTATTTGACATGTAGTGAAGGTCTCCAGATGTGCAGAATCTGGAGTTGAAAAAAAAAAGAGTCTTGAAGATTGCAACAAATAGAGTTGCAGTGCAGGTGAGAAAAGAAGCAAGATCATTCAGGGATCTTGAGAGGTGAGATGAGGAGCCTTATTTGAACTCTGGTTTGAAGGTATTGTTTGCAGAGTGCAGAGTGCAAGCAATTGAGGAAGAAATCTCAGGAGAAGCTTGAGAACAGTGATAGAAGAATCCAACAAGGGATTCTGAGTGAAGAAAAGTGTGGCAGAACCTGGAAGATTCCCAACATAGGTTAGATGACAAAAGAACAGAGGTGTTCTTGAGAGAAGTTGCAGAGTGAATCCTAGAGAGCAGAAGAAGAGTGCTCATAAGGTTCCAACAGATAAGGGACCAGTACTTGCCAAAAGGCGGGTTCGGAGGAAGGGATTGGTGAGGTAAGTTGTAGCAAGAGAGCTTGCTGTTGCAGAGGCTTAGTGCAACTTGTGAGTGAAGAAATCATGGAGGAGAAAATGGCTACTGATAGCCATAGCAGAGATTGTAGAGGTTCTAAGAGAATCCACAGCAAAAGAGTGAGGGAAGATGCCAAAGCAAATGGCATAAGGAAGAGACTCACTGATGAAGAATATTGGAAGGAGATAGCTGAGATCAATAAGCAGCTTTATGAGCTGGAGAGGATGAGAGAGGAAAACCAGAGAGTTGGGTGGCTCATGAAGAAGAAGGTAAAATGGCAGAGACCACAAGGGAAGAAGGAGCAAATGATGGATGCTCAGAAGAAGGAAGAAATGCTCAGAATGATTGAGTATTTGGAGAGGAACTTGGAGGCTGAAGCTTCAAGTGGGACCAAGGGGTCCAAGAGCCTTGCATCTGACATATTTTGTATGTTTGCAAGAAATCCATATGGAGATAAACAAACTGCTGATGTTGTCACTAAGAAAGAAGGTGGAGCAGCTACATGTTTTGAAGATGTCCATGCACAGTTGGAGAAAGATTCTACTTTCCAACATGTTGAAAGCAGAGGAGATTTAGCATATGATGATGGCCAGAAGCTGGAAGTTGGACAACTTGAAGAAATTGAAGAAGAGACTCTTGAAGAATCTCTGAGGTGTATAGAAGACTTGGGACAACAAGAAGATTTGGTGATCAAATAATCAAATGAGACCATGAGGTCTTGTGTTTTTACAACTGACAAGTTGTGTATGAATGCAGGTGTTGATGAAGACAGTTCACATGATGGAACTATGATGAATGATGCTGACTGTTGCCAAGCAAGATAAGATGAGTACCTTTCAGATGAAGATCAGATTGCGTTAGTGCAGCAGAAGGAATTCATTAATTCCTTATTTTATAGAAGAGATTATTTCAATGAGGTTGATGATGATGAACTTGCCATTAATGCTGATAATGACAAACTGCTTTTGTTAAATGGCCAAGTAAGGAGTGATGGACAGATAGCTGAAGTTTTTGCAGAGATGAGAAATTAGGATTCTATTATGATGAAAGCTGAGGTGATAGTGACAGCAGAAGATAGTGAAGATGTTGAAGATGTTTTCTCGGAGGAGATGCCAAGATTGTGGCATGAATTAAGTGTTCTGGAGCAGAGGATAGAACCATAGAGGGGAGGTGTTTAGATGGTAAGGACAGAGATGGTTGAAGATGAGAGAGTTCATTTTTATGAACTAGAGCATAAAGACATCCTTGCAGAGGATGGTGCAGAAGAGAGACTAGCTGATAGTCTCAAGATATGTTTGAAGAATTGGAATCAACATTCTGATGTGCTGATTGAGAAGAAAATAAAGTTGGGACGGCATACTGAGATGTTGACAGAAGAGAGAAAGGCTCTGAGGCCTTATGAATTTTGTTTTGACAATTGTTTGATAAACGCAAATCCATTTGATGCTGAAGATAAATTGGCAGCATTGGGCAGTCAATTGGAAGAGAAGGAAGAGGAGAATTCTGCGAAATATTTTAGTCCACGGAATGGAGAATTTGAGTTGCAGGAGGTCATGATGAATCAACAGGATTCTATACAAAAGAGGAAACCTCAATTTCAGAATTGGGGATTGCAGAATGAAGATGAGAAGTTGAAGAATGGAGATGAGACAATCATGTCTCATGTGCAGAACTTTGGTGCTATTGGTAGCATAAAAGAATCGGCTTGTTCGAATAGCCAAGAGAAGGTTAAAGAGAAGGCTGTATGGTAGAATTTTGAGGCTGCCACAGTGGTAGAAAATCAGAGTTTTACTCTGATAGAAGAATGAAATGCATCACTTAAAGAGCTTGAAGTAATGCAAGAAAAAGGAAGGCAATTGTTGAAGATTTCCTAGGAAGAAGAAGAAGAACATGCTGAGTTCAAATTACAGCATGTTGACAATGAGAAGCAAGCACAAAATAGATGGATAAATGCTTGCACAAAACATCCAGAAAAGAGTGTGGAATGCCAAAACAACAACTCGGAGTGTTGCTGGAGAGAAGGTTGAAGCAACAAGCTGGAGTGTTGCCAGCAGAGGAGCAAGAATTTCACTGTTGCAGAGAGGGTATGGATGATTGGGTGGCGAATATGGCAGCAATAAGAACTGAAGAAATAAGAGTGCAACAAACAGAAGTAAGATTCTGGTAGTCAGAGGAAAGATTAGACAGAGAAATTGAATTTATAAGAAAAATGAAGCAGAAGATGCCTCATAAAAGGACATCATCAAGGAAGCAGAGAAATAGCAGCAGCAAGAAGAAGATAGTCACAGACTGTGAGGGTGTAGCAAGTGCAAAGATGCAGACCAAGATATGGAAGCCTGGAGGAATACAAAGGAAGAACGCTGCAACAGATGACCGGTTGTAGAACAAGGTGTGGGATCCAGGAAGACGAAGATGAAAGCACATGATCAGGAGATCATGAACTATTTTAACTTGGGGAGTCTGATGCAGGGGCATTAGGCTCAAAACAACTTTTGTACATAAATAAACATAAGAGGGTCTCATGTCTTGTTTCCCCTATGTAATTATTCATAATTGGGTTATTTTTAGTTAATTTTAGATAAAATGTAACTGCTCGAATGATTAGTGGGCATAGGAAGTGATAGTCCGTTTCAGTCCATTAGAGGTTCAGGCTAAAATTAGGATTGAGGAATTTGTCTAGTGATTGTAGGAAACTGAATCGATTGATTTCCAATATGTATAAAAATAAACCTCTATGACAGAGTCGGGGGACCTGCATCGAGCTGCATAGTGTTAGGAAGCCAGAGAGGGCAATTAGGAGAATAGAAGGCCATCAACTTTGAAGATCTGGCCGAGGACCAGAAGATTGTAAGAAATTTCATTTATATGAAGAACCCATTTATTCTTATGCGCACATTCCTGTTGGTCTTAAGTGTACATTGATTTATTCATGGATGGCTGGATTCCTGCGTTGAGGAATTGATGTATATATAGTGTATGTGAGAATGGTTGGACCTCTGTAGCCAACTGTGTAGTTGAATTTTGATGTATGGGAGGTTATGGCATTACTTCACAGCTTTGGTAGACAAAGGGGAGACTGTGATTGAGTATTTGGAATTTGGCCAATGTGGCCAATTTCATAATGGGCAAAGGATACCTACGGTGCCCAGGAAGAAGCTCCATAATGGAGTTCTGAGATTCTGCACTTGATAGAAGATGAGAGGTTATGCCATCGCCCGTGTGGTTTGAGTTAAAAGTGTCGTGATGGATAAGGAGGGACATTAATCTCTGTTCAAGAATTCTGAAGCGATGGCATGATTCTGAAATGAAACATTAGAACTGTGCGACGAAGTGGTTTGACTACAAATGAAACGTTGTTAAAGAGCACGACGGAACCCTGAGGGAAAAGGAGAGGAACCACGAGCGTTGTGAACAGTGACAGTGGGTTTGGAACTGACCCGATGATTTTCACGTTAATTCAAGACGGTAAGCTGTATTTACAATTCGAACGCGATATATGCTAGGAGCTGACACGTGGTCTTAAGCAGGTTGGAGAAACCGCTCTCATCGTGTGCCTATCGCGTGTTAACTATCAACGGTGAAATCAACACGATATCGATGTACGCCGTCTGATCTGGAGGCTGGCTCATGGAACGGTGGTCGCACATCAAGTAACACGAAGGATAAACTACATTTTGCGGGTTTAACAAAGGTATGGCATGTTGTTTGCATTGACACAAGTTTATTTATATATATGTAGCCCGAACATCATGTAAAGTCCCGGGTTACAAAGTGAATAGTCGTATGTTGTGGCTAGTTAAGGATTTCCTCTTAATTAAATCCGAACTACGAATGAGGTTGAGCCTTTAGTTGTAAGTGGGGTCCAAAATTTGTTGGGTTTTGTCATAATGCTTCCGATAATAGAAGAAGGCTGTCAATATATATATTGACATACTACAGTGCGCATATAAAAATTGCATATGCTAATGGTGGAATAGCGTTTTAGTTAATGGCGAAGGTATATATGGTATGGTTGATTTATATCAAGGACGTGTTATGAATATGACAGTGACCATTAGTTGAGAGTAGAGCTCCCACAAAAAAGAAGTGAATCTGACTGCATTGTATGAGATATTACATACATATAATAAACCTTGAAATTCATATCTCAAATCTCTCAGATTTGAGATATAAAAGCTCTCAGATTTATTTGTTAAATTCGCCAGTCCCTGACATAAGAACAGGTTGAGTTTGCCAGATTGTGAAGTAGATTGGGCAAGAAATTTTGGAGGTATTTTACACACAGATTGAGGTTGAAATAATCTGAAAATTGGGAATGTGGGTTTTAACCCCATCAAATCGCCATTTGTTGTGCTATGCAACAACACCCCCTCCCCCACCCCCATTTTTATTTTCAAAATAGTTTAAAATTTTGACAATATAAATAGGGACCCTTCTTTAAATGTATTTTTCATTTTGAATAAAAAAAATCAAACTCCAAAAAATTGTTGTTTTTAAAAGTAAAACAAAATAAATTAATAAATTCCATTTTCATATCTTTGTGATCACCTTATCGCAAATCGCATCTTGCATAATTTTTTTCCCATTAAAAAGTTAAGCACAAAACATAAAATCCCGATTTGCGATTTTGTGATTTGAGCTTCATAAGTGGCATCATAAACCGCACATCGCATATATACATTTAAAACTTAAAACATGACTTACCAATGCTCTGATGTTGCGATATCCCGATGAAAGCGATTTTGCGATTTTGCGAAATCGCATATCGGATAAATTCAAAGCTTGTTAAAGAAATTCGCTTCATAAAACAAGTTCAAAAATGCATGATGAAATGGACTTGACATGGTTTAATGAAGGTTTTAATGTGAAAATAAATCATGTCAGAAATAATTAATCATGTTTCATCATCCCAATGTGAACAATTATTGTTTTGTTACGACTAATTAATGATACAACTACTTCCCAGATCTTTTCTTTTAAAATTGGTCATTTCACTATATCTTTCATCATTTGATCGTTACTCTCTATTAAATAGGGATTTTTCTTCAAGAGATGTCCATACCCAAAGTAATGCAGAAACACGGCAATCAAACTGTTGCGGAATTTGAATGTACTGAAATGTCGTCCGCAATCAAAGATACTGTTTGCACTGTAGATGGAGGTGATACAACGTGGCAAGCCATCTATACTATCCTCGAAAATGAAAAACCTGAAGTAGTGGAGGTTAAGGCAACTGCTGATGATGCAAAGCCCTCAAATTTACAGTTTAAAGATGTCGCATGCTCCTTCCTTCACATAATAGCAACAAGGGCCAACCTTTTACCATATACTGATATGATAAGATGGGTGGTTGAGAATTCAACAATTAAAGACAGACAATTTAGAACCATTAAGGATGAAATATTAGGTTCTTTCAGAGCTGAAGATTTGAAAGTCATGTACAAACTGCCCGACCAAAAAGACATCTATGATAACTAGTTTGTTGAAAAATTTGCAAAGAAAAATGAAGACCCTTTCAAAATGATTCAAGGTTGGTGGAGAAAATTGGATAACAAGTTCAAGCATGATAGATCAACTATGTATCATATTGCTTCACTTGCAAATCCCTACAATTTTGCAGCATCAATTCTGTGCAGATTATATGGTCTCCCCGATAATACCAAGTTTTCTATTAATTGGGTTCCCTTGATTGACTCCTGTGTTAATTCTCACATCATGAATTGGGCAACCATTCTTTCCAAAAACCTAGCCAAAGCGATTAATGAATATCGCTAGGCTAGAGTTAGTTCTTCCAAAGCCGTTCCCCAATTTTTCATGAGTGCATATGTTTTTGATGCCATTTGTTTCTCCACCAGCTTTCTAATTATGGGTTGGAAATGGACTCTTGAGGACCCTACCCCTATTCATTTAAGTCATAAATAGATATGGGAACATCATTTTGTACCACACTTCCACTGGTTATGTTATGGGGTTGTATTACCATTACATCAATTAATGTTTGATAGAGAGAGCCCCAAGTTAACTAAGGAAGCCATCATAGATCTCAGAATGATAGGAAGATGTTTCATTGAAGAATCATTTTCATACATCAGAGTATTCAGAAGCTCCGCTCCTCCACATGTGCTTCCTCTGTATGTTTAAGATAAACTAATGGCAAGAGAAGTGGCTTACCAAACTGTTGACAATGGAATTAATAAAACTCTGAAAGATAATAAAAAATATTTATGGCCAAGTTTCCCAATTCAGTGTGGTTCATTCTCTCTCAACAATTTCAATCATGCGTCGAAATAATGCCAGAAAATTCAGCTTTTGAAGCTCCCTATTCTACCGCCAAGGTAATTCGACCAAGAGAAGATCGCTAATAAATTTACTCAGTCAGTCAAAATCAAACCTTTCATACACACAAATGATATATTTGAAGATGTTTTGCAATCTGTTGAAACTTTTGAAGAAGTTCAAAAATTTGTCAAATTGAATCTAAACCCAGAGGAATTACAAAGATTCCATGAGTATAGAGAGCAAAGACTCAAGCATATTCCACAAAATATCCTGATTACTAGTTAAATGACTGAACCAAGCAAGGTGATTAGAATAGAAGAATCGGATTCACAGAATCAAAGTGAGCTAGATAAATTGTGGACTTCAGTTAGTAATACATTGATGGATACCCCCGAGGGATCATCCACACAGAAAAAAGATAGGATTTCAGACTCCCTAGGGTCAGATAGTTTCAACAAAAGAAACCACTGAAAGTCCTGAGACAAGCTCCACAAAAGTTATTCCTACATTTCCTACTTCTGAAATTATTCTAAAGGTAACTGATATCCCTCCATTGGATGTATTCTACAACCCTCTTCATAAAGCCGTAGTCAGGAAATAGAGAAAGAGAAGAAGGATTGAAACACCCCTAGGTAATGAGATCATGGAATCTGTATGGAAAGACACCATGTTGAACCCAATCGACAACCTAACTCGGCTATCACAATTAGTTGGAGCATACACTACTGCAACAATGGACAAAGCAGTTGAAGTATCCATTTTGGTTCAAGAGAAGCATGATAAAATAATGCAACTACAACAACAACTGGATGAAGAAAGGAATAGTCTGAATCAAAAGGCCGAGCATCAACTTTTTAAATTACAACAAGATATGGAAATACTTAAGATAAGTCATGAAAATGATTTATCCAGTAAAGACACACTGATTAAAGAATTGAGAGAAAATCTTATAAAGTATGAAGGAATTCCTACTGTAGAGGAATTCATTAAAGAAGCATTGGAATTAAATGCCCCACTCTCAAAACAACTAGATTTGTTTGTTTTACAAATGTCAGACATAGTTCCACATTTGGAAATCAGTGAACAATTGACTAATACAGTCATTGATCAGAGAACTGAGTTTAATGAACTCAATACCAAAATTTCTGACTATATTGAATGGTAGGATTCAGAGGAAGGGAGAAGATCAAATCTCCCAAAGATCAAAGAAACTTATAATAAATTCTCTTTACTGACTGGGATACACATGTAAAACAAGCAGAATTGGCAATAGCTAGAGCATCAGGCATATCAAAGAGAACTGTCAAAAAAATTAAGCATATGTTACATACTTCCGGTTTAATTAAAGAAGGAGATCCTAAATAAATTCCTGATATCAAAATATTGGAACAAAATTGGAAAAATATAGGTCAAATACGAGAAGAAACAATTTCACAGCTAAAAAATACTAATTGGGAAGCATATTGGCAACTCTTGGTTAAACCTCATAGTCAAATAATGACATTGAATTGTTCTCTAGATTCCATACAGAAAATGTTGCCACTTTTACTTGATGCTATATTGACTAGACAAATGAAAACACAGTTCGGGAAGCCTCCACAAGTTCAACCAATGTTTGATATTTGTGAACAAAAAAGCAGAGCTGACACTAGCCTATCATCAAGCATGATCATGAGTTAATCTGTTTTGGCAATTTCAATTTTAGCAATTAGATACTAGGAATGAGGAAGGTTGTTTGAAACCTCCTCATAAGATATTTTGTACAATCTATTTTTGTAAGTAGTTAATATAGTATTTAAACCCTTCTCATGCATTTAGAGAAGGGTCCAGAATTTTTATTAAGAACATTTACAAAGAATACATTACTGTAAGTTTGTGGATGTCTTGATAAGATAATGGAACATGGTCTTTTCAATTATATATCATCTTGGTTGATCACTGTTGATGCACTATTGTATTCTTTGAATGACTTATTGATAGAAGATTGATTGTGGCCTATTATCACTGGTCAGATGAGCAGGACAACACACTTCTGGTACTATTATCGTGTATGCTAAACTCTGTTTTAACACTAGTGGTAAATCTAGTTTTCATGAATTATGTATGAAATCAATTATTTCTGTTTGAAGTATGAGTTGCACTTATTGTGTGATATCAGAATAGAAATTGATTTGTTTTATATATGATCATCAGAATATATGTGATATGTTTTACATCTTCCTTTGATTAACTATTTTCTCAAAGGATTATCTTATAAAAGTATTAATTCTATTAAGTCTGTGATTGATCTAAATCATCACAGACTGAATAGACATCATTTTAGATCACATAAAATCAGCATTATCCCGAGTTGGATTAGATCAGATTTAATTCAAAGTTTTTCATCTTAGAATAAAGTTGTCTTAGTTTTTAGTTATTCCTCTTGCAAATCATTTGAAAGAAACCCAGCAATCATATAAAACCCTAAACTGGGAAACTGGTCCCATTACCCCCAATCAAAGCCACTATACTAATCAGAAAAGGAGCTGCTTTAAGGTCCAGACCAGGTGGTTATCCCCCTTGTCGTTGCCACAGATTTCCGAGGCCTCAACACTTTCAGACCATACCAGAACAACATATTGGTATCTATACCAAAATTACACAGAACTGAGGGTACATGGGTGTGAATTGCCACCCTACAAGCTACCAAAATTCCTCCCCGTGAGGATTTTTGCCCTCGAATATATTAGGAAAATGTTGAATACAGATGAGGTGCATGAACCCAAATGGTGAAACCCACATTTTCTCAATACACAGAGGTGGATGTAATATATCGGAAAGCAAACAAAATTCTGCTCCGTGATGAAGATAGGTGGGAAAAGTTGTGTGGATACCGGGATGAGTGAAGAGCAGCCACTACAGCCAGCCACTACAGGTAGCACAACAGGCCATTGCAGCAACAGTCAGACCATGCCCATAAACGGTTAGAACATGCAACAACGGTTTCCTAGACAGAAATGCCAGATGTCTACAATTTCACAAATTACTCCACCTTTTTGGAGCACGTTGTTTTAACACAATTATGTTGTAATTAATAAGGAGATGGCCTGTTTCAAAACGACATCCTTCGTAGAGTTAGTTTAAATACTTTATGCATTCGAATTATTAGGTGTTGGAATCTGATTATTGTAATTTTCTCTTTTGAGTTGTGTACCTTTTTGAGCCGCTGATACATCAATAAAGAGGACCATTCACATGATACTTGTGCTATATGTTACTGGTGATGTCTTTCCTTTTGTAATATTTGTTTACACCGTGTTTCCTTATTGTGTTTTAATCTAATTGTAAAACAGAAAGTGAAGAAGTAAGATTTTTTATTGGAACACCTTATTTCTGGCTGTGTTTAAAATATTTATGTTTTCTTCTGAAGTCTGATTGAGAAAATCTTGTATGCAAGCTTTTTAATCACTAATGAAATCACTCATGCTTCATTTCATGGTTAATTTAGAATTAAAAATCCAGTAATTGTAAGTAGCTTGCCCTGTGATTACTCTTTTGAAAAATTTGATGTAACACTTATCTTTTGTTTGACTGCATAGCCCAATGGAAAATAATTAACTTAAAAAGATCACTTATCCAACCATCCCAACAATCAATCAATCAATCAAACAAACAAACAATCCAACCATCTTCATAAATAACCTAATATCTATGAAGGAAACAAAGATAAATTATACAGAGAGAGCCCTCTCTGAAGTTGGTAGGGCTAGATCCCAGCTTTAAAAGCGGTTTGATGTTTTCCTATATAATTATTCTTGCCAATCTTAAAATTATAGAACGATAACATGGTCTTAAGAGTTTCTTTTGAATTGACTAGTTAAATCAAGGTCCTAATCTAGCCAAAGAGGATTAGGGTTGGATTCATTACTTAGATGAATAGCTTGGTTAGTTGTATTTCTAGCATTGAAGTCTCCTAACAAGAGAATATTATTTTCATTCCTTAGATTATGAATATCTTGATCTAGGGTATTATAGGGAAAATTTTTATCTAGATTGTTTTTCTTATAGAAGGCAGAGTTATAGGGGGGAAATAACAAAGTGTGGTATAAATCATCTTAGTGTTAGTGTGAGATATTTCGATCCAAATTTACTGATTGAGGGAGTCTATCTTATAAAGCCAAGTGTGAGGGGAAACAATATTTTTTTATATAATAAGCTATACCTCCAATTCCTTCGCGAGAGGATTTTTTGTTCCATGTTGAACATAGAACGAACATATCTATGTGAGGGGTATTAGACTATGCATGTTCCAAAGTTTTGACCAAGAAAACAATATCATATTCACTCATGATCCAACTTAACATAGGACCTTTATGTAATGGAAACACACGACAATTCCAAAACAGGATCTAGAGCGTTCCAAATTCTTGTTTATCACTCTCATTTTGGTCTCTATCCCTAATAATAGCTTTCCTATTTTTAATTATTGCCCATTTTCCTTGTTTTTTGGCTTCATTCACCTTTTGAACCTCTTTCCTGAATTCAACTTAGTTTGTTGGAATGAGATCCTCGTTTAAAAATATTCATGTCCCTTTTACGCCAGGATATTTGGTGGGACTACATTTTCATCATGTCAATATATCACCTCGATCGAGGTGGGGAATTGAACTAGTGACTTTACATCAAGGATTTCCTTAACATAGCATATGATCACCATCTATCCAAGATCCTGTGAACAATACACATTCCCAATTTAAAAAACCCCTACTTTTCACTAAATATTGTAGGTATCCATTTTTCATTAACATTTTTTATAGCCCTTTATATTTTTTATAACTTTGAGCTCCATTCATTGTACCTACCAATACAAAAACCCTTTACCCCCCATTATATGCTCAATAAATTTTGTCATTTTTCCTCAATATATATCCCCCAATATGAACGCACGTGGTATGGTATTTCTCCCCCAATGAATTCCCTGTGTCTTTTATACCAACAATTTTAAGATTGCATTTCTTGTAACCTATCTTTCATTTACTGCAGTTTAGTCTCAAGCCCCGACATTCTATTTTCTAATAATATAAATGTGTTATCAAGCACCATAGATAATTCAATTTTATGTTCAATTTATTTTTCTTCTCCTTTTTCTCTAATGAATCAATGTGATCATAAAAACTTTCTAGGTTAACTTTGCTTGGTCTCCCTTTGCTAAATGGAGGTTTTGACATGTGTGGTGAAGAGTTCATAATTTAAAGAAATAAAAGGTTAAAGTTAAAGTAAAAAAAAAAAAGACGAATAAGAATAACTTATGACCTAGCTTTTTAGCAAATAAAAAAGAAATATAAATTAAAAACAAAGAAAATAATTAAAAATAACTTATGCACCTAGGTTCAAGTGAATTGTTTTCACCATTGTAGTTTAAATGTACTCAACATCCACTTTAGGTCCCATAAAAATCCACAAAAGAAGGTTGGATTATATTTTCCCCAAACAAAACATCAGGAAAAATTATAGAATAAAGAATATAAAACCAAGATCATAATAATAAAACAACAAAAAGAAATACATAATAAAGTTAAATAAACATCTAGAAGCAAGTAGTTGAATACAAACATCAAAGAGCACAGAACAACATAAATTAGAGCTGGAACACAAAACTTATGACCTAGGCCCAAAATTTAAAATCTAGTAGGTTAAAAAATTATAAATTCATTATTGATCCCAAAATTAAAGATTATACACCATGGATCCAAGAATGATCAATTCACTCAAGGCTACAAGAATTTACTGTGGGGCCGAAAATAATTCACCACAAGACTGAAAATTAAATCTCAAGACTGATTATAATTCGCCACAAAACTTCACCTCGTGACCACAAATAATTCACCATGGAACTTCACCTCATTGTGATAATATGTATTATCAAGATATTGTTGTCATGCTTTATGTGTCTTCTCTAACATGTGGTCGTGTCTATATAATGGAAAACAAACGAAGCAAACAAATTGCGATAAAGACAAAGAGGGGGAATTTGTTCAATGAAACAAGAGTAAAGGAATATCAATTCCACCAAGTCCAAATAATAATTTCCATTGAAAAACATGGATTTATGTCTCCAAATTGTGATGAAATCCTATGCAGAGCCTAGTTTCATGCATGGCGTTGGCATACAGGTTTGATTTCCTCAAATTTGATCAAAGTGTTTTTCTTTGTTTATTCGTGGATATATTATGAGATGGATTGGTGATCTAGGTGGATCCCTAATTTCCTGAAAATAAAATTCCTTGGATCGCAAAGAAACCAAGAAAATATTGAAGAGCTCATCACAAGCTTTGCAATGGCGCATCAATATGAGTTTGTATGAGAAATTTATGGCCAATCAAAGTTCTAGTCAAATTAAGCAAAAAGTCAAAGTCAAAGTCAACCAACAAGACACGTGGCACTACTGACAGGGGTCGTACAGATGATGTGGACCAATGGGAGTTTGACATGTGGCAAATCAATCAATAAGTATAGTTAGCACAAGTAAGTGACATGGCAACACCACAATCTGACACATGCCACTCACTGGCAAGTTATGTGGCATAGTGACTAGGCATATGTGGACCAATGAGAGCATGCCACTTGGCCCGATCACATGGTGCCACATGGCACCTCCATATAGGCCAAGTGGAATTGGGATGCATAACCTCCATTCATGGTTTGTTATAGCTCATATGTTATATGGGGTGATGTTCCATGACGCGAGCCATACATTTACCATATATTATACGGTTTAAACAACTCCAAAAAAATTATTTAAATTAAAAACAAATGTTATAACAAACCAATTTTGGGAGTCCACTGGGTTTGACTCCAAAATGCCACAATCCATCAATGACTTAACATAGATATGCCAGCCAACATTCCCACCCACCAGATTTTATATAATGAAAGTTAATTTGTGCAAATGAAACGGTGAGCGAAGGAACCATGAGGAGGCCAAATGGAACAATGCGGGAGGAAGAAACGCGGAGGGACAAAACCCTGAACGGGTGCAGTCACCAAGGTGGAATATTCCAAGAATATTTTCATGGAATGTTCTAAGAATATTCCAAACATAATCTGCAAGGAATCTAAAATATTTTTTGAGGGGCTAGAGTTGCATGTTACAAAATATAGTAACCTTTATACTTATTTTGCTAAGAATTTCGTGAGGATCACAATGGTGTAATTTGTTTTTGTATTTGAGGAGTGAATCTATGAGGTCATGGCAAAATATCGCCTTCAATAATTATTGGACACGAAGTTTGAGCCACAATGCACCTTTCAGAGGTGGGTCATGTTTACAGTCAAAAGTCTCAGAAGGACGAGACCAACTTGCTGGTGTTGTGATTTTTGTGATTTGAGCAGTCGAATTTCAAGTCGCTCCTAGGATTAGAGGTATAATGATGTATTTTTCCATGTACTCATTTTCATTTTGGTTGAGATGAATGAAGCGTCCCCCCTACTGTTGAAGCAGGTATCAGAGACGTAGTCCACACTGGACAAACTCCATTATCAAAATTTTGTGTGCATTGTCTTTATATTCTCCTTTATGTTGATTTTTATTTAAGTGTTTGTATACATGGTTTTTACATGCTCTTTTATGCATTTATGCTAACATCAACTGAAGAATATATCTTGGATAATGTTGATATTAGAGGAATACCGGATTAATTGGTTGGTTGATCCATCAACGTCACATCAAGATTCATAAAGTGGCTTGCAAATTTAGCACATGGTCACATGTTTTTGTTACAAGGTAGAGATGGTTGGACAAGTTATTTAGCAATTTATTCATATAGGTGGAGAGATGGTTGGAAACTTTCTTGAATATATTATTAATATAGGTAAATTCACTAGTTATGTCATAGGTAGAGGTGGATACATGATTCGGTGACAACAATTTGCCCGTACTCATAAGTTTAATGCAATATTTGGAGTAGATATGGGAGGTAAAAGATACCCAAAGTGTATAGTTAGGTTGGTCTTTGTAGACTTATATTTTATGGAATCTGATAATAGATTTGGAAATCCTTTAGGACATGTGCATAAGGTTCAAATTTTAGGAAAATATAAGAAATTTCTATCTCGAGCAATTTTTCATTTTTAATGGACTTTGAAAATGATATCTTTGACCAAATGAGTGCATATTTGAGTACTCGATTGGGACAATTTTTGTTGTTGTTCATGTTTTGACTGATTCCAACATGCTTTTATTTTTAACATTTCTATGGTGACCAAAGTTGGTGTTATTTTTAACAATTCCATTTTAGCGAGGTGACTATACTTTTGGTTGCTTAACATGGCGTGCATTGCCAATGCCAAATTTTGGGTCATTCTAAACACTTTGAAGTTTTAAAGATCAATTGCTTGGCATGATCAAGAGGATAATTTCATGTGACCTTGGTTGAGAATAAATTGGCCTAGAGAAGATTACATCACTCATTTTTATGTTTTTCCTTCCTAAAATTAACATATCTCATTATACTAATTTAATATTTGCTTATTTTATAATTTAAGCCTTCATTTTAGGGGATTATCTCCTTCAAAAATTACGAGTGTCTATTTCAATCACCAAAATATGTATTAAAAGAAGATATTATCCATATACAAATGTCATTTCCCATGTAGGTGGTTATCATGGAAAGAAATTGAATTGTGAGAGAAACAATTTCTTCATACACATATGATTTACACTAAAAAAAGAACATTATGTTTGGAGACAATTATTCTTGATTTCCTTAAATTTCTATATTTAATATTCTTACTCTCTCGTTATTGCATATGTTGTACAAGCTATAAGGAGAAAAGGGGTGGAGTTTTTGTTTGATTTGATCATTAAATCTTTGAGAGTCCCCACAACTCTTTGTAAAAGGGACAATTGAGAAATTCTTTGGCAGGGATAATTTTAAGGATGGAAAATTATATTGAAGTTTAAAAAATTGGCGAATCTCACTAGTGCCTAATATGCAAACTATAAAATATTTATTGATGTATTTGTAAAAGTATTCAAATTTATAATGATATTATATATATTTTCCATATAATGTTGGCAATTTTTAACGTAAAATAATTTTATATTGTAAAATTTGGGCGAATCATTTTTATAAAAAAATGGAAATTGGCGAATCTTTTTTTGGAAAAACCATGGAAAATTAGCTCACTCGCGAATATTAGCCCCTAAAATTTTCCATGTTCTTTGGTGACCATCTCTTGTTCTTCATGTTTGAGAATATATATATATATATATATATATATATATATATATATATATATATTAAACTCTTGTTTTTAATTTTATTATCGGTAGAATTTAAGTATAATTACTAAGAATATTTCATCATTCATGTTGGCTTTAACAATCTTTAATGAAGCAAGGGACATAGGAAATTTACACAAAAAATCCCAAAGGATAAATTATATTATAAACCAAACTCCTATGTGTTGTTTGTATTGTATGCCATGTCCCCAAAATTCCCAAGGAGAATTCCCAATTTTTTGATTTTGGCAATTAATAAATAATTTTGTTAGCTAAACTTAGGAAAGTGGGTATGGAGGCATAAATTGATTTTAAAAAAGGGGAGAGATGCCAAATTTAGGAGAAACGATAAATTATAATGTTTGTGGGTTGTGGCGGCCACCCAAAAAGGTGAAATTGAACCCCTTGGATAAAATCGAACCACAAGATAAGAAAGACAAAGGGAGATCGAATTATTGAAGCCCACAAGGTGGAGGTGAGCAACAACTATAAATAGAAGAGGAAGGCCTCATTTTGTGGCTTTTGACATTGCAATTTCAGACATAGAGTTTGCTTGAGTTGCTTAGCCAATTCAACTACTTTATTTAGCATAAGGGGTTTCCAAGTGGAAATTCTGACTCTCTTTTAGTGAACCAAGAGTGTTACCCTAGGAGAGAATTTTGGAGTTGATTGAAGGATCGATTTCCTAGCAATTATGAGTCATTTCAGCCCTTGCTTCAGCTAGTGCGAGTTTTCTGGGGACACAAAGACAAAAGTGCTTGTAGCTTGGAGAGAAGGTTCCTGAAGGAGTTTCACCCAGAGAAATTGTAATATTTCTCCTTGAAGCAGGACGAGTTTCTTGGGTGATTCGCAGGGCTAGAGATCATTGCATTTGTGAGGGTTGAATTCATCACTTTCAGGGCCTGCATAGGGGTTTTCTGGGCATAAGTACATCAGAAGTCAAAGTGGTACTTTGGGTTGGAGTGGAGAAGAATTTTCACAAATATTTCCGAAGACATTTTGCAGTGTGTTTTCCGACACTTTTAGGGAGGATTTGGAGTTGATTTCCAACATAAAATTTGGGTTGGACGAAGGACCAACAATTGGAGATTTCACACTAATTTTGGGCATTTTCGGGTTGTTAGAATTAGCCCAACATATTTATTGGTTTGGATGTTTGGGGTATGAGGAGATTGTCCCTAATTTTACAGAATTTTTTGGAGCATATTTGAGTGACCAAATCATAGTTTCCCTCCAATAGCAACAACGATTATTTTATGAGCAGAGCGTACAACAAATTGAGCCAATTTTAGTGTGGAGATTCACTCTTGCTCACCCTGTTTTTGCATGCTTATTGTAGCAAGCCCATGTGCACTCATTAAACTTCATTTCTTACAAGTATTGGCATGCAAATTGTAATAAAATGGCTCAAATGTGTTAATTCTGCTCAATGGTGTTCTAATTGTATTTGCATGTGTGAATTTTCAGCTTGCCTGCTATATTTATTTGTTGTAGCTTATTTCATGTTTTGAAATTCACTGTATTTGTCTAGTTAGAATATTACAGTGGTATTAAAGCATATTCTTGGCCAGTTGTGGGCTCAAGAGAAGGTGATGGCAGGTCCTTTTGGTGGATTTGTTTACCATCCCAGAGGCAAAGACAAAGGTAGAGAAAGGATATGTGGTAGAGAGGATGATGTTGAGCATTTTTTAGATACATAGTTTGAGAATGCTAGAGACTACATGGAGAAAATGATGGTGATGAACAACCAAGGCAGGTTGTGTGTGACACACTATTGGAGGGGTTGGTAAGGTCGAATCAACATATGATGGAGATGATAAGGGAGATGATAGCCCTGCAATTATAGAACGTGCAAGGAGGGGCCAATGATGGAGAAGGGGGTTCCTGGATGGGAGAAGGGAGCTATGTACATGCACACACAAACCGGTAGCACAATCACACATATGACCATATTGTTAGATCCATCATGCCTTGGTCACTAAGGAGCCATAACGAGAGAGAGATATCGATGCATTCACTGAGTTTATTAGGTCCTTCATCGATGGGGTTGATGAGTATAAGGAATTGGATCCTAAAGTCAAGAGAATTGTAAAATTTACAAACTATTTCCATTTGAATGATTAGGGTGGCTCCAGAAATAGAAGTGGAATTGAAATATCTAAAAAATAAAAGTCATCATATTGAAGTGAAACCAAGACCAAATCATAGTACTCGTTTCCTTGATTCCAATGGTGCAAAAGACACTCAAATCCGAGTTTTTATGTTCAAGTTATAGCCGATCAAAGTTTTGGTCAAACTAGGCCTAGTGGTAGTCAATAACGAGGCAAAAAATTGGAAAAGGGTCGGTGCACAGAATCTGACGGTTGGAAAGAGTGAATTTGTCACCTCCTTAATTTGTCTAGTAACCCTTAAAATTCGGTTACCATCCCTTTGATTGAGTGGCACCGCTCTCATTTGGTGGGAGAGCAAGCTGCAGAAAGGAAAAAAAGACTTGGGTAAAATCCTTTCTTCTTGGTCCAATTTTGTTTATGCATTAAAAGATTAGTTTTATCCTTTGGGTTTGTCAAACCAGGATGCATCATGGTGTTCTGCATTTGGATGCATCATGTCCATCTCTATTGCACCGTGTGCAATGAAGATTGGATTTGTTAGCTTGTCTGCCCCCCCTTTATGTGAAGTTCCTTCTTCCTCTTCCTCTTCTGCCACCTCTCCCTCTGGATGAATCTGGAGTATGAATCTTTTCTCTATGTGCCAAGTATGCAGCCTCTTCGGAAGATGAAGGGACTGTCATCTTCCCAAAAGCTTTCTCTCTTTCTGCAAACTTTTTCTCAAGTTTATCAAAGGTGATATGCTCAAGGTTTCCACTTGCTTGCAAAGACTCAAGATAATGTGAGTAAGTTGGATATAATGCCTTAACATATGCTATGAGAGGTATGTCCATTTTTACACCAGTGTTTTGAATGTCATGCATTATTGATCTTATTTCTGAAGCTAAAGCAAGGGGATCATCATTCTTCATTTCAAGACTGAACAGCTTAACCATCAATTGAACATTTTCTAATTCTGAATGTGAGTCATAGAGTTCTTTTAGTTTCTTCAAGGCTTCATAGGCATTTGAGAATGATGAGATATGGAGACTCACCTCTTCACTCACTGAGGCTGCAATCAAGGCATAAGCCTTGCAGTTCTTGTTTTCCCAAATGGCAAGCTCTTTGTCTGAAGTGGGCTTCTCTGGTGGATTTTCTGCTTGTCCTTCACAGATTCCTTTCCACAGCTCATTAAAAATGAGTGTGTGTTTAATCTTTCGCGACCATTCAAGATAGTTCTCTTTGCCGGAGAGAACTATCCCAACAATTGAGATGAGAGAATGCATTAGACTGCTGGAAAAAATCTTCTGAAGAGGAAACAAATTCTGCTATAAAAACTTTGAACTCTTGAAATATTTCAAATAAAGGGGAAAAAACTCTTGCTGGAAAAAATTTTCTGAGTTTAAAAACTCTTTCTGGAAACTAAATCTGCTCAGAAAACTTTTGCTGAAGACTGAATTTTTAAAAAACACTCTATGCTATAGACTGATTCTGCATAAAAAAAATATAATTTTTTTTTTGTTTGGGAAAAAATGTATATGAAAAAAGATGGAATGATGAAAGGGAGGGGGCGGAAATATATATGGGAAATGGTATTGAAGGATGGGAGGGGGCGAAATTTAAACGCTGGATTGGTATTAAAGATGAAAAGGGCGTATTAGAAAATGGGTAATATTATAAAGGAGGGGCGGTGTGGATCATGAAATGGGAAGGGCGTATTATGAGTAAGGTGACAGCGTATTATGAATAAGGTCGCAACGTATTAACATACAATGACAGCAGCGTGGTATTAAACATTGTATGGCAGCGCGGTATGATATATATGGAGGGCACGATATATGAATATATGAAATAGCAATTGTGTAATCCCAATGGACAACGTTTTATGAAATATGAGGTAACGTTGTATGAAATATGAAATAGAAGCAGCGTTCAGATATGGTGGTAGCTGTAATGCGCTGTTTTAACAGTTGCACAGCGTTGAAATGACAGCGAATAGTGGACTTATATGACAGTTGAGGTGGGCGGATTGCAGTGGAGTGTTATAGCGCAGGTGGAGTACGTATTGTGTGGAGATTGTGGAATGGGGCGGGGTCAATGCCGTAGGAGGCGGCGATGAAGCCCGTGGGCAGAGGCGTGGTGTTTGCAGAGTAAGGGCGGATAGAAGATAGTGTGTGGGCAGAGCGATAAGTAAGCACACGAGAGCGGGGACGAGTATTATATGAATTATTATATGAGCTGTGTTTGCCGTTTGCGTAGAGGTGTGGGTAGGGTGCTGTGAGTGGAGGAGCGAGTTATTGAAGTGGGGCGTATGTGAGCCGAGGGGTGTGGCTGTAGCGCAGGAGATGGCGGAGTGTTGGGTAAGTGCGCAGGGTATGGGAGTGTATGGAGGTAAGGAAGATTGCTGTAGAGAGTGTATGGATAGAGGGGGGTAGGTAGGATAGCAGGAATCGTGAGATGTTTGTAAGGGGAGAGCGATGGGGATGGTGTGAGGGATGGAATGGGGGAGGTGATGGGTAGGTGGAAGATTGTAGGGAGAAAGTGAGGGAATGGAGTGAGGGAAGTGGGTGAATGGAGCGCTTGGAGAATGAAGGAGGCCCAAAAGGGCGTTACATAAAAAAATTTGAAATTGAATCTGCAGAAGACAGAGTTGCAGGACTGCTGGAATGGCAGAGCCTGAAATTTGCAGATTGACAGAGCCTGCAGTCTGCAGGAGCTGGAGCTGCAAATGTCAGTGCTATCTAGGGAAAAAAAATGCAGAATAACAGTCTAGCAGTTAATGAGCAGCAAAAAACATTAAAAATATTGACTGAGCAAAGGGTAGGGAGTTACACCACAGGGCAGAAATGCCAAATGTGGGGCTGGCTCTGATACCATGTCAAACCAGGAGGTAACTCCTCAAAACTAGAATATGTATTAGCTGAAGAATGTACATGCTTATATAGATGGGAGGTGATGCTATTGGGATTCAGCTCCCAATGACTCTTGGCCTTCCTTATTTCCTAATAATAAATAATATACAAAAATACATATGCACACCCATCCATAGGATTAGGTGTCAACAGGGTTATCGATAAAAGGCTTTAATGGAATGGCAATATTTGAGACAAGGAAAGGGTCAAAATGGACAAGGCTTCAAAAAATATTTTAGGAAACAATCTTTGAATTTGTACATTCCACTTGATTCATTTGAAATTGTAACAAAGTATATTGGTGCTTTACATAAATTATATTAGGCATTATTTGTTATTGTTTGAGCCTACTACTATTTATGCGGCTAGTGTGAAGGTCATTCACCTTGGAAGCAGGGGCAAAAACGACAAATAAGGGCAGCAAAAGGAATTGTATTTCAAACCTCATAATGGAAAGTTCAAAGGAAAAAGGCAAGTGAAAGCACAAAAAGGCAGCTACAACCAAGAAGGGGGAAAGAGCAAAGCCATCGTGCACACATTGCAAGAAGGAAGGCCATGATGATGAACATTGTTGGAAGTTATATCTGGATTTGAAACCAAAGAGATTTGGTGGAAAGAAAAATCAAAAGATGGTGGAAACATGTTGATGGCTTGAAATTTCTACCTCAACATCGGGGAAAACCACCCGGTCGAGACCTTAGAGCATATCCTTTTCCATTTGGATTGGTGGCTCCGACTGGAATTTTGGGACTAGTTTCCTGTTTAAACTAAATTATAAAGGATGGGATGGATGTGTAATGGTATTGATGTAATTGAGGGTTGAAACATAATGAATAATTTAAACTAATCTATATTTGAAGAAATCTTATAAATGTATATGTGATATAAAAGGATTTCATAAACAAAATGACAATATAGATCATGAAGCAAATATGAAGTTAAAACAGAGAATGATAGCTAAATTTAATTAAATAGTTAATTAAATTTCATTGATAAAAGCTTATCTCTCTCACACACACACATATATATGATTTCGTTATTTATGCACATGATATATAATTTCAATCACACAGAACAATAGTGAAACATGTATGGCTGCTTTGCAACACATCTATGATAAATGAAATCATATAACCATTTAACCATTAATCAAATGAAAACCACACAAATAATAGTACCCGATATGTTAAAAAGTGTAACTTGGATCGGTCTTCATATTGACTATGTAATTATGTATTTATGTAAAGAAGAATACAAAGATGATAAAATGTATATTTCTTGTATTTGCTTCATGGTTTCATGAGCAAGATTTTATTATAGGTTAAATATACTTCTCTTGATGTCTATTAGTGTTTTGTCTTCTAGATATAAATATAATTAGGTGTCATATGTATGAATAATCTAGTCTAATGTATGCTCCAAGACCTTGTCAAAGAATCCATGGAAGGATGATTTATTCAGCCCTCAATCCACGCTAGAAGATAAGCTACAATGCTAGGTTATAGTCGGCCTAAAGCAAAATATTGAAGTCGACCTTCAACAACAAGATATGTCAACTTTCAAACTAAAGGTATGGTTGGCCTCAAGACAATGAATCCATCTCTATAAATACCACTGTTCTGCGATCCATTATAACACACAAGTTTCGGTTATCTCTGAAGTTTAATGCAGATAAACAAGACGAGTTTAGTGAGGATTTTTAGACAGGCTTTAGTGCAGATCTTTGCCAAGTCACAAGCTTGTTTAAGAGATATACATTCTTGTGATATCTTACTGTAATAAGTGCCACGACTGACTGAAATAAGAGTACGAATTATCCACAAGATGAAGTGCAGACTATCCTAAAGGATTTATAGCAAGAAATGGACAAATCAAGGACAACGTTTATATATTGAAGTGCAGATTCTTTCCAGTGTAACAACAATGTTGAAGTGCGGATCTATTAAGTGCATGAGCATGAGCATGATATCATCTTGAAGCATGTATCTGTCCAAAGATGGTTTGCAGACTAATATAATGTGAAGTTGTTGGGACAGTGGTGTGCAAAGAAGAAGCAGTCAGAAAGTGAAAGAAAGAAGGAAAGTAAATCTGAGATTTACTTTCCTAACTACAGCCTATATATATCTCAAGCAATTGAAGATTCAACTGAAGGTTCAAAGGAAGTAATGGGGCAAAAAAATGCAACTTGGTGAAGAGAAGAAGGATCAACATTGAAGGACATCAAAGAAGTAAGGTCAAGGTCTTGGATGCATAAATAGGTCAAGGGTCTAATTCTAGGTCATGGTACTTGTCATCTAAAATATATAAGAAGAATTTCTCGTGGGTTTTCCTCTCCAAGAGGGAGAGGTTTCTCCCTGGCTTTAGGAGCCTAATTCTTGTGTCTCGTGTCTTTTAATAATTGACTTTATGAAATATTTAATAAGATAACGAAGGGAAGACATAAGTAACTCAATTAACCTCACAAGTAATTATCAAGAAGATAATTTTCAATTAATCACTAGCCCTCTAAATTCTCAACACGATATATTGTAACTCTGCTCATGAGAAAACATTAGCGGTTCAACCTTCTATTAAGATAACTTTTGTTACATTAGTGCAAACAAAAAGCTTCTCTCCAAAATTCAGAACCCCTTCTCCATTAAAATGAAGGGGAATTATAGTTCTTCAATTACATTTAAATATAGCAAAGCAAAATTAAAAGTGAAATGGTTTTAACAATAATTCTTAAAATAAAATGAAAAGACAATCTTAGACTTCGGTTGCAAGAACTTCGCTAAGACTGTGATGAAGAATGCCCTCCTATTTTTTGCCTTATCTCGTAAATATCTGTCATTGGCTTCAGTTCAGGTGGAGAGCCTGGCTTTTTCCACATTTGTCCACTGAATATGGCATCCCTGAGTGTTGGTAACATATGATTAGTTGTGTCGGATAAGCATCTCAACATTAACCATTGACTATTAGGTTTAACCAAGAAATGCTGATGGTATTCTAAGTCAGTCTTTGACAAATTTTCAATGTTCTCAACGTTCTTCTTTGACAAATTTTCAATGTTCTTAGCCTTCTTCTTTAACAAATTTTCAATGTTCTCAGCCTTCTTCTTTGACAAATTTTCAATGTTCTCGACCTGCTTCTTTGACAAATTTTCAATGTTCTTGTCCTTCTTCTTTGACAATTCCAACCATGTTTTAGTAAACAATTTGATATCTGACAGAGTTCCTTCAGGAAAGTGGGGAATAAGATTAGCATGTAGTAAATTATCATTGATAGATTCAATGAGGTCATTGGAGATTCCCCTTGCGTTGAATATTGTTGTCTCAGAATGTTTGAGGTGGATTTCCCATTCCCGAATGACTATTTCTTTCTGCGATTCCTCTATCCTTGGGAGATCAGTTGATTTCTCTTCAGTGATGTCTTTCCATGTTATGTGGTCTGGAATTTTCTCTTAAATATCCTCAAAGTATGTCCTCAGGTCAGGAAATTGATCTACCAAAGCATTTGTTGTTTGATATAAATCATTAATAATAGACAATTTATGTCAGAAAGTGACCTGTTGTTGAGCAAGGAGGGTATTTAATTCTCCTGCTTCCATTTTAAATTCAGCTAATTCAAGATTAACTTTCAACTGTTGCATCCTTTGTTTCAATTCATAAATTTGAGCATCCCAGATTCTCAAATCAGAGCTATGTTGAAGTTTGAGGGCATAAAAATTCTTTTGAATCTCTGCAAGCTGACCTTGCTAGTGTTGAGCTATCATTTTTTTTTCTTTATCGATACCATGTTACAACTACATAATTTTGTCATCTTTCTCTTTCATAAGGCATCGTACTTCGGTAGCTTTATCTATGGTGGCAGTAGCATATGCTCCTGCGAACTATGAGAGCCTACTGAGATCTTCTACAGGGGTGGATTGTTTACCTTTCCATGCTACTTCAGTAGAAGTATCTACATGGACTAAGGCCTATGATTGATCAATATTTATCCTCTTCCTCTGTCTCTTGACCACGACTTTGTGTTGGGGACTGTAGAATATGTGAAAAGAAAGGATCTATTCAACCTTTAAAACGACCTCATAGGTCAGAAATGCTGGTATAATTTATATATCATCAGTCTCCAAAGGTTTCTTCGAAGCCCCAATAATAATCAAGGGCTTCTTTATAGTGTTATAAGTATCTAAGCCTTTTTCATTTAAAGGAGTCTGGAGATCCTGAGGCTTTGTTTCATTGATAACCTAGTTGAACTACTCCCAAAGTTTGTCAAGCTTATTATCAAGGAAAGTTTCCTCAACTTGAGAAGAGGAGGCAGTGCTTTGTTGAAGTGGCACCAAGAAATGGCTCCCCACTATAGGGCTTCTAATTTAATTTTCCCTTAATTAAATTTGGAAGAGAAATTGTAATTTCATCTCATAACAACTTGTATCAGTTAACTAAGTCAGAATGACAGAGTTAGCTTAGGAAATTCAAGTTGAGGGTCAGAGAGCTTGAAGTTAGAGTGATTCCATGATTTAAGGGGGTCTAGTTACAGTTATGCATGAGTTGTAATTAGTTAACTCAATTAATTGAGTTAAAATCAGTTTAACTAGTTCTAACTGAGTGATGAGCTAGTGAGAGGTCCAGTGAATTAAATCTGATTTAATTCACAATGAGTGATCAATCAGTTAACTGATAATTCACTATAAATAATTGTTGCATGTCATTTATGAGGAATACCCAGTTGAGACAGAGGTTAAAGGGAAGATAACTATCAATTGTATAATTAGAGAATTGTACAGTTCAGTTATAGAGTCAGTTGGAGTCCTTGGATGGATTGCACAGTCAAGGCAAGGGATTTTATTATTTAATAGGGCATTAATTCCTCAAGGAATGTGTGAGCAAGGCAGGCAGAGTAGGGGCTAAGAATTGGCTAAGTATTTTGTCCAATTTTGCCTAGATCAATGTGAGACAATTGGCAGAGTGCAGAAGTTCTCTCGAGAGAGAAATCATTGCACTGTTTTATGATCCTTGAATTTATACAATATACATATAGAGAGGTTTTAAGCAACGTGCTTTCCTCAGATACATCTTGTGTTGTGCAATTGATTGTCTCTTTCTATTACTTGTTTATGTGATTGTGTGATCATGTTTGTTTCCACAATTGTAGAAGGGATTCAATATCTTGTTTTAGTATATCATTAGATCGGATTCAATCCCCGTGGTTATATTTTCTACATGGTATCAAAGTGCTATGAATCACAATAAGAAGATAAGACAAAGTTTTTTTTGATCAAGTTCGAATTTGCACATTATTTCTTCGGTATCCAACAGAAAATCAAGATGTCTTTCAATGGCTTGAGACTCAAATATGTACTTGAGGGAAATTCAAATTATATTTCATGGAAGGACAGGATGGAGGCAGTGTTTGAGGATAACTGAATAAAGGCTTTCATAGATGTTGATGTCTCGCAACAACATATGCTCAACTTCTTGATGCATGGAAGAAGAATGTTGCGAAAGCGAGAAGTATCTTGTTAGAGGGACTTTGGGACCATATTTTCTTGAAACTCCATGGGAAGGCGACTCCATATGCAATGTGGAAGGCCTTGACAGATCTGTATCAGAATAGCACAGACTACTGGAAGATGGCGCTGAAAGGAAAGTTCAAGAAGACCAAAATGGAAAAGGGTGACACGATCCATAAATAAATGACCAAGTTCACCACATGTCGAGATGAGCTTGGAAGTGTTGGGGTCACTATTGCCAAAAATTATTTGGTGATCCCAGCTCTTCTAGGTCTTCCCAAGAGCTAGCATAGCTATCAAGACTCTGTTAATGGAAGGGAGAAGTTTCCAGATTGGGAGTGACTTTGGTTGGATTTGGCACAAGAATAAATCAGGCGGAGCACTAAAAAAAGATCCTCGTCAAAGAATGATGATGAGGAAAATTGTGCCTTATATGGCATGACAAAGAAAGGAAAAGGAAAGGCATCTGATTCTAAATCTGAGTCTGGAAAGACAGGCAAGAAGAGAGATTTGTAAAAGGTGAAATATTTCAACTATCATGAGCATGGAGACTATGCCACAAATTGTCCACAAAAGAAGAACAACAAGAAGGCCTTAGGAGGAGCAGCAGGTGAAGCATTGGCTTCACAATTCGAGTTGGGCTTCACCCTCATCGCATGCATGATGTCATCGGTGATGGGATCTGTGTGGTACTTGGATAGTGGTGCCTCATTCCACATGATCGACAACAAAAAATTCTTCATTAACTTGGAGGAGAAGGATCTCCAGATGCACATCGAGATGCATGATGACAGGAGGCATAAAAATACCGAGATTGGTACAGTTACTTTCCAGAGAGAGTAAGGTAAACCCCTCATACTAAAATTCGGCATGCATGTACCGAATTTAAAGAATAATTTGGTTTTTGTTGCTATGTTGGAGGATCATGGATATGGTGTGATTTTCAGTGAAGGAAAGGTGTTCCTTCGTCCCAAAGCCATGGGAAAGGTGAAAAATATTGGGGTTTGGGTGAAGAACCTATACAAACTTGATGTGGATGAATGCACAACATTGAGCAGTAAAACAGAGAAGGTGGTGGGCTGAGACATCGATGATTTATGGCACAGGAGGTTGGGTCATCTTCACCACAATGCTTTGAGGATCATGCAACATATTTCTATAGGGCTTCTAAAGGGTACACTTGCGTAGAGAGACACATACAAAGGTTATAATATGGGGAAGTATACAAATTCCACCTTTCACGAGAAGGAAAATTGAGCAGTGGAAATCCTTGAGAGAGTTCACTCAGACATGTGTGGACTGTTCTCAACAACTTCCACAACAAAGCACATGTATTATGTGATTTTTGTTGATGATTTTTCAAGAAAGTGTTGTATTTTCTTCATATAGAAGAAAGATTAGACGTTCTCCAAGTTTTGTGAGTTCAAGGCACTTGTCAAGAAAGATACAGGGAAGAAAGTGAAGGCTATGAGGAGCGATAATGGTAGGGAATACATCTCTAACAAATTCAAGAAATTTTGTGCATTGGAAGGAATTCAAAGAGAATTTATTATGCCTCATAACCCATAACAGAATGTGGTTACAGAGAGAAAGAATAGAACTATTGTGGGAGCAACACGAGCTATGTTGCATGATCAGGGCCTACCATTGCATCTGTGGGCAGAGGCATGTAATATAACAATATTTGTGCAGAACGGAAGTCGTCATCGGATACTTGGGATGAGTACACCAGAGGAGGCTTTTCAGGTAAGAAACCAGATGTTTCATATTTTAAAATTTTTGGTTCATCTGTCTATTTCCATGTGACTAAAGATGCCAGGAAGAATCTTGAGCCAACAATAGAGTTGGGGATATTTGTGGGGTACACTGATACACCTCATAACTATCAGGTACTTGTTAGCACATTAGATGACAGTGGTTAGAATGGATTTGAATTTTAATGAAGACAATTCCATGTGATTGTCCCTTGAGATGGAACTTGAGTTGTGTTGTGTAACCAGCTCCAAAAATAGAAGAAAAGAGATATGAACGCCTTAGAAATAAGCCACTTCGAGGGGGAAACCTCCAATACATTACATAAATGAACAATTCTTGGATGATACAATTTACAAAACCTCCTTTCTATATATAGGAGTCCATGGGGGCCATAATGTAATCCTAGTGGGCCACAATGTAATCCTAGCCGACCTAACAATAATAATTTAAGGGCACAATAATAACAAAATGGGGGTTACAAGAGTACAATAATAACAATAAGGGGGTTACACTAACAATAATAAGGGACTATACTAGTAATATAGGGACCTAACATGCCCCTCTCCTTCAAACAAGTGTTGTCCTCAACGCTTGATTATTTCTTGATGCTTCTGTATAAAATTATCATCCTCCCATGTGGAATCTTCTATAGGAAAGTTCTTCCACTTGCTGAGATACTCTGAAATTGATCGTACTTGTCTAGTTATTTTTTTCTATGACTTCTTCATAACTTCTTTCGATATGATGTTGATCTTCCTGTTGTTTCATTAGATTCTGCACCAAAGTTGGGTTATCCTTTAAGAGTTGGAGAACTTATTGTTGATGCTCGATGTGATATTCCATTAATTTATCATCCATATTTGCTATTATTTGATCCTTCAAACCATCCAAATTATCCTCCATTTCTGCTTTTAAACCATCTATTTCATCTTCAATTGCTCTTCGTAAGATTGAAACTTGTTGCACTTGGTATCGTAATTTTGATATCTCATACTGCAACTCTTCCTCTTCATGCGTCATAGTATAGCTTTTTGAGGGATTAATGGGTATGGAATTATTTTTGGGCTTGTTATAAAGACAATACGTCTAAAAATTCTAAAATATGCCCTTGGAATCAATTCAAATTGATTCTTCAAACAAGACTTATGCAATTCGGAAAAATACACACCTTTTTCTTGATTTTGAGGAGCTCGATATTAAAATTGTATTATCTCTGTGATTGTGGCTCTTCTATATATGAAATTCAGCACTGAAGTAGCCCTCTGAATTCTCTTTTTAATGCCACAGGTCTGACCTGATTTGGATTCTCCAAGACAAAGTTGTGTCCAATCTCCCAAAATGACCTAATTATGGACTAGTTCAGTAGAGCGAACTTGTATGACTTTCCACGTGTCACTGTTTTGTCCTTTGTCTACGAAATTGATAGCCAATAAACTATAGTCTGTGTACTTGCGACCACTTTTTACGGCACTCAAATCCACTTCTCAGAGAGAGAGTTATTGAACTTTTCCCACGATCACCTCTTTGAGATGAAATTCAGGAGCCTGAAAAAGCACTACCTTCCACAGATCATATCTCCAAAAATATTGCGAACCAAGATCTAAAATTTTTTGATGAATTTCCTCAGGATTTCAGCTTCGCACCATATGAATTTCAGATTCTAAACCTTCGTAGAAAATTTTTTATAGCGAAAATACCACGATGACCTGTTTAGGAGCCTGAAAAAATACCTGACTTCCACAGATCATATCTCTAAAATTATTGCGAACCAAACTCTGAAATTTTTATACGAGCTTCCTCAGGATTTTTTCTTCGCACCCTAAAAATTTCAGCTTCTGAAACTTCGTAGAAAAAAAAGTTATAGCGAAAATGCCACGATGACCTGTTTGGAGCAGCGAAACCCTAGAATCCAAAGCTCTGATACCAAATGTTGTGTAACCAGCTCCAAAAAATAGAAGAAAAGAGATATGAACGCCTTAGAAATAAGCCACTTCGAGGGGGAAACCTCCAATACATTACATAAATGAACAATTCTTGGATGATACAATTTACAAAACCTCCTTTCTATATATAGGAGTCCATGGGGCCATAATGTAATCCTAGTGGGCCACATTGTAATCCTAGCCGACCTAACAATAATAATTTAAGGGCACAATAATAACAATATGGGGGTTACAGGGGTACAATAATAACAATAAGGGGGGCTACACTAACATAATAAGGGGCTATACTATGAATATAGGGACCTAACAAGTTGCGTGCACTTGAGGAGCTCTTAGCTCCAAAGGATGAACCTCAAGATGTGGAGTAGCCACAAGCAGAGGAACAGAGAGTGGTAGAGACCACTCATGCAGAGCCATCCACCAGAGATGGAAGGAAGCACACCAGAGAGGCTAACAAATTATTGTTGGATGTGAGAGACAATGTGGGAGAGCCCAAATCACAGTGCAGGAAATGAAGGTCCCCATAGAGGTACAGTGGATACATGGCTCTTATGAGAAGAGGTATTGATATAGAACAATACGCTTTTGAGGAAGCAGTCCAGAAATCAGTATGGGTTGATGCCATGGTTGAGGAGTATGACTCCATTTGGCAAGAACATTGCATGGGAAGTTGTCCCAAGACCAGTGAGGAAGTCAGTGGTAGGCTCCAGATGGGTCTACAAGGTGAAGCAAGGATTAGATGGGAGTGTGGAGAAACACAAGGCTAGATTTTTGGCCAAAGGGTTCTCTCAGGTGGAGGGGATTGACTATGATGAGAAGAGTCAACAACCTGTTTCTTAATTTATACCATTTCATTGGACATTGTTTTTAGAACCTTTTGTAATCCTTCCAAATCAAAAAGATATTTAAGAGTTTTCTTCTTCGATTCATCTTTAAAAGTAACTTTTTTTGTTTGCTTTCTTTCATCGATAGCAACTTTCTTCTCAAGAGCAAGAAATCTATTTTCCATAGAGAGATCTTATTTCATGCTATCAAGTAATGCATTTTTTTAGCTCTATCTACAAACATAATGATATTTGAAGGAAGAGCACTAATGTACCATTCGATTTGCACATCAGCACCAGGTTTGGAAGTTTCTGAAGTTTTATTTAACAAATTGTTAAATCTTGAGTTGAAATATTTTATTTTCTCACTTGAATTGATCTTAAGATTTGACAAATCATTAATTAAGGTTGCAGTTGTTTGATCATATCTGTATTTCATTAAAAAATCATCCTCAAATATATCCCAACTAGTAATTGACCCAACAGGAATGAGAAATACCAAGACCCTGCTGATCCTTCAAATGTGTAAGGAAAAAGTCTGACAACACAATCTTCTTCTATTACTCCATTTAAGTTGATGGCCAACATGAAATTATGATGATGCTCCTCTACAAGGAGGCCATCATTAGGATTAAATTTGGGTAACCACCTCTCTAGATGTTTGGGAAGAGGATGTAATGGTGCTGCCATTTGAACTTCCCCTGGGTTGTTCCATGGTCAATTTGCCATTCTTTGAAGGGTAGGTCCAGTAGGGGTAGTACTTGAGCTGGGGGATGTAGAAGGATTTATTGTTGAAGATGATGCCCCTATAGTGTTGGTTATTTTTGAAGGAGAGTATTGAGTGGAAATGGGAGAAAGAGGTTGATAAGAAGAAGGTAGAGGAGTTTGAGGTGAAGAAGTGGAAGTGATCTCGCTAGCAGAAGATTTTACTTCTGAGGTGTATTTTCTTCTTCCGTGAGTGGGTAAATTAAATTCAAAGGGTTGGATTCCAAATTTCTCACTCTAGGATCTAGTCAAAACACAAGAAGATTTAAAGGATGAGGAAATACTTACTTCAGAAAGATCATATTGGACAACCTTTTTCTCTAGATATGGAAATTCCTTCCAATATTTTAATCAAAGTTTGTAGCTCAGGTGTCTCAAAAACTAGATTTGTCTAAGTGGAAGTAAGCCATTTTTGTTTTGAAACTGAGCTAGGAGATTGAGTGTTTGAGTGGACAAATTCAGATCTAGAGTTTGGAGATTTAAAATGTGATCTTGAAGTTGGTGGGAATTTTGTGGGAGAATGACACTTTGAATGACCTTTAGATTTTAGATAAGACCTTGTTTCCATTCATAGTCTGGAGGCCCTCCTTGTAGCGCCAAAAATGTTGATGGCTTGAAATGGCTACCTCAACATTGGGGAAAAGCACCCAGTTAGGACCTTGAAGTAGATCCTTTTCCATTTGGATTGGTGGTTCCGATTGGAATTTTGGGACCAGTTTCCCGTTTAAACTAAATTATAAAGGATGAGATGGATGTGTAATGGTATTGATGTAATTTAGGGTTGAAACATAATGAATGCTTTAAACTAATCTATATCCCGGGAAAGCTTATAAATAAATATATATATGGGCTGATATAAAAAAAATCATAAACAAAATGGCAATATAGATCATCAAACGAATATGAAGTTAAAAAAGAGAATAGCTAAATTAATTAAATAGCTAATTAAATTTCACTGATAAAATATTATCTCTCTCTCTCTCACACACACACACATGTGTGTGTGTTATTTCGTTATTTATGCATATGATATATAATTTGAATCACACAGAACAATAGTGAAACATGCATGATTGTTTTGCAACGCATATATGATAAACGAAATCTTATAACCAATTAACCATTAAGCAAAGGAAAAACACACAAGTAATAGTACCTAATATATTGTAACTCTGATAATGAGAAAATTGTAGCGGTTCAACCTTCTATTAAGATAACTTATGTTACATTAGTGCAAAAAAAAACTTCTCTCCAAAATTCATAACCCCTTCTCCATTAAAATGAAGGGGATTTATAGTTCTTTAATTACATTTAAATATAGAAAATCATAAATAAAACTGAAGAGGTTTTAACAATAATTCTTAAAATAACATGAAAAGACAATTTTAGACTTCGGTTGCAACAAATTGCCTAAGGCTGTAATGAAGACTGCCCTCCTATTTGTTGCCTCAACTCGTAAATATTTTTTATTGGCTTTAATTTAGGTGGAGATACTGGCTTTATCCGCATTTATCCAGTGAATATGGCATCCCTGAGTGTTGCCAGCATCTGATTGGTTGTGTTTGTTAAGAATCTCAATATTAAGCATTGACTATGAGTTTTAACCAAGAAATTCCAATGACATTCTAAGTTAGTATTTGACAATTTTTCAGTGTTCTAAGCTTTCTTCTTTGAAAATTATTGCCATGTTTTAGTCAACGATTTGATATCTCGAAGAGTTCCTTCAAGACAGCTGGGAATAAGATTAGCTTGTAGTAAATTATCACTGATAGATTCAATGAGGTCGTTGGAGATAAGTATCTTATTTATCACACTTATTATTGGCCTTCTCTTCTTTACTACCTGCACGATTTACCGTCTTTGCACAACTTGAGCAAGGTTAGGTGCTTACATCCTAAAACAACTTAAAAACATGCTCGGATTCAGGGATTGATGGAGGGAGGACCTGGTTCAACAGGAAGACAGTCAGTGGGTGGCACAGGAACAACCAATCGTAGGATTGTTGGAACCCCTCTTTGATGGATTTGCTACAGCCAGACTTATAAGATCTTACCAGCTTGGGTGGGCAGAACATTGCTATCACCTCCTCGACCTCGTAACCTCGGCCGAGTCCCTCCGGGCCTTTGTTTGGTCAGCTTACTTTAGGAATGAATGGCAGGCAGTTGGATAGCTACCCATCGTTGGATTGTTGGAACTGCCTTCTTGGATTGAGGAACTAAAGCCAACACTTCAAAGAGAGTGTGTGGGAACTGCTGGATTGAATACTGCTTGCTTTACTTCTCATCCTGCTTAGGAATACCCCAAACAAAATTGGATCGGAGATGGGATTGAAGGGCTAGCCATAGAGCTTTTGAATGGGTCGGCATACGGCACACAGGCTTACATCACACTTCTTTAGGAATCCATCTTAGTGGTATCTGCTGCTTTCGTACTCTGCCTACCTTTACCTTTACTTACGTGCATGCCACTTGTTCTACCAGACTTTCACTTAATGCCTTCAAGTTGATGAAGTGCTCCCCAACCCATTGATGAAGCCAAGAACACGTAGGGGAGGTATGCATGCTATTCACCCTTTACTTACTTCCTTGCCTTATGAATTCTTCCGGGTACAACTATGAACTTCTGAGTACCACTTGTGACCTATTACGCCGAAGGAGCCTTGCCGATATGATTCAGTCTTACCTACTGCTTGAGAACATGAATAGCCTTTACCTTTTAGTGCCTGCTACCCACCTATAGACACCCAACCTTACTGATAACTTGTTGCTTCAGCCAGGAATGCTTCATAGGGGAGGCATGCTTGTCATTCACCCTTTACCCTACCAACCTATGTTACCATACCGGGCACCCATCCACCTTCAGACCTATACCTGTGAGCCTATAGACCACTTGACTCAGGAATTTTTTTTCTATTCATAATACTTTTCTTCTCGGGACAGGATTCACCCAGCCAGCTTACATTTAGTATCACATACAGAAAGCACACCATCACTACTTATCCACCTTCAGACCTAGAATACCTGTAGCCCTCTCCTCAACCTCCTCAACCGAGTCGATGACGGCCTTGTGTCGAGAGTTCGTTACCTCACCCTAACGGGCCTTTAGTCGAGAGTTCGACAAGCTCACCCTATACACTTGTGAATTAATCACTTAGGAGATACTGCTGTAAACTTATACGGGATGGGATGGGATGAAACAACCCTACCCTCACCTTACAGTATAAGTACTTATTCTATTGTAGGGACGGGATGAACCCCCATATATAATTTCTTCATTAAGAAAACCAACATTGATTGCCAGGAGATGCTTTGATCACACTTGCTTTATGAATCTTAGAAGGTACGTCATACTATTAACTAACCCTTTACCTTTACTTTTCTATTTACCAACCAAACTACATAACCCTACTTAGTGAGTGGATGAGAGCATGCCCTTCATAACCACTTGATTACTTATGGGGGGTACCACTATGAATATTGTCCCAGCCCAAGGGAGACTAGTGAGGAATTATAAACTACTTACATTCCGAGTAAGAGCCCTAATAGCTTTTCTTAATACATCTCCTGGGTACCACTATTACTATCCTGTCAAGCCTTGTCGATACTATTTTGGAATTAGAACCCACAGCATTCTAGGAAGATCCCTATTTCCCTTTCATTTGAGTGTTACCAACCACCTGTACTCTTTACCTTGCTTAGGCTCACATACCTGAACTTTCAGATTTGAAGGGAGGACTTGTTGGGATAACATAATGCTAATCCATTTTTTACACGGCCAAGGTTCAACATCTAGGTGCTTATCGAGATATTCAGCCAGCCATTGGTTTGAACGGTGAAAATGGCCCTTATTATTTCTTTGATTGCATTATATAATAGAATCTCATTTTGGGCATTTCAACAAAAGGTCCAATTCTTTCAAATCTCTCGATAAGGTCCTTACACCCCCACCAGCTTTTCCTATTCTCCCTTCAACTGCCGATCAACGCCCCTCTATCTCTATCTCGTCAAATTATCTCTCCAGGTCAGATTCTTCTTTTAGAGACCGACTTACATACTGCCTCACACTTAGACTTACAACATTGGATTGCATGCATGGAAGAGCTTCACATAGAGCTGCACGGGCTTCAATACAGTACTAGCCTTACATTTTACCACTTTAGGATTTATTCTTGGTAGGGTACCACTATTAACTATCTCGTCGAGCCTTGACGATAGATAATTCAGGAATTTGAACCAACTCCATTGCTAGGAATAATACCCCTACCCGCTTTTCTTTTCATGCCTGCCTGCTACCCACCTTATATTTTTCCACCTTAAGACCTAGACTTTCTCTACCTATCACACTTCCTGAATTCACGCTTAGTGGGTGGGTACAACACTTTGAATCGATGACTATGCTGCCTTCTACCCACCTACCTACCTTATGACTTATCTTTGGAATGAAATGAATGCCCCAAACAGCCATCCTTCCACCAGCTTCCCATAGTTCCCCCCTTATAGACAGAATTCACAAACAGACCTGTAATCACACTTACTTTTAAATGCTGGCTGCTGGGTACCACTATGACCTATTCTTCTGGTCGAGCCTTGCGGGTATGATTTAGTCTTACCTACTGCTTGAGAGAAAGAGCCCCACTTCACTCTTTTACCTACTTTATCAAACCACCCTACCAACTTGACGCTACCTACCTCACTTACCCAACCAACTTGGGGATAGATTGGGGATAGATAGATGCTGCTAGTGCTTCTAGGTATCGAACTGGATCTTGCTCTTATGGATCTATATATGGCTATCGATCTGAGAATGGATCTGGAACTAGTGCTTAATCTACTGATGGATCGGAGGGAGAAACTACTACTCGTTCGTTGGAGATGCCCCTTGTGTTGAATATTGTTGTCTCCAAAAGTTTAAGGTGAATTTCCCATTCCCGAAAGACTATTTCTTTCTGAAATTCCTCTATCCTTGGGAAATCCGCTGATTTCCCTTCAGTTTTGTCTTGACATGTTATGTGTTTTGAAATTTTCTCTTCAATATCCTCAAAGTACGTCCTCAGGTCGGACAACTGATCTACCAAAGCATTGGTTGTTTGACATAAATCATGAATAATAGACAATTATGACAGAAAGTGACCTATTGTTGAGCAAGGAGAGTGTTTAATTCTCCTGATTCCCTTTTAAATTCGGCCAATTCAAGATTAACTTTTAGTTGTTCAATCCTTTGTTGAAATTCATGAATCTGAGCATCCCGGTTCTCAAATCAGAGTTATGTTGAAGTTTGAGGGCATCAAAATTCTTTTGAAACTCTGCTAGCTGATCTTGTCAATTTTGAGCTATCATTTTCTTTTCATTATCAATACCCTGTTCAAACTACATAATTCTGTCATCTTTCTCTTTCATAAGGTGTTGTACTTCGATAGCTTTATCTATGGTGGCAATAGAATATGCTCCTACGAATTGTGAGAGCCTACAGAGGTCTTCTGCCGCAAGTGGATTGCTTAAATTTACATACCACTTTAAAAGAAGTATCTACAGGGACTAAGGCATGTGATTGATTAATATTTCTCCTCTTCCTTTGTCTCTTGACCATGAATTTTTGTTGGGTACTGTAGAATATGTGAAGAGGAGGAATCTATTCAACCTTTAAAATGACCTTAGAGGTCGAAAATGCTGGTATAATTTCTATATCATCAGTCTCCAAAGGCTCGTGTGAAGCCCCAATAGTAAGCAAGGTCTTATTTATAGTCTTAGAAGTATCTAAGCCTTTTTCATGTGAAGGAGTCTCGAGATCCTGAGGCTTTGTTTCATTGATAACTTGGTTGAAATGCTCCCAAATTTTGTCAAGCTTCTTATCAGGGAAAATTTCCTCAGCTTGAGAAGATGAGGCAGTGCTTTTCCTCGTTGTCTGAGCTATAACAGTGTTCTATGTTTCTTTAACAATTATAACATCCTCCTGTTCTGAGCTTTGTTGAGGAAGCTTTAATAAATCCATAGGAAAAATGGCAATCCTTTTCTCCCTGTACTTATTGAATTGAGCTATCTCTTTTGAAGTCAACTATGCTTATTGTTTCAAAACTAATGAATAGGTAGAGGCATTTTCGAATAAATCATCAAACTTATCAGGCTCATGAGAAAAGTTCCTGATACTTGATTGTCCTATAATGTTCTTGGTAGTTTGATTGGGATCATACTGCCTGTTAGGAATAGTTGGGAAATTTAAACACTTAATATTGTCAATTTGAAGACCAACATCTTTGTAACTTTCCAGAGCATACACACCACGCTGAATAGGAAAAGTATGCCACGTATTTTTTGCATCTCTTAAGACTTTAGAAAGACCATGACCTACTGTCTGAAATGCTATCTCTCGAGCAAGAAGTTTGTCAGGAACATAAATAAGAAAAACATGGGGCTTTGTAAGACTGGCAAAGACACAGGTATAAGTAAAATATTCCTCAACGAACCAATTTCCAATTGATAATAGGTCATTCTCAGCTTTTGGGGAAACTATAGGAGCTTGCTTTTCAAAGCCATTTTGATGGATTGACAACATTACCCCAAGACAAATTCTATAAAAATGAGGTTGATATTTAGAATCCCAAAGCATATAATAATAAACATGGATAGGGGTTGGGTCATTTATAGTACATTTCCATCCCATGGAGGTGAAATCATAGGTAAATCAGATGACATCCATGACATAAGCACTCATATTAAAAGGGAGGAATATCTTCTGAGAAAAAATATGCTTGTTCCTATAATGTAGGATGTGAGCGACTATGTTATCAGATAGTATATATCCCCAATCCATAATATAACCATCAGAGGAAGTGTCAATGAGTGGTGTCCATTGGTCAGATAATTTCAGAGTGTTAGGGTAAGCATAAATTCTACACATCATAACAACTATTTGACAATCTGGGCCTGCAAGGGAAGAAACAACATACATACCCTTATCCTCTTGCATGTGCTTGTTGGAATATCTTCTCCAGTCTCTAATGGCCTCTGATGGATGTTCATTTGTTTTAATGAACTTCTCTACAAACTGTTTGTCATATTTTTGTTGAGGTTCTGACAACTGATGCATTATGTTCAGATCCTTGCTGGTGAATGAACCAATGAATGTGTCTTTCTGTGTGAGGAAATTCCTTTCTGTGATGTTTACTTTGTCAATAACCCATCTGATAATGTCTGTATAAGGTAGGATTTTGGGTCGGGCTGCAATCCTATGTAGAAATGAATCAACCACATCACTATATGTAGAACTAGAGACCGGGGTAGAATCACCAGTTGTGGTTGTTCTCTTTGTTATCCTGGGTCCTTCATCTTCAAAAAGCTTATAGATGACTTCCCAAGAGGAGTTCCCAACATTTGGAGTATAGACTGTATCGGAGAATAGCGAAGGCATTTCAATGTTTTCTGTTGGAGGGGTAACTGGTTGCTGGTGAGCCACGAGTTTTTTTCTTACTTTAGCTCCCTTTGACATTTCTGTTGAACTTTGTTTTTCAGGACTAGCCTGAAATGGAAAATACAAGAACATTAATTCCTTACGAGAGAGTTATTTAACACAAATAACAAATTTCCATAACAATTTATGTATTTAAAACAAATCATGAAGATATCGAATTGTAATGATTACACCGTTTAGAACTTCTAAAATCATAAATTCATTACCCTTTGGGAATTAATTGATAAACGTGCATTCACGTGGGCTCTTTACATGTCATCATATTGGAAGAATTTTTTCGAGGAAATCCTGTTGTCACACTTAAGAACTTACAATATTCTAAAGTTCTGACATATATTTTCAAAGGATATAACGGTTATGAGAGTTGATGTGAAAATATATTGGAGGTTTCATATAGGGAAGTGTCATATCGGGAATTTTAAGGAGTGCCATAAATACAAAAGTTTCGATATGAGTCGAGCGGGGAATATCGGAGTATCGGGATATGAGAGGTGAAGGGTATCGAAACATTGGCATATCGGAACATCGACTATCAGAGGATCGAAGTATCAAATATTTTGTGATGGTACATGTTAAGAACTGACGATATTTCAAAGTTCCGATATGCCACGTCGAAGTGCGGTGGGGCCAATATTTCTTTAAAATATTCAAATGGAGGTGCTTTTAGCTTTAAACTTGGATATCAGGAATTTTTTATCCGAGAAGTGTTTTTTATCGTAACTTTGTTATAAGGAATATTATGATATTAAAGAGTGATGATAGAATTCCTTCGATAATCCAACTTTTAAATAATAAAGGCCTATCAGGCTTTATGAAGGATGACTCCTATGGGATTAATCTCGGATATGAAAGCTTCGATAAGGGATTTCTTCCCGTGAAATGGTATTTTATTTTTAAAAAATTAAAAATTGCCTTATTTTATTGAAATCAAAGAATTACATTAAGATTCAAAAGGGTCCCCATTATTTATTAGCTAACTAAAATGAAAATAAATAGGGGGTTGTTGAGTACTACAACACAACTGTACAACAGGACCTTGATCCGATTTCAGTGACGAAACACAGATCACAATAGTGGGCATACAAGGTAACCTTTCTCTTCATTCTAATGAAAATTTTGAATTACATGCAAGTACAAGTTCTTCGAATGAGTGTATTTTTAAAGAAATAAAGAGGAGTGATTTGTTCCACATTAGAGTAATAATGAAACATAATAAAGTGGAAACCTTGTTTGACTGGGGCAAACAAGTAAACTTGATTTTAGAATTTTTATATTCCATTTTGTCCCATTTGATCAGTGAGCCTCATAATGCGATCAATCAACATCCTATTCCTCCTTTTCATCATCTCGCACAAAGCCCTAACCATGTACCTTTCATCCCCCATAATTTCAAGCCTAACTCGCATCAGTTGAGCCAGTTTTAGGACCAACGCTTCCTCTAGGGATGCAACCACCTACAGGTTTCTCCACTGTGGACAACGTTGGTCACCAATAGGTTGTTCCCATTTGCACCTACGTTGGTTCTAGAAATCTAGGAGAATGATTGGGATTATGGAATCTTCAATTTCTAAGAGTTTCCAGAAGTTGTTTCAACCGCTTACCTTGGATTAAACATTCGAATCCTATCCTACCCTACTTTGGAGTTTTCACCACTTATCCTTTGAGCCTATACCTCCATCAAAGGTAAATCTAAAACATTAGAATGGTAATTGGATAAGAACTCCTATATTATCCCTCTCTCCTATATATTTACCATCTTTCTAATGAAAATTTTAGAATGAAGAATGAATGAATTGTTGGATTTGGAGAGAATATTCGCTTATTCTGTTGTAGTGAGTGGTTATTATATCATGCATTAGGGTGATTGGAGGTTTATATTGTGACAATTAAAGGACAATTTAACAACTTGGAGGAGCTCTTCTACAAGATCAACTGCTCCTTATGGTTGTAATCTCCTTCTATTTATATCAATGCAAAGAATTATTTGTTTTCCTATATGTGATGTTGATTCATATATTTCAATACCATGTTGATCTATTGAATAGAGTATTTAGATGATACTGCATGGATCTCGTAGTTTCTTGGCTTGTGTTATCTAACTGTGCAGGTTCTAATTTTTGCAATCAGAGCTGGAATTGAAGCTTCCAAGCCGAGGAACGAGTGAAGTGTGTGACATGTTACAGGTAGGCCTCACTCCATCATTTATTTACTTTAAGGAAAAGAATTGGGTTCCTAGTCTCTTTTTTGTTCTAGGTTGAACCCCAAACATATGGGAGATCATTTTATCTGCAATCGTAAATCCCGTATAACAAATTGGAAACCATATTGGGGAGCAGAGTATTCCTTTGGTGGTTTTCCTTCTGCATTATGTTTGATTACCTCCTTGATGAACCTTTGTTATATCATCCAACCAAGAAAAAAAACCTAGGAAATGGTTTCATTCAACATTTTTTGCAATTATTGTGCCATAATCCTCTTTCATAGGCTCGACAATCCCCAGTGCCTTTGACAGAGCATTGCATCTCACTCAGGCCCGCTCTATCCCAGTGTGGCAAAGCACTGGTGCCTTTTCTGCACCAACGTTGGCCCTCGTTGTTGCACAGATTTCGCCTTGGTTTTTTAGCCTCTCTTTCATCATCCTTTTTCCAGTCGAACTTCTCTCAGTATTGAGTGCCTTGTGGTCTCTCCAAAACCTACATTTGGTTTTCATTTTGTGTTTGTTTTCCTTTGGTAAGAATTGGTTTTTATTTTTATTTGTTCTTATCATTTGGTCATTTATAAATTGATTTTGTTTGAATGTTGATTTCTTGGATGAATTGTTGTTTGAGTCCTAATTCTAAAAAGTGTAATTGAATCAGTAATTGAACATTTGCATCTTAGTTTTCTTCATTCTCAAAATTTAAGTGTGGTGAAAAGAAAAATTGTGCATTTCCATTTAGGGTTTTGTATGTGGATTAGTATAGGAACAATTGCATTGAAAGGGAAATTTCATCTTGCATCTTGTTTGTTGCATATTATGTGTTGCATTTTGATTGTTTCTTCCCTTATTTTGCTATATTTTTATTGTAAGAGAAATGATTCTTATTTTCTCATGCTAGATTTTCATTTTAGGATATTCAGGTGATATTTGTGGTGAGCCCTAAAACTGTAACTTAATCAAAGATAAATAGAAAAACCTATTAAATCAACCCAAGGAGCATTTGTAACATTAATGCAAACATTTAGAGGTTTAGACTAGAGACGTGTTTCGACATCATTAAACATAGGAGTTGTCGTTGTTTGTCACTGTTGTATCTCGAGGGTGAAATCCCGTTCCATGTACGTAAGTGTATAGGATCGTTCTCCATGTAACTTCGGGTATATCGGTAGGCGCTCCATGCATGAAAATTATATGGTAAGGCTCTCACCAAACGGTTATGAATTACACAACACTAATACAGACTGCACCCCCATGTACCGTTGAGTATATTTTGGGAGTACCCTATAGGTTGCTATCCATCCGTAAGTAACCAGGCCCGTCACCTTGTATACCATGATACACCAAACACAACATTCAGGGATATTGGTTGCCATATGTTAAGTCCTTGGTTCACCAAGGTGTATATTGCAATTCATGGCTACTTGGTAATCCTTTATGCCTAGGTTACCCTCTTTTTTATTTATTTCTTTTTGTGTTAATAAAATTTATTATCCAATGTGGAAGAAATAAATCCCCTTCCCCATCGTTCACTTAGAATGCAAAAAAATCCTCCTCTTCCTCCAGAGGCTACTCCCAACCAACGTAAAAAACATAAGAAAACACAGACTACCAAATCAAGAACTCCAGGCACTACTTCTGGCGCTCCTCTTGATATTTATACTCCAGAATCATCTGTCCCTATGAGTTCCAAACCTGAGATTACATATACTCCTGTTGGTGACACTGGCACAATTGAAATAGAAGTCCATGAAACTTTGTTACTTGAGGTCATTGAACTTGACCTTCCTGTGTCAAAAACTTTTTCTTCCCGAGGTTATTGAACCCGAGGAGCCTCAACCATCTTCACTTGATTCTTTAGGACCTTCCTCTTCTCTTCCTTGGTCTCAGAAAAAAACCAATATATCTTGGACCTGATGGAGAACCTCTTCCGTATGGACATTTAAGTATTGAAGAGATCCCTCAAGAAGAGTCCCATCCTTCTACTCTTGTTCATTGGGAAGGACTTCATTTTATCGAACTGATCCTTTTCCACCTCTTCAAAATCTGACACAATCTCCTTTACCTGATTCTTTGGGCCTATTCGCAGATCTCTCGCAAGAAAATTTATTGGGATTGTCAACCATGAATATAACTGATTTGAACTCCCAAACAGTGTCCACTTCTATGGTTGAGACATCAAGTGTCGCTTACTCATCTATGTTTGCAACATCACCAGAAACTCATTTGTATGGTGGCCCGTCCGTCCCACCTGGTTATCGGTCATTATATGTTACATTGTCTGGTGTGGCTTCCAGTCCTTGGACCTCTCCCATTTCATCTAATTTGGGAATAATGTCTCGTACTTCTCTTATGAATGCCACACATTTTGCTGCTCTTCATATGGCTACACCTACAATAGAGAAGCAGGATGGTCCTTATATCAGTGGACACAACTACCTCAGCAGCCTAACTCTCCTTATGTTGGGTACCTTCCATCTGGATTGTAGTTTCCTCCATCATCCTCTCCTCCTTTTACAGGGGGGAACCTGTTGTTAGTATGCCTCAATATGGTAATATGCCTAATTATAATACACCTTATCCTGGAATGGTTGCTAATGTTTGGAAACCTACTTTACCCGTTCAACGTGGTTAGTTTTGGGATCAATTTTTGAATCCTCAAACTACACCATCGTCATCGCAAATTCCTATTTATCAGTCAACACTTCAATAAGCTCAAATAAATGTGAGGCAACCTTTACAACCTATTCCAATAGTATTTGGTTCTCCCCAGGTACCACTTAGTCAACCTATACAAGGTGAATAATCTTTTCAATCACTTGCGCAAGGTACTCCTCAATTTTCGGTAGGTAAAATTCTTCAAAATTTGACACAGTCTTAACTAAACCCACCATACTAAGAGGCAATACAAACCCCTATTGGGAAACTGTATGGACCTCATCATGCACCTTTTCAATGCCAAAAAATCCATACCCAACCATTCCAGCAGCTTTATCGTCATCTTGAAGCTGGGAAGCAGACTCACTTGTATGCTGGTTATCAAAATCCTCCATATCCTGGTAACCAGGTTCCTTATTATCACAACCCTCCTTATCTAGGCATGAAAGTACCTATTGCTCAGGCTATTCCTTCTTATCCAGGTCATCCGCCTCTGAAATTTAATTGACAACTACCTTTTGTGGCTACTCTTGAATTACTTGACTTAACTCGGCTTACTAATGACCCCATTGCTCATTCGCCATTGTCGATGATTATTCCCACCAAGTTGCCTTTAGATATCCCAAAATTCAATGGGAATCATGGATAAGACCCGTCGATACATTTCATGACGTATCATCTATGGTGTTCATCCAACTCCCTCAATGATGATTCCATTCGACTTCTTATTTTCCAATGAACACTTACAAGTACCACAACTAAATGGTATATTGAGTTACCTAGAGAGTCGTTTCACGATTTCAACACTTTAGCCACCACCTTCCTCACACATTTATAGTTACCCATTAGATATGAAACTAGAATGAAACTATTGACTAACTTCAAACAATCAGATTCCACTCACATTTCAGATCACGTTCATGAGTGGAGGTATCGTCATCGGTTGGTTAAGACTTTTGTTCCTGATTAGTTGTTAGGGAAATGGTTCATAAAATCTCTGTTAGCTCCCATAACAGAAGATGTGGCCAAAGGTGGAGTTGTAGCCGAAGAACAAGTTATTGCTCGTGTTGAATATTCATATTTGGTTTATACCCAATCGGGTACGATTTATGAAAAGATACCAAATACTCCACAACCTTCAAACAATTTTCCTCTTCCACCTCGTAAAGAAGCTCATGTTATTGATGGCCTTATTGGTTCTTCCAGTACGCAACCTGTGGGTAAACCATATGGTATTTCTCTCGCTTCTCCTACGCAAAGCACTCAATCCCACCTTACTACAGATTCTGCTTTCGAGATAAATGCCATTTCATCTGATAAAGGAAAGTCTCAACAACAACCTGGAAGCAAGAAGAAAGGTAAAGGTAAGAAAATAAATATTCCTCACTAGAGGATAAATAAACAAATTCATCTTCTGATGAGAAACGAAAACCTTGATACCCATGCTTGATTTGCAATGAGGATCACTTTACAAGTGATTGTCCACATCGCGCTGAAACGAATCAGTTTCTTAAATCATCCACTTCTCCCGCTGTGTTTATTGACCCGTTTCCCAATTAGGAGACTTATATGGTTTCCCGAGACCCCTCTTCCTCTAAAACGATTTTGATGTTTTCCTCCTCAAAGATGAAATTTGATGTTTTGGTGGCCACTCAGAATAAATACTATGGTAATGTGAATCTACCGAATGGTTAGACTACTAATCAACTTGCTAGTTCGGCACCGACCTCATATGATTATGTTCTACCTTTGGAATTGACTATCAAGCCTCAAAAGGGTGTTATCCATAAGTCTGCTTATAACCCTCATTCAATAGCTACCAAAAAATATAATGTAGTTGAGGACTTAACTTAGTCTCCATGAGCTATGTCAATTCTTGAGGTGTTGCAAAACTGCCCTGCCCAAAAGAAGGCCTTCTTGTCGGCTATCGGATGCATGGACTCATCAGATTCAAACCCAGTGGTTTTCTCCCATGAAAAATATACTCCTCGGCTTCTAACTCAGTTAGATTTTATGATTAAGGTCATTTTATATGGTAAAACATTCATCATTCTATTGTCGGCGAGGGAGCCTTGACTTGCATCATGTCCATGTCTTACTAGAAGGCGATTGGTTCACCTCAACTGAATCAATCTACAACCACATTAAAATCATTTGATGGAATAAAATATAAACCCTGTGGGATTTTGAATTCCCTCCAATTGTTACTAGGGGGAAAAACTGTCTCCGTTGAAGTAGAAGTTATTGACGAACCTCTTGAATATAATCTTATACCGGGACATACAAGGGTTTATGCTATGGTTTCCATCGTTTCAACTCACTTCTAAATGATCACCTTCCCTCATAAAGGAAGGATCGTAACCATATATCAACTCAACTTCTTTGCCTATGATTCCAATGTTACCGAAAATGTCCCTCTTGTAGGGGAAGCCCTACATTCCTATCATCATGTTGGAGTTAGATTACTGAAGGATTCATCACTTATGCAGATTTTTTCACTCCCTCCTCCTCCCCCTTCCAACTCCCAACCTTTGGTTGCTTATATCAATATGATATCATCCTCTTCGATCCTGGTTGATCCATGGATTGTACTAGGTTAAACTGACATCCAAAGTTTCAGTGACCAAATGTCTCTTAACCCCATTGAGCAAGATTACAAAGCCATCTACTCGGTTTGCGCGACCCATACTTTTTCTTCAATCAATTGGGTAGATCGATCGTTGGATTATGACACACCCTCTGATCCTTTCTTGCACATATTATCAATTGACGAAAGAATAATGGAGGTCATGATGTTAGAAGACGCGTCATGGGATGAACTTCACCATTGTTCCTCCTTTCTCGATTCCATAGAAGATAATATCGGTGGTCTGTACCTACCTAATTTTTTCAAACTCTCCACGAATTCCATTTCCATGCATGAGATCGACTGTGAGAAGAACCTATTGAATATCAAAGAAACCATTCTTCTCAAAATTTCGATCAAACCAGGAATAGTCGAAAATATTCACATCATAGCATCTTTCTCTTCATCTGAAATCAAGATCTACTGCAACCTTTTTCATGAGTTTAGAGATGTATTTTCCTGGAGATATGAAGATATGCTAGGTATCGACCCAAACATAGTGGTGCACGAAATTAAGATGTATCTCGATGTCAAATATGTTCGACAATGCCTCTGTCCGGTCCATCCTAATAAGGTTGTTGGGATAAAATATGAAATTGAAAAACTTCTTCGGGCTAGTTTCATATACCCCATTCCTTTAACCGATTGGGTGTCAAATGTTTTCCCTATCATGAAGAAACAAGGCATGATTCGAGTATGTGTCAATTATCAGGATGTTAATCGAGATTGTTAGAAAGATAACTATCTGACCTCGTTTATGTACCAGATTGTTGATGAATGCACTGATTGTGAGATTTATTTATTTATGAATGGATTCTCAGGCTACAATCAAATCAACATTCTCTTGGGGGACCAACCTAAGACCTCACTTATCTGTCCCTAGGGTATTTTTTCTTATAGAAAGCTCCCATTCGGCCTCAAGAACATAGGGGCCACGTTTCAATATGTGATGGATTATGGTTTTGACGAAATTGAGCATATCATGCAACCATATTTGGAAAATCTCCCTGCTCATTCTAAGCATCAGGTTGATCACCCACTTCATTTACGGGCCATTTTTCTCCGTTGTTGACATAAAACATTCGACTTCACCTGAAGAAATGTGTTTTCCATATTGGTTTTGGTTGATTCCTTGGTTTTTTTATTTCAAAACAATGAATTCACATCAATCCTCTGAATGTCCAAGGAATCATTGATTTTCCTGCGCCTTCTACCCTCTTTTAGATATAAAGACTCTAAGGGAAAGGTAATTTCCTGAGGAGATTCATCCCTAATTACACTAAGATGACCAAATAATTTACTCGCTTACTGAAAGGGGATTCCCTTCCATTGGGATGACGCTGCACAAACAATGCTTGATGCCTTGAAAGATGTACTGGTTCAGGCATCTCTTTTATATCCCCCTAACTATCAACGTGAATATTTCCTGTATCTTACTTCTGCCATCTCTACTATAGCTATGGTGTTGGTCCATGAAGATGATATCAAGATTAAAATCCCATTTTTTATCTGATTCAAAACCTCAACGATACCTAAATACGGTATACTCGTGGAAAATTTGTCTTTGGCGGTCATTCAAGCCGTCCATAGATTTCACCATTACATATTGCTTCAGAAAACTACAGTCATTTCAGATTGCAACCCTATGACATATTTACTGTCACGTCAATTCTTGGGGGGGAATTACTCTAAGTGGATTGTTATTCTCCAAGAGTTCGACCTGTAATTCATCAAATCCAAGTCGAATAAATCCCTTGTTTTTGCCAAACTAATGTGCGATCTTCCCTCCCTTGATGCAGAATCTACATCTGAAGATTCCATTCCAGACGAGTCATTGTTTCTTATTTCGTCATCTGACTTGTGGTATGGATATTTTATGATTTATATCTAGACCCAAAATTTCCAACCTAATAACTCTTGCTCTGAGCAACGACATATTCGGTACCAATCCTGAAATTATGTCATTATCGACGACACCCTTTACCGTCGTGGTATTGATACGATCTTGCGGAGGTGCCTCACTCTTTAGGAGGCCGTGAAAGTTCTCAATGATTTCCATTCAGGGGCATGCGAAAAACATTTATCTGGTTCCACTACCGCGTAAAACATCTTACATGTCGGTTAATTTTGGCCAACCATTTTCCATGATTGTATCCTCGTAGTCTAGAAGTGTCATGCGTGCTAGATATATGATCGTAAAGTTCATGCTCTGCCTACTCCATTATATCCCATTATTTCTGTTTGTCCCTTTGCGAAATGTGGTATCAATTTTATGACATGTAACCCTCACTTGACCAGGGGGCATGGTTATATCATACATGAATGTCTTACTTAACACAGTTGAACAATATATATATATATATATATAATGCACTACGAAAATCCCTCAATACTTAAATACAAAGTGTGAAGGGAGCTCTACTTGAATGGTTCATGAGGTACAATACTTGCTAAGGTTTTGAAAATAGGGTAGCAAGTGAAGTGTGCTTGATTGTGGGGAAAAATTCATAGTTAAGCACACTTGAGCCAGAGGCAACCTGGGATGGGTAACCTCTCAGGAAGTACTAGTTACCAGGTGCAAGCCGCAGAAGTGATGATTGAAACTATGTGATTCATTTCACTAGTTTCAATCTCACTTCTTCACCCCTGTGAACATCACTTGATGCAATAAGTGCTAAGCGGACTATTCAAAAATCATGAGAAATTAGTCAATTACGACTACCTCTCATGGAAATGGTCATACATGAATGACTTACTTAACACATTTGAATTAAAAAAAAATGATATCTAATATAATGCACTCCGAAAACCCCTCAATACTTAAATAAAAAGAGTGAAGGGAGCTCTACTTGAATGGTTCATGAGGTACAATACTTGCTAAGGTTTTGACAATGGGGTAGCAAGCTAAGTGGGCTTGATTGTAGGGAAAACTCCACAATTAACCATGCTTGAGCCAGAAGTGATCTGGGATGGGTGACCCCTGGGGAAGTCCTGGTTACTGGGTGCAAGTCCCGAAAGTGATGATTGACGCTATGTGATTCATTTCACTAGTTTCAATCTCGCTTCTTCATCCCTATGAGAATCACTCGATGCAATGAGTGCTAAGTGGATTATTCAAAAATCATGATAAATTAGTCAGTTATGACTACCTCTCATGGAAATGGTCATACATGAATGACTTACTTAACGCAGTTGAATAAAACAAAATTATATCTAATGTAAGGCATTGTGAAAACCCCTAAATACTTATATCATTGTCGTTTTTGACTACTTTACTAAGTGGGCCGAAGCAATGCCTACATTCAACAACACTAGCGGAACGACTGTGTATTTTTTCTTTAACCACGTGATTGCTAGGTTTGGTGTTCTACAAGCGATAATTATGAATCACAGGAAGAATTTTCAGAATCATATGATCAAATTAACTACAAAATTGGGAATTTAACATGAAAATTTCACTCCCTATTATCCTTAGGCTAACAAACAAGTTGAAGTTGTCAACAAAGTTCTTAAACCTATGCTTTAACGCATGATAGGGGTCCATAAATCAAACTGAAATTTTCTTCTCTACGATGTCTTGTGGGCATACCAAACCTCAGTAAGAACTGCTACCAGATTCACACCTTTCCATTTGATTTATGGTCTGAAAGCGATCCTCCCCATTGAATGCGAAATTCCATTGCTGAAACTAGCTATCAAAATTCTTCCCACTACCTTTGCAAAATAGGAATGCCTTTTGCATCTGACTCGTTTCGATAAGACCCGACATGATGCTAAATTAACCAACGAAGATCATAAAAGAGGCATCAAAGCACAATATGACAAAATTTTCAAGCCTAGGGTCTTCTCGAAAGGAGATCTGGTACTCTTATATGACCAAGAGGCCAATAAGCTAGGCCTGGGAAAGTTCCAACCTATGGCTTGGCCCATACATTTTCAAGCGTGTCCTTGCAAAAGGGGCTTATGACTTAGTATATATAGATGGAATTCCTATGTCACAACCTAGAAATGGGTTGTACCTCAAAAAATAGTATGCTTGATCCCATGCGTATACACTGTGTACATATTGTCTATAGGTTTGTTGAGTGTATTTGTAGTGTGTTTTTTAGAGTTTCCCATGGTTTTTATTGATTCTTTTTATTTTATTTTTCATAAGTCAACCTCTGTCGAACCGTATATTAGTTATGCTGATGGTGCTAGCCGTAGTAATCGAAACCTATCCTCCGCAACATGGGCTATCTTTGCTCCAAATGGAGAGCTAATGAGCATGCAAGGGATTTTCATTGGTCGCTATACTAACAACATTGCTGAGTATAACACAGTGGTTGAGTTGTTATTTTATGCTATTTCACATGGTATCCACTGCATAGTCATCAGGATTGACTCACATCTCGTAGTACTACAACTCGCTAATATCTATTCAATGAGAAATCATGTCATCCTTCATATGGTTTTGAGTGTGTGTCTTGTGGAAAAACTTTTTGATTTCATACAATATGAACACATTTCTAGAAATTTAAACACATTAGCAGATGCCCTAGATAATTTATTTTTAGATAGAAATTTGCAACGAATGTAAGTAACTTTTAATTCACATCACATCATATAGAAAGCATAATAGGAACTACATCATCCATACAAAAAACTACATGAAAATATCTAAGTAGACAATCAATGGTGCTCATGATAAAAAGAAAATGCATGTGCTATGTTGTGCAGTAATCTACGAATACGACTAGGCACTCCAATAACGTGTCAGTCAAGTCTCAATGGAAGATGATCAACCACGGTCTCATCAATCCCATGTTTCAATCCCTCCATGTGGCGATCTACCTCAGATAGGACCTCCACTACCTCAAGATCCTGTAGCGCATCTCGTCCCACTGCATCAACATGTATTGGTCCCACTGCCTTCTCCTATGGTTGTTTCTCTATGTGACAGAGATATGTAGCACCCACTGGTCGAACAGGTCCAATATCTTCATAAAAACAACAAATAGTTTAGTCTCAGAAACATGAAAAAACAAAAAAAAATTGTAAAAATTTTCAAAAAATTAATAGTCAAAGTATCTTACTTGTAGCATCCCATTGCTCACCCTCAGGTAGCTCGAGTTCAGGATCATCAAAAAAATCCATCCCTGCGTAAGTATACTCATCGATCACAATGAAATGACTGCGAAACCATCCAAAGAAGGCTAGTGAAAAATTGATCGTTGGCGAACCTGCATGTCTGGCCATGTGGTCTATCCACCTCCTCATCCATGGGACCCTCAGATCGACGGGCTCGAGTACAATCTGCTGATGTTGTAGTAATGGTAATTTCTCTAGAGAAAAAAATACCAAGATGGCACCATAATCGAAGTTCTTCAAATTCCCATCCTTTGCTTTAGTAAGTTGTTCCTTCAAGTTGACCAAGAGACCTTCTCTCCAGTTGAATACTGTCGGCTCTAGACACTCTACTCCGTACTACATGTATTGTCGATTTACCTTCCAATCTTGTGACGATGAACAAGATCATTCTTAAAGGTAACTACCTTTATGTTAATCTTCCCATCCCTAGTAGGAAGGGATCGAGGTCTGCAATAGGTAGCAATATAGTCTTTCACCATCTTGCCACCACTTCTTCCACCTAGAAGAGAGATGGGGGCATCTCGCTTTGATAATCCTGTCATAAATTAAATTTCATCTACCTGTATCTCGAGTATATTTTCTGCAAACCTAAACACTTGTTCTTGAACATCCCATGAACACACAAGGTATTTCAACAACTCCATTTGTTGCCTCATACCAGGAAGCCATAAAATTTTAACAACCCACAGTTTTTACTAATGGGTGCTTGAAACATCAACAAGGGATTCATTATGCTCTTTCCCATGCAAAAAACATCACAAAATTTGAGGCAAAACTGAAAACAAACTTGGAGATTTGCACCCAATGCTCCCCATAAAAGTACGACAGAGCGTTGCACCTCTATCTGCAGTGTTTATCCTTTCCTAACCTCTTATTTTATGTTTCTCTTCTCATATCAATTCCCCTAATATTTAATTTAATTATTTTTATGCTAAATTCCCCTTTCAATTTCTGTCTTTGACATTTTAAATATCTCAATTCTTTTTCATTTCAACCATTTAACTCACTCTAATATGATATTTTATTCCAAACTTAATCCTGAATCTAAATCTATAGTCCTATTATATTTTTATATTATATTAAATTATAAATCCAAGATTATAATATAGTAATAGGACTATAAATAAAAATTAAATTAAAAATTTTATTGGTTACCACCTAGCTTTGTTGAAATTTGACCCAATAAATTTTAATTCTTAAAATTTTTCTCTATATTTTAATCTTCATTTTTATTCAATTTATAATTTCAACAATCCTTGATTATCACCTACAACAAACATATTAAATAACTCAAATTTGATTTTAAATTTATTTAAACCATTCATCTCTTTCGCCTATCATTGTTCCCTTATTCTAACAACAAGTTTGTTATTTAATAATTTAATTTTAAATTTTAAATATTGTTTATTTAATAATTTAATTTTTAATTTCAAATTCATTAATCATCCCTTTGACTTAATTAATTTATCATCACACCCTTAATTCTCTAACGACTAGTTTTTTATTTAATAATTTGATTTTAAATTTAAATTCAAATACTTCAACCATTTCTTTGACTCAATCAATTTATCATCTACCCTTAATTCTCCATCTCTTTAATGACTAGTTTTTCTCTTTATCTATATATTATGGTCCAACGCTCTTCTGATCATCTGTAAAAGGTTCTTGCCCCTGAAGATGGGTGAATTGTTCACCTGGAATTTTGAGCTCTTCAAGGAAAATACACAGGATTCCAGAAGTTCCCATCAACATTGTTTATCTTCCTAGGCGTAATGCCCTTTTCGACACGCGGGGGTGGGGTGGGGTGGGCGTTGGTCTCAGGGCATTTTTTATTAACCGCAGGGGCCTCAAAACCTTGAAAAAATTGCATGAAAACACAAAAATGAACCATGGAAAGATGGAAAAGGGTTTTAGCTCCTACATGGATATGAAGACACTCGAAATGGTTCCATGGATTGGTTGCAATCAGCTGCAGAAGATCGAGGGAAAAAGGGCTTCAAATACTCACCATTGAAGGTAAAATGTGAAATGGTAAAAATGAAAAGTCATTTTAAATATTTATGGTCATTTTCTTGTTATTTTATTCATTTTTAATGTTTTTACCTAAATATGCTTCATTTTTACTATGAAATATGTATGTTTAATCCTTCTTGTGGTGTTTTGAGCAGGTCTACAACAATTAGCAGGTTTTTATTATGTTTTTACAAGTTACTTTGACCAAGGAGTATATATATATATATATATATATATATATAAACCAACAAAAAAGGAAACCCCCCGGAGTCCTCTTTCAACTCTTTTCGGACTCCCAAAATATGAAAAGATGGCTGATCACTTGTCTTTTCAAACTCATAAAAATAAATTAAAAGACGTCTACTCAATATAAGTTTAACCCTTTTTGGACTGAGATAAAATAGCTACGAAAAAGGAATACCTTAGTCGAACATGGCTAAGAGGTTCACTTGAGTATTGTTTTCTACCTTTTTCGGACTTAAGGGATCATCTACGAAAAAAAACATGAGGAGTTTCTATTCCACCTCTTTTTCAAACTCTCTAAACATGAGAAATATGTCGAGTTTTACCTTCGGTAGACTCATTAAAACATCAAAAAGTGATGGAATTGTCAAACATGACAAGGCCGAACCACTCCTTCTCAGGGTTCCTCAAAAATACTCTAAGGGATTTATCCAAAGTATGATCTTAGAGATCAAGCATATGTTATCCTCCTCAATATTTTTAAAAAATAAAGAGGTACTGACCAGTATAGTTGGGGAAATTGGGAAAACATGGGATTCTATTTTGCTAATGGCAGTGAGTCACTCTTGAACACGACACTTTTCCACTTCATATTTGTGGCCATTAGGTTGGGTAATCTTCTTGTCTCTTGGTTATCATACCTTTTTTTAGGGCCTCCATTTCAGTTTTGGGCCAATGTTTCCGGCTCCATTCAGTGTCACCAGTGTTCAAGAGAAGTCATTTAGTTGATCTCCACTACAATACTCTTAAGACTTCATTTCATGTATGCCTTTCCTGATCTAGTTTTATGACCATTATGTCTCGAACATGATACTTGTTTTGTGTCATTGATGGGGGAGAGATCAAGGCCCTCCTATGATGGGTCGCTTCCTGTTGACATCAACACATCATCCAGGATGTTAACTTAGGAACATCCCTACGGTATCTTGGTTCTTGCGTACATCAATGGAAAGTTTCCTCGCTCTCGAAAATAGGTTTACATCAATGGATTTCGACCAAAATATTATGTGTGGTGTTCAACATTAGCTCATTTACTTGCACCATACCGATTGTACCATAGTACCTTGAGAGCCATTAACATCATCAGTGGTTTCTCTCGCATCCATTAAGGACTTACAACATTGGCCAGTAATCAGATGTTGTCTACCATGTTCAAATATACTTAATTGACTCACATGGTTGGACTCGTACATTAGTTGGTCGTGTGAAGGAGATAGAAGACCCCAGATCTAGTTTCATCCATCTGAGCTGCGATTTCAGGAGTTGTACAAAGATCACAATGTATGATGGTTGTGATCATCTAGTAATGGGTCGATCAGTTGCATATGTGGACGCATATTTTGATCATTGTACATGTTATGTTAGATTATGAGCTGAGTATGGTCATGCTTCCCTTAGCAATAATATGTCAAGATACATGTATTGTAACATATGAAGGTCGCCAGTTGTTCTCGATCCCTACTTATCAGAAGGTAAAGAATTTCAATCATCAGTCATCACCTCTGACTTTGCGCTTTAGGGGGAATTATGTTATAGGCTATTTTCTTACATCCAATCAATGAGTCTCATAATGGGATCGATCAACATCCTATTACCCCTTGTCATCATCTTGTACAAATCCCTATGCATGTACCTTTCATCCCCCAAAATTCCAGCCCTAAACTACAGCATCTGAGCTAGTTTTAGGACCAACACTCCCTGTAATCCTATTGGGGTGCGACCACCTACAGGTTGCTCCACTGTAGCCGCCGTTGGTCACTAGTAGGTTATTCCCCTTTGCACCTGCATTGGTTCTATAAATCCGGGAGAATTATCAGGATTCCAGAAGCTTCACTTTCTAGGAGTTTCCAGAAGTTGTTTCAACCACTTACCTTGGATTAAACATTTAGATCCTATCCTACCTTACTTTGGAGTTTTCATCACTTATCCGTTGATCCTATCCCTCCATCAAAGGTGGATCTAAAACCTTAGAATGGTAATTGGATAAGAACTCCTAACTTGCCCCTCTCTCTTATATATTTATCATCTTACCTATGTAAAGGTTAAAATGAAGAATGAATGAATAGTTGGATTTGGAGAAACTACGGCCTTATGTTTTTGCAGTGAGTGGTTATTATATCATGCATTAGTGATCTAGGAGGATCCTCAAAATTATCAGGATTTTATGGTCTCAGATTCTCCCGAAACCAGTGCCAAGTTGAAGAGCTTGTCGTGTTGATTCTGATGGTATATTCAGTTCAAAAAATAGCCCCCATATAAGTGAGAAAAGTCCTGTTGAAGTTTTCATCCAACAAGCAAAAAAGTGGCCAAAGCAGGCCAAGTGGCAAGAACATATCATGACAAGTGGTAGGTCAAAGTCAACGTAGTGGTTAGATGGGAAGAGTTGGGGGTCGAACCCACGACCTCTGTCGTAACACCACAAATTTTTTATTGTTGCACCATGCTCATGCTTTAATATACTATGGAAGAATGTTATACTTAAAGTCATATGGTATGGTTAATGGGGGGAAGGGTTGGCAAAGCACGCCAACCTAGCGGCTATGCCAAACCCCAGTCATATTTATCAACGCTAACAGTAGTTCTTATATGGCAGAGGTCGCATTAAATACAATGACGCAGAGTGTTGCTATGTGGCACGTGAGGTGGCATCCAATGACCCAAAGCATAATGGATGTGGCAATGGGTATTGATATATGGCGTGAAGTTGTTAAGTAATATGCTTTGATACCACCGTCGTATATGGTTATGGTTCATACCATATATATATATATATTATATACCAACCAGAATATTAATACCATGTGCTAAACCGTAGCATAAAACATTATGCTATGTATTAAAGTGATGCACCATATATAAAAATATGTTGTAACAAAACCATAACATTAAATAGTTTTCAAACTATAAAGCGCTACATTGTGTTATTGTTAAAAAAACTTTCCATATTTACTAAGAAAGTCCGGGAGGTCCGCGGGTTTGACCCTGGGCCCTACCAATGACATTATAAAATTATTTTCCAATGCGCCATCAATAGAGGGGATGTACAATGAGTCTTTAGAATTGATGTTATTTGTGCCTGAAAATGCCTTTTTGGGAATAAATTGGCCATAATTGGGCCTTTTTGAGAACGAAGAGTTGCGTTAGAGAGAAAAGGTTGAGGCCTACATGTTGACAATATCCATTTGTGCCTGCGTGCACAGTTGAAAATCGCGAAAATATATGTAAATAGCATTTTTGAGCATTTCTAATACAACTGACGCCCATTGGAAGCAGACCTGGAGACGTAGTCCAGGAGGGAAAAACTCTTTCATCAATGTTTTTTGTGTTTGCGTCTTTTATTGATGTTGTTGATATTTATTTTTTTGTTCTCAAGTTTATGTTTAAGGCACTTTAATAATTGAATTTATTTGATTCATTCACATAAAAGAAACCTTAGTTAATGTTCAGTGAAATTGTGCAAATAGTCCATCTTGTGTGTTTTCAGATCATATTTTGGTATCAGAGCAGGTTGATCATGTATCAGCAGGGTATTTTCCAATATGAATGTTGACTAGATCTAGGTGGCGACGTGGAGAAGGGAAACTTGAGGAGACAAATCCAGAGATTGGAAAGAAGAAAGTCACTCAAAAGATGGCAGGGTCAAATGAAGAAGAAACTCTTGAGCCCAAGACCGATGAGAAATTTTAGAAGATGTTCTTGAATATGCAAAGGATGATTGTAGAACTCAATGAAGACACGAAGACTAGATATGCAAATTCATCTTCTAAAGGCACGAAGAAGAAAAAGGGAAAAGAAAAAGCTGATGGTAATGAATCTCCTTCTTCTCCATATTCATTTTCTTCTTCTTTATTCTCTTACAAGTCTAGTTCAGATTCAAATTCATAATCAAAGAAGAAAAATAAATCCTTTATTGAAGCTTGATGTTAAGTTTGAATTGTCAATATATGATGGTGAAATGAATCCAGAAAAGTTAGATAACTCGATTAAACAACTTGAAGTGTATTTTACAATTTAGAATATTGTTGATGATTCTGCGAAAATTCAGTTAGCTACACTTAGAATGGGGGGAACAACTTTGATTTGGTTGGAGAGTAAAACTCAATCAAATTTGAAGCATAAAGGTAAAATCATCTCCTCATGGTCTAAGTTTATTAAATCTCTTAGAATGCAATTCTATCCTTTAGGATACACGCAACAGGCTGTAATGGATTCACAACGTTTAAGACAAGGTAAAGGACATAGTGTGCAAGAGTTTACAGAGGAATTTAGGAAGAAGGTATTAGAACTTAACATTCCATTAGACACATGGGAAACTTTGTTAAAGTATATTTGAAGTTTTCATTCTTATTTGAAACATATATTGCTTATGTTTAATCCAACTGACTTTGATGCAGTATGTGTGCAAGCCATTAATGTTGAATCAAGTGTCAGACCGTTTCAGTCAAACTTTTCAAAGAAACCATTCAAGCATTCAGAATAAAAGGATTCCAAAGAAGGCAAAGGGAAGAGAAAATAAAAGGGGAAGAAATAGACAACATTTAAGAAGGAAGGAAAACTACCTACTTGTACTCATTGTCAGAGGGTTGGAAATGATGACTCCAAGTGTTGGAAGCTTCATCCGGAACTCAAGACAAAGAAGTTCCTTATGAAGGAGAGTGAAATGAAAGCTAATGAAAGATTTGGGATCTGACTCCGGTAATGAAAAGAAGATAACTGCCACGGGTCTAAAAGGTAATCCTTCTGAAGCTAGTTCTAGTTCTACTTGTTCTGCATCTTCTTCAAAATCTAATAATGTAGTTGAATATAAGAAGAGAATCAAATTATTTCACATAAGGATAATATCCAAGCACACTAAGATTGACACATTATTCAATAGTGGATCACAAGAAAAATTAATCTCTGAGCAATTAGTAAGGAAATTGGGATTGGAAACCAAGAATCATTCAAAACCTTACCCTTTAGGATGGTTAAAGGAAAATACTCAGATGCATGTCACAAAACAATGTAGATTTTTGCAGTCACAACTAATTTTGTTGATGAAGTTGATTTAGATGTGATTCCTCTAAATATATGTGGAGTTGTGTTGGGTAGTCCTTATCTTTACGATCAATTTGCCATATTTTATAGAAAGGAGCATAAGAATCATCTCTTTAAAGATGGAATTAAATATGTTGTCAGGGCACAAAGACTTAAGACAAACTTGGATTTAATCGATGTTAGTCAAATGAAAAGGCTCCTAAGTTCAAGTGAAAATTATGTTCTCATGTTTATTAGGGAACAACCTAAATATAAGTATGATGATTTTCAGGGATATGATTCTAAGTTTAAGGACAAATTGGTTGAAATAGTAGATTCCTATACATAATTGTTTAAAGAACCAAAAATTTTACCCCCAAAACTAGAAATACAACATGAGATTCAATTACAATATGATGCTCCTTTTTCGAATATTGGCATGTATCATATGTCGGTCATAGAAAATGAAGAAATTAAGAAAAAAAATCAAGAATTGGCTGATAAAGGCTTTATTTGACCTATTCTTCTCCATGTGGATCACCGATCATATTATTACCTAATAAAGACAGGACTTGGAGAATGTGTGTTGATTTTAGAGCCTTAAATAAAATCACCATTAAGAACAAGTATCCTCTTCCAAGAATAGATGATTTGCTTGATCAGTTAAAGGGTGTTGTTTACTTTACAAAACTGGATTTAAGAAGTGGTTATCATCATATTCGTATTGCAGAGAATGGTACTTGGAAAACTGCATTTAAGACTAACAAGGGCTTTATGAATGGTTGGTTATGCCGTTTGGTTTATGCAATGCTCCAACAAATTTTATGAGAGTGATGAATGATGTTTTTCGTCCTTTTATTGATAAGTTTGTCATAGTCTATCTGGATGATATTCTCATTTTCAGTTCAAGTTTGGAAGAACATGTAAAGCATGTGAAACAAGTTTTTGATGTGTTGCAAAGAGAGAAACTGTATCTCAAACTTTCTAAGGTGAATTTGGAAAATCTCCCTTAGTTTATCTTGGTTACATAATTGGAGGTGGTAAGCTTAAAATAGATCCAACTAAAATTGATGTGATTTTTAAGTGGCCAAGGCCATAGAATGTGACAAAAGTTAGAAGTTTCTTGGGTGAGGTTCAATATTGGAGGAAGTTTATTTCTCATTTCTCATTTATTGTATCACCAATTCATGCTTTAACAAGTTCTAAAGTTTCTTTCCAGTGGGGAGGAAAGCAAAAAAAATCATTTGACACTTTAAAGCGAAAATTATTTGAGCTCCAATCTTAGCTTTACCAAACCTTCAACAACCATTTGAAATAGAAAGTGATGCCAGTGGGTATGGAATGGGTGCATGTTATTGTAGAAAGGAAAGCCTATTTGTTTTCATTCAAAACAAATTTCTAAGGCAGTTGCTAACTATCCAACATACGATAAATAATTATATGCATTAGTAGAAATTGTTAAAAAATGGAAACATTATTTAATGGGAAAATAAACAGTGATTCATATAGATCATCATCCACTTCAAAACCTTCAATCTCAAACTAAGTTGCAACAGTCTCGATATTATATATGGATAGGTTTTTTTGCAGTAGTTCCACTTAGTAGTCAAATATAAGAAAAGTAATACTAGTAAAGTAGCTAATATGTTGTCAAGACCACCTTTGAATGCTTCAATTATTCTGCAAAATAGTTCTTTAGCACATGAAAGTTACATTGAACAATATGCTGAAGATTTTGATTTCAAAGATGTTTATGAATCACTAACTCATGGTTCTCAGGTGGAAGAAGTGAATGATCATGTTCATTACATGTTATTATACCATCTTGGCAAGTTGTGCATATCGCATGGAGAAAGAGTGCATGTGATTAGGGAAGCACAATCTTCTCGTGTTGTATGGAATTTTGGTGTAGGTAAGATAGTGGCACAACTACAAAGGTATTGCTATTGGCCTTGAATGAATGAAACAATTACTAAGTACATCAAATGTTGTGTCATGTGTTCGACAAGCAAACCAAACAATAGAAAGTCAGGTTTGTATATACCACTTCTAGTTTCTTCTCGACCATGGCACAATGTATCTATCGATTTTGTAGGAGAAATCCCAATGTCTATAAAATGACATCATTATTTTTATGTTGTTGTTGATCGATTTAGTAAAATGTGTATTCTTGTTCCATGTAGAAAGCAAGTAATTGCCGAACATACTCTACAGTTGTTCTTTTCAAATGTATGGGTTCATTTTGGGTTGTCTACCTCTATCATTTCAAATTGGGACTCTCATTTCATGTGGGAGTTTTGATCCACTTTGTGGGGACTCATGGAAAATAAGTTGAAAAAGAGCACAAATTTTCATCGACAAACCAACCGGAAAACAAAGGTGGTGAACAAAATAGTGGTACATTTTCTCAGAGGATATTGCAGCAAACATCCTAAGTTTTGGGATGAATCCTTACACTATGTCCAGCATGCTTACAACCGAGCCTTGCATTCTTCTACTGGTAGATCTCTTTTTGAGACATGTTTTGGGTACTTGCCAAAATCACGAATGGATTTCATGTTTGGTGAAGAAGCTCAGAAGGATGGACATGGAGATGCCGACAAAGCAGTCAAGTTCATTCAAATAATCCAGAAGATTCATGAAGTAGTGCAAGGTCAATTGGAGAAAAGTCAGGCTAAGTAAAAAATGTGGCATGACAAGCATCGGGTGGATCATCATTTTCAGGTTGGTGATCAAGTATGGCTACACATCAGCGAAGAAAGGATGAAAGGTGAAGGTAAAAATTTGAAACTGATCAGGTATGGTACTTGTATAATTTTTGACAATATTGGGCACAATGCATTCTGATTTAATTTTCCTCCATACATGCACATATATTCAGTTTTAAATGTCGAAAATTTGAAGTTTTATGTTCAAATTCCAACTGTAGATGATTTTTCTCCTGAATTTATGATGAGTTACAGGAAGATACCATCTTAGACAGGAAGGTCCACACTTCCAAGCATGGATATGTTGAGTATCTTCAATTGGGACTCAAAGGCATGAATCCAAGAAAAGAAAGGTGGATGAAGATCGGAAGGGCAAGGGAGTTGTACCCTCACCTCATGTCTTCTTAAAACCAAAATTTTGGTGGTACAAAATCTTCTAGTGGAGAGAAATGATCCAGGAGGATCCTCAAAACGCTCATAATTTTATGGTCTCAGATGCTCCCGAAACTAGCGTCAAGTTGAATAGCTCGTCGCATTGATTCCGACGATATATTTGGTTTGAAAAATAACCTCCGTATGAGTGAGAAAATGCCCGCTGAAATTTTCCTCCAACAGGCAAAAAAGTGGCAAGAGCGGGCTAAGTGGAAATCACATATCATGACAAGTGGCAGGTCAAAGTCAACACAGGTACAAGTCAAATTCAACGCAGTTGTGGGATGGGAAGGGTCAGGCGTCAAACCCGCGACCTTTGTTGTAACACCACAAAATTTTACCATTGCACCATGCTCATGATTTGATATACTATGGAAGAATGTTATACTTAAAGTCATATGTTATGGTTAATGTGGGGAAGGGTTGGTCGAGCCCGCCAATCTAGCGACCCTGCCAAACCTCAGTCATAGTTATTGATGCTAACAACAATTATTATATGGTGGAGGTCGCATTAAATACAATGGCGCGTAGTGTTGTTATGTGGCACAAGAGGTGGAATCCAACAATACAAAGCATAACGGATGTGGCAATGAGTGTTGATATATGGCACAGAGTTGTTAAGTCACATGCCATGAGTTATGGTTTGATATCACTGTTGTATATGGTTATGGTTCACACCATATATATAATATATGCCAACCAAAATATTAATACCATATGTCAGACCATAGCAAAATATGTTATGCTATATATTAATGCGATGCACCATATTTAAAACTATGTTGTAACAAAACCATAATATTATATGGTTTTCACACTACAAAGTGCCACATTTTATTATTGTTAACACAACTTGCCATATTTTCCAGGAAATTCTAGGAGGTCCGTGGGTTTGACCCTGAGACCTTCTCGTGGCATTATAAAATGATTTTTCAATGCGCCATTAGCAGAGGGGATGTACAATGAGTCTTCAGAATTAATGTTATTTGTGCCTGTAAATTCATTTTTGGGCATAAGTTGGCCATCCTTGGGCCTTTTTTAGAATGGAGAGTTGCTTTGGAGAGCATAGGCCAAGGCCTACATGTTAACAATAGCCATTTCTGCCTGTGTGCACAATCAAGAATGACGAAAATATATGTAAAGAGCCTTTTTGAGAATTCTTAATACGATGGATGCCCATTGGAAGCGGACCCAGAGATGTAGTCTAGGAGGTACGAACTCTATCATCAATGTTTGCTGTGTTTGCGTCCTTTATTTCTATTGTTCATGATTATTTTTCAGTTTTGAAGTTTATGTTTAAGGTACTTTAATAATTCAATTTATCTTTTTCATTCACATAAAAGAAACCTTAGTTAATGTTCAGTGAAATTGCGCAAATAGTCCATACTGTGTGTTTTCAGATCAATTAGGGTAATTGGAAGTGCATATTGTGACAAGGAAAGGACAAGTTAACAAATTGGAGGAGATATTATACAAGATCAACTGCTACATATGGTTGTAATCTCCTTCTATTTATATTAATGCGAATAATTCTTTGTTTTCCTATATGTGATGTTGATTCATATATTTCAATACCATGTTGATATATTGAACAAAGTATTTAGATGATACTGCATAGATATTGTAGTTTCTTGGCTTGTGTTATCTGGATGTGTAGGTTATAATTTTGGCAATCAGAGCTGGAATTGGAGCTTCCAAGTTGAAGAAGCAATGAAGCATGTGACAGGTTCTAGGTAGGCCTCACTCCGTCACCTATTCACTTTATGGAAAAGCATTAGGTTCCCTGTCTCTCTTTTGTTCTAGGTTGACCACCAAAGCTAGGGGAGATACTTTTGTCTGCAATTGTAAATCCCTTATAACAAGAATACTGGGTTAAGGAATTATGATTGGAAACCAAGCCTCATCCGAAACCTTACCCTCTTGTTTTGGGTGTGTGATAAAGCCAAATTAAATGCAACCAAATAGTGTAAGGCTAGATTTGTGATTGCATCCAAACTAGTAGATGAGGTTTATCTTGATGTTGTACCTTTGGATATATCTAGCATGGTATTGGGGAGTCCATGTTTATATGACAGGAAAGCAATTTTCTTTCGCCATGAAAATAAGTATCATCTCATGAAAGATGAGGTGGAATACATTGTTAGAGCTCATCATGCCAAAATCATTGCCAATCTTGTAAGTGCAAGTCAGATGAAGAGGTTAGTGAATTCCAGCAAAGGGTGCATTCTCATGGTTGTGAGAGAAAAAGACACGGAGACATCTGAATCTTTCCAAGGTTGTGATCCCACTCATAAAAAGGAATTGCATGAAATTGTTTCTAACTATCATGGGATTTTACAGGAACCAAGTGGTTTACCTCCAAAGCATGAGATTCAACATGAAATTCACTTGTAGCAGGATTCTCCTTTACCCAACATTGGTATGTAAAGGTTGTAAGCCACTGAGATGGAAGAGATAAAGAAACAAGTGCAGGAATTGTTGAACCAAGGTGTCATAAGACAAATTTCTTCTCCATGTGGTACACCTATTGTGCTGGTCCCAAAGAAGGATGATACGTGGAGGGTCTGCGTGGATTACAGAGCACTCAACAAAATAATGGTGAAGAATAGATACCCTCTCCCTCGCATTGATGATTTATTAGATCAATTGAAAAATGTTGTATATTTCACAAATTTGGACTTGCGTGGTGGCTACCATAAGGTCAGGATTGCATAATAGGATGTATGGAATACTGCATTCAAGATGAAACAAGGGTTGTTTTAATGGTTGGTGATAACATTCAGACTATGCAATGCTCTGGCCACATTCACGAGGGTGATGAATGATATTTTCAGTCATTTTCTTGATGATTTTGTACTTGTGTATCTTGATGACATTCTTGATTACAGTAGGACATGGGATGATCATGTGAGTCATGTCAAAAAGGTGTTTGATGTTTTGTAAAAAGAAAAAATGTATGTCAAGGTGTCTAAGTGTGAATTTGGTAAGACCTCTTTGGTTTACTTGGGTCACATTATCAGAGGTAGACAGTTAAAAAAATATCCTTCTAAAGTTGATGTGATTGTAAAGTGGCCTAAACCCACCAATGTTACAGAGGTTCGTATCTTTTTGGGTGCAGTGAAATATTGGAGAAGGTTCATTTCCAACTTCTCCGTCATTGCATCCCCCTTACATGCATTCATGAGTGTGAAGCAAACCTTTCATTGGGGAGGAAAGCATCATAAATACTTTGATAAAATGAAATAGAAGATCATTATCGCACCAACTTTGGCCTTACTTGACCTCCAACATCCTTTTGAGTTCAAGACATATGCTAGTGGGTACGCCATGGGAGACATGTTGATGCAACAAAGGAAACCTATATGTTACCATTCAAAGAAATTCTACCAAGCTGTTGCGAGCTATCCCACATATGACAAGGATATGTATGCCTTGGTTAGAAGTGTGAAGAAGTGGAAGCACTATTTGATTGGGAAGGAGACCATCGTTCACAAAGATCACCAACTCATCCACTACCTCCAATAAAAAACCAACCTTCAACAAGCATGTCATTTCAGATGGATGGGTTTCACTTGGTAATAAAATAAAATAAGGGCACCAAAAACAAAGTGGTAGATATCCTTTCTTGCCTTCCTATTTCTGCATCTATCATTTTGCAAAATGCTTCTTTATATTTTGAAAGCTATGTTGAATAATATGTTGATGATGGTGATTTTAAGGAGGTTTATGCAAACCCGACACATGGATTGCAGGTGGATAATTATCACTTGCAGGGAAAATTGTTGTGCCATCTTGGCAAACTTTGTATTCCCACCAATAAAAGGATACATGTAACTAGAGAGGCACATACCTCTCTTGTGTTGGGTCATTTTGGTGTAGAAAAAACTTTGTGTCATTTACAAAGATTTTGTTATTGGACTCACATGTAAAATATTGTGACTTGATATGTAAAGGGGTGTGTGCTATCTTCAGTTTGCAAGCCCTCTAATAGAAAATTAGGGCTCTACACACCTCTCCCTATTCCAAGTCATCCATTGGAAAGTGTGTCAATGGATTTTGTAGGCGACTTGCCTTTGTCTAGGAGAGGTCATGACTATTTGTATGCCGTTGTGGATCGATTTAGAAAAATGTGTGTCTTAATGCCTTGTAAGAAGGAGGTCATTGCAGAGCAATCTACTCATCTCTTCTTCCAATTTTCATGGGTCCATTTTGGGTTGCCCACATGCATTATTTCTGATCGAGACTCACTTTCTTGGATAGTTTTGGATGATTTTGTGGAGAATGAAGGAAACCAAGTTGAAGAGGAGCATGTCATTTCATCTACAGACTGACAGAAAAACAAATGTTGTCAACCAAACAATGGTACACTTACTCTGAGGCTATTGTGGCAAGAGTACCAAGCTGTGGGACAAGCAACTTCCTTATGTGCAACATGCATACAATCGGGCAGTGCATTCATCCACTCATAGCTCACTGTTCGAGACATGCTTTGGATATTTTCCAAAGGATCCATTAGACATGGTCTTTGGGAGATATGAATATTCCAGTGGGAAAGATGACAAGGACAAGGCATGGAAGTTCATTCAACGAATTCGGATGATTCACCAGGTAGTGCAGGAGCAGTTGGAAAAAAGTCAAGATTGATACAAAGCTCGACATGATAAGCACCGAGTCGATCACCAATTACAAGTTGGAGATAGGGTGTGGCTCCACATCAACAAAGATAGAATGAAAGGGGAAGGAAATAAGTTGACACTAATCTGATATGGCCCATTCAACATATTATAAAATATTGGAGACAACACTTTTTGTCTTGATTTGTGAGCAAAAATTTAGATGTACTCAGTGGTGAATGTTGAAAACTTAAATATTTATGAGCCTCCTTTTATCATGGACACTGAAGAGGTTGGAAAGGTTCCTACAGTGGATGATTTTTCACCTGAATACTTGGATAAGATACTCGAGGACATCAGTCTTGATAGGAAGACTAAGACTTCAGGACGGGGAGACGTGGAGTACCTTCATATCGGTTTCAAGGGAATGCATCCAAGTAAGGCTCGATGGATGGAAAATGAGAAAGTGAGGGTGAAATTCTCTCTCTTTCCAATTTACTGATAAAGCTTTTGGTGCTCCAAAAGCTCTTTAGTGGGGAGGAATGATCTGGGTGGCTCCAGAAATAGAAGTGGCCTTGAAATAGCTAAAAAAAAAGTCATCATATTGAAGTTAAACCAGGATCATATCGTAGTGCTTGTCTCCCTGATTCCAATAGTACAGACGAGACTCAAAAATCTGAGTTCGTATGCTCAAGTTATAACAGGTCAAAGTTCTGGTCAAACTAGGTCAAGTGGCAATCACTAACGAGGCAACAATTTGGAAAAGGGTCGACGCACTGAATCTAATGGTCAGAAAGGGAAAATTTATCACCTCAATAATTTGTCTAGTAACCCTTAAAATCCGGCAGAATGTTTTTTTAACTATTATTATTACAGAATGTGACCCAAACCCCACCCACGACCATGTGCCAATAGTGCCACACTTGGAGGGAGCCGACAGGGGTCAAGCCTGCTTGGCCCATGTGGGCCAACCCACCAATTGGTGACTCCAAAAAATAAAAATCCAACAAAAAAAGTGACCGCAGCGTAACCTCTGGGTAACCGCCAATGATATGCCACCATATTTTAACTAGGACCAAACCATTTGGGGGTGTGATGGGTTTTGAACCCGGTCCACCCCAACCAAAATTCTTAACTTGGATATCGCCACCAACGGGCTAGCGCCCCAACGTTGGTATTTCCACCCGCATTTTTATATTTAAACCCCAAAAACGCATTCATTCGAGCAACAAAGGAGCAGGCGGGGTCCGGGTGCGGAAACAAGAGTGGGTTTTGGTGGTGGAATCTTGAAGAGGGTTATATTTTGATGCTGGGAAGATTCCTTTGGGATCTAGAAGATACAATGTCAGAACAAGACAAATTTATAGTAATTTTTACACGTTTTTTCTTCAGGAATCCAACCGTGCAACCCGTTTCTCCAGCATAGGTCTCCATTTCTAGGCCATTATCAGAAGTGGAGGTATAAGGTGTCATTTTTATAAATTTTCTTGTAATTCATTTTTGCTACCAATTTAATGAGAAGAGGCCTCCCCACATTGAGCAGGGCCTGGAGACGTAGCCCACACTGGGTGAAATCTGTAATCAAATCGTGTTTTGTCTTTTGATCTCATGTTTGCTTATGATTTCTACTTCTTTTCATGTGCTTAAGTTACTTGGTTTGCACTCTTATATATGTAATTTTGTATGCATCCATAAAGTAAAAGATCTAGATCATTAAAGGAGAAGTACATGCTAGGTGTAGGGTCTTCTTCCAAAGGCAAACAACATCGTCAAAATTGGAATAATTAGAGGTTGGAAGGAAAGGTGACTCTACCCAGTTCAGCGAGAGCATGGCTGCATAAAATAGATACTTACCTTTATCTGAACCATATGTAAGAGATAAATGTCATCAAGTTTGCCACACTATGCCTTGAGAAGGATGCACAGGAGTGGTGGTACCATAGGCTGGTCACAATTAGGCATGTCTCCATCACATCTTACACTGAGTTCACTCGCAGATTGATGGAGAGGTTTGATAGGAAGGATACGAAGCTACACTTTAAGGAGATGGATAACCTGAAGCAGACAAGTAGTGAATAGGCTTATATAGTCTAGTTTCAAGGACTTGCAATGATGGTCTTGGATATTTTAGAGGTGATACTGATTATGTTGTTTATTGAGGGGTTGGCAGAGCCATTGCATAGTTGGGTGCGAGAATACATACCAATATCATTGTAGGATGCCATTAGTTGAGAACGTTAAATGCTCGATGTTGTCCCAAAGATGAGGGATCCAATACCTATTAGACCCACTTTTCCTCAAAAGGAGAAAGACACTAGACCTCCTTAGAAGGAATGGATAGGGAGAGGATAGTTCGATGATGAGACCAGGGGGGACCTCCGGAGGAGGAAATTGTGCTTCACTTGTTAGGATCCAAGGGCACCAAGTTAATAGTGTACAAAGGGCAAGGCCCGCTATATAGAGGTATTTTCAGAAAATGAGCCAGAGGAGGAGGAGATAGAGGAAGAGGAAGATACATGAGACGGTGGACCTCAAGCCATGGGAAGAGGTGGCCCACCACCACCACCACATAGTTAAGGAGCATTATTACCCACTAGAGGAGTTATAACTTTGGTTCGAGGAGTTCCAAATTACTTTACATTACATATCTGGGGTACGATTCAAGGGAAACATGTGTCAGTATTGGTGGACAATGGGGCTACCCACAATTTTAATATATGTAGTTTATTGAGCATAGAAGCATTCAGACAAAGTCATTTTAGTGGTTTTCAGTATTGGTGCTAAGGGACAGGACCATGCGGTGCACGAGATACATTCCTAGTTTGACTGTGACCATGGGGAACTACTCGATGATATATCACTTCTTTGTGGTTGATGTTCCAGACACTAATGTGGTGATGGGAGTTCAATGGTTGTATTCTCTTAGAAAAGTCATCACAGATTGGAAGAAATTAGATATTGAGTTCATAGGCCTGGATGGGATGCTAGTATTATTGAGGGGTATGCACTTGTATCCACCCCAGATAGTGTTAGTGCACACGATGGAGGTCAATTTGAGACATGGTGATAGCTTGAGCTATGTAGTTGAGGATTTCTGAGAAAGGGGCACTAACACAATAGACACATCCAGGCATATTGGTTCTCTTAGAGAAGCATCAAGCAATATTTCGAGAGGTCCCTCCAGTTTGTCCACCAGATAAAGGATTTGATCACAACATTGAGTTGGAGGAGGGCGTGCATGTAGTTGTTACCACTCCCTATAGGAATCCTAAGGCATATCGGGATGGGATTGAGAGGGAGATACAGAAGCTGCTAAGGTTGGGGCACATTAGGCCAAGTTCTTGTCCTTCACTTCTTCGGTTGTATTGGTGAAGAAGAAGGATGGGACCCACTACATGTGCATAAAAGACATTGTCTTATTAATAAGAAGACATTGAATAACATGTACTCGATTCCATGCATCGATGAGTTGATAGATGATATTAGAGGAGCTAAGTACTTTTCTAAGATAGGTATGTGCTCGGGATACCACTATATTCAGGTGAGGGAGAAAGACATCCCCAAGACTACCTTACGTTGCCACTACAGAAACTTCGAGTTATTAGTGATGCCCTTTGGGCTAACTAATGCACCAGCCACATTCCATTCTTGCATGAACCATGTGTTCGCAAGGAGTTGTGCAGATATGTTCTGGTATTCTTCGATGTTATTTTGCTATATAACAGGACGTGCGAGGAGCACCTCCATCACTTGGAGGAGGTTTTTACACAATAATTTGTCACCCCATTCACTTCCCATCCCTGATCCTGAAGTGCCCTAAGATGACAGCTGTGCAGTATATCCACCATGGAGAATACATCAAAATATCCCTTGAAGACCAACAAAAAGTTGCCTTGAATATTTTCTGAAGAAGCTCATCTTAAAACTTAAATTTCTGGGTCAACGCTCTTTACTAGTTGCCTTCCCGTGTTGATGGCATGTTGCATCACTTTGACCTAGCGCTGACATCACACTTTTTATAAGCAAAAGCACGCTAAACCTCTTCTGGTAGTTTTTCCTCAAATGGAGGAGAAGCTTCGTGCACTAGAATCTTCTAGGACAATGAGCTTGATATGGTTCGATGTAGATATGCTCAAGCTCTCTCATTTGGAGCTCTTGATATTATCATTATGGGATTTTACCTTGATAAGTGGGCCTTCCTCCTTCTTTTATGGATCCAAAACTCCCTCTCCCTGCCTATAAATTGAATTCCATCCTTCCACTACTGGTTTGTCTTACCTGATCATTTATCTTTTGCATCCCTATACTGTGATTATGCCCGAATTTCCACGTGGGAGAAGGATTGCTTGAAGAGCCTTGGTTTGTAATTGGACATCACCAAAGGGAGGTCTCCAACATCAAGGCCACAATTGTATGCTTTCTTTTTTCTCTATAATTAATAATGCATCTGATGTTTCACTTTCCATATTTGTATAGATATCTATGCAAGTAGCCTAATACTCCTTGATCTGGTAGGTAGTTTGTATTTGATGTATGCTATGTATCTTGTCACGTTTCATGTTGTTGTCTCTTGATCTCTTACAAGCATTCGGACACCACAAGAAGCGAGGAGCTAGCCTGAAGGATCGTGGAATCAAGGTATTCACCAAAGGACTAGATGATAGCATCAGTAAGAGGTAGGTTCTTCTGCTTCTTCTTCCATTTTGAATACAAACTAGGAAAGGGTTCATTATTTGGTCTCGTGCGTTTCTAGATCCACTCTAGGGCTAGAGAGATCACCTCTGTCCATAGAGGGGATTGTATTCACAACATAGGTATTGCGCATTCTAGAGGAGAAAAAATTGTATGCTAAGATGTCTAAGTGTGAGTTTGGGATGAAAAAGATGTTGTATCTTAGCCATGTGATTGGGGAGGATGGAGTAGGTTTGGACTCAGAGAAGATCAGGGAGATTATAGACTGGCCTACACCCAGGAATGTGACAGAGTTGTAGGGTTTCTTTGGCATATGCACATATTATAGGAGGTTTGTGAAGGGTTTTTCCTAGTTAGCAACAACCCTCACTGATCTAATGAAGAAAGGGGTTGTTGAGTGGACAGATGTTTCACAGGAGGCCTTTGAGCGCTTCAAGAGGGTGATGGGTAGTTGTCTTGTTTTTTCCTACCTGATTTTTCATGGCCATTTGTTCTAGAGTGCGATGCATCTGGAGAGGGAGTTGGGGAAGTTCTGACACAATGAGGCCATCTGATTTCATTTGAGAGTTGGAAGCTACAACCACATGAGAGGTTTTATTCTATTTATGATAAAGAGATGTTTGTTGTTATGCATGCACTAGAGAAGTTCCAACAATACTTAGTGGGAAACAAGTTCAAGGTGAAGAATGACCACAATAATCTTCGATTCTTCTTGGAGCATAAGAGTCTTCAGGAGAGGTAGAAAAAACGGGTTAGCAATATCCAAGCATACGATTTTGAGTGTTAGGTCCATATATTACTAGTGTACTCCCTTATTGTTATTAGTTTAGCCCCCTTATTGTTATTTTTGTACCCCTGTAACCCCAATATTTTTATTATTGTGCCCTTACATATTATTGTTAGGTCGGCTAGGATTATATTGTGACCCCATGGACTCCTATATATAGAATGTGGTTTTTTCATTTGTATCATCCAAGAATTGTTCATTTATGTAATTTATTGGAGGTTTCCCCCTCCAAGTGGCTTGTTTCTAAGGCATTGATCTCTATTTTATTCTATTTTTGGAGCTGGTTTCATAACATTTGGTATCAGAGCTTTGGATTCTAGGGTTTCGCTGCTCCAAACAGGTCATCGTGGAATTTTCGCTATAACTTTTTTTTCTACAAAGTTTCAGAAGCTAAAATTTTTACAGAGTGAAGCTGAAATCCTGAGGAATTTCGTGTAAAAATTTCAGATCTTAGTTCGCAATATTTTCGGAGATATGATCTGTGGAAGCTAGTTTTTTTATTTTTATTTTTTAGGCTCCCGAATTTCACCTAAACAGATCATCGTGGAATTTTCACTATAACGTTTTTGCTATGAAGGTTTAGAAGCTGAAATTTTTACAGAGTGAATCCGAAATATTGAGGAACATTGTTTAAAAATTTAAGATCTTTTTTCGCAATATTTGCGGAGATATGATCTGTGTAAGTTAGAGTTTGTTCAAACTCCAAAATTTCATCTTAAAGAAGTGACCGTGGGAAAATCGTCATAACTCTCTCTCTGAGCATCGGATTGGAATTCTGTAAAATGTAGCCACAGGTACACGGACTGCAGTTTTCTATGTATCAATTTCAGAGATGAATGAGGAAACAATGACACGTGGCATGCCGTACAAGTTTGCTCTACTGAACTAGTCCATAAATAGGTCATTGTGGGAGATTGGGCATAACTTTGCCTTGAAGAATCCAAATTATGTCAGACCTGTGGCATTTGAAAGAATATTGAGAGGGCTAATATAGGACCTAATTTAAAATATTGATGATCCGAAATTATAGAGATAATTCAGTTTCAATATCGAGCTCCTCAAAAGCAAGAAAAAATTGTGTATTTTTTTTCTTCGAATTACATAAGTCTTGTTTGAAAAATTAGTTTGAATTTATTCCAAGGGCATATTGAAGAATAAATATCAATATTGGGTTCTAAAATGCCCCCTAAAAAGAATTCAACACCCATTAAGCATTTAGAAGGCTCTACTATGACTCATGAAGATGAAGAAATGCAACATGAAATATCACAATTACAAGAGCAAGTGCACCAAATTTCGTTATCGCAAAGAGCAACAAAAAATGAAATGGAAGTTTTGAAGAAATACATGGAAACTAATATGGATGGTTTGAAGAAAGGCATGGAAGATAATATGGATGGTTTGGAAGCTAAGATGGATGGCATGGAAGTTAAGATGGATGACATGGAAACTAAGATCGATGAAAAAATGAAATACAACATGAAAAACATGAAGAATGATCTAAAAGTTGAAATCGAAGGTTTGGCAAAGTTGATACAAGAATTGTTTCTTAATGACGAAAAGATAATAGAGAAAACTCACGATGAGAACAAAATAAATGTTAATCGTGATTTTATAAACTCTAATGTTGGATGGAAGAACCACCATATTCCAAAGATGGATATGAGGAAGTTTGATGGCAAGGATCCCATAACATGGATACTACAGATGGAGCGATATTTTGATCTCAATAATGTGCAAAACACACAAAAGGTATGCATTGCAACTTTACATCTAGAAAAAAATACATTTGTATGGTATCGCTGGCTTTGCTCTCGTAAAAAAATTGTCACTTGGTCAATTTTTACGGAGGAAATGATAACACATTATGAGGATATAAAGAGCAACACCTTCTTTAGCCAATTGATAAATCTCAAACAAAAGGGTTCAGTGGTGGAGCACATTGAGGACTTAAAATTGAATATAGTGTGATATTGCTACAGAATACAAAATTGATGTCTTCCCCTTCAAACTTTAAAGGATAACATCAAGATGAGGTTAGTATTTGAGGACAAAGTCATTAGAAAACTTTCAGGTTGGCAAAAAAATTGAATGTAAAATTATGGCAACGAGGAAGCCTACCACTCACATCTATAAAGATGGAAGTGTTGCTACTCCTAGACTTCCACAACCTACAAGGTTGACAACACAACAATTGGAAGAAAAAAGAGCAAAAGGGCTTTGCTACAGTTGTGATAGCAAATACACTAAAGGTCATAAGTGTGTTGAGAAGAAATTATTTTATATAGATTGTTAAGCGGAGGAAGAAATTGAACAAGAAACTTCAAAAGAAGAGGATATACACCAAGAACCAATCCTAGAAGAAGAAGAAACGAGTCCGACCATATCATGTAATGCATTGGCAGGAATTACCACTCCTCAAACTCTCAAGATAGAAGGACACATCAATAAGAAAAAGCTAATAGCGTCGATTGATTCGGGTAGTACCCATAATTTTATTCATTGTAAGGTAGCCAAGGAATTGAATTGATTCCTATACCCAACACCAGAATGTCAAATGATGGTTGCAAATGGAGGGACTATAAATTGCTCTGGAAAATGCCATAATATCAAGCTAACCATGGTGGAATATGTATTGAATAGTCCAATGCTTTCCATTCCAATGGGAGGTGCTGATGTTGTACTAGGAGTACAATGGTTACAATCTTTGGACACAGTAGCTTTTAATTTTCAAGAACTTTTCCTGAATTTTTTTTTTAGAAGGAAAGGAAGTCGAATTATGGGGTATTGCAGGGAAGCCAGGAAAGATAATAAGCTCTAATGTCATGACAAAGATTTTGAAGAAAGAACAATGAGGCATAATTGCACAATTATGCTGACTAGAAGTTCCAACATCAAAATCTTTTATTTCTCCAGATCTGCAAAAAAGTATTGGATAATCATTCCAAGGTGTTTGAAACTCCCAAAGGACTCCCACCTATTCGTGATCATGATCATGATATTCATTTAATTCCAGGAAGTGTTCCTCCAAACATCAGGCCTTATAGATATCCTTATGTCCAAAAGAGCAAAATTGAACGTATGATTGTAGAAATGTTAGAGGCTGGTATAATTCAACCTAGTCAAAGTTTGTTCTCTGCTCCAGTAGTATTGGTGCACAAGAAGGATGGATCATGGCACATGTGTCTGGATTATAGGGAGCTCAATAAGCTAACTATTAAAGATAAATTTCCCATTCCTGTGATTGATGAATTAAATGGAGCAATTTATTTTACCAAGTTGGATCTTCGTTCATGATATCATCAAATTAGAATGAAGACTGAAGATATTCCAAAAACAACATTTCAAACTCATGAGGGTAATTATGAATTTTTGGTCATGCATTTTGGCCTTACCAATGTAGCTTCTACATTTCAAGGGTTGATGAATTCCATTTTCAAACCCTTCCATAGAAAATTTGTGCTAGTATTTTTTGATGATATACTAATCTACAAGAAGTCTTGGAAGGATCATGTTGAACATGTCAACAGGGTGCTCAAACTGTTCGAGGAGAAACAATTATATGCAAAAACATCCAAATGTTTCTTTGGAGTACAAGAGGTGGAATATCTGGGTCATATTGTATCTCACGAGGGTGTTAAGGTAGACCCTAGAAAAATTAAATCCATTAAGGAATGGAAAGTCCCCACAAAAAAAAAGCAGTTGCAAGGATTTCTCGGGTTAACAGGGTATTATCGCAATTTTGTTAAGAATTATGGGAGAATATCAATACCTATAACAACATTATTGAAGAAAGATGCATTTTCATGGACTCCTGAATCAACTAAGTCCTTTGAACATCTTAAAGAGGCAATGTGCCTAGCAATGGTCTTAGCTACGCCAGACTTCACAAAAATCTTTATTGTGGAATGTGATGCCTCAGAAAATGGAATTGGCGCTATTTTAATGCAAGAAGGAAGACCCATTGCTTTTGAAAGTCATCCAATCAAAGGAAAGTAGTTACGGAAAGCTATTTATGAGAAGGAAATGTTAGCAATACTACATGCACTAAAGAAATGGCGACCTTACCTAATGGGAAGACACTTCAAGGTAAGAACTGATCATGATAGTCTTACATTTTTCGGAACAAAGACTATCTTCAGATGAGCAGCAAAAATGGGTCACAAAGATGTTGGGTTATGACTTTGAAATCATCTACAAAAAACGGAAGCTAAATGTTGTTGCAGATGCACTCTTAGGACAAAATGAAGATGTGGAAGCATTTCTTTGTGTAATTTCTATTATCCAACCAGATTGGATAATCGAAGCAAGGGATGAATGGAAGAAGGATGAATAAGTGTGGACATTCATTCAAAAGTTGCAGCAAGATCCTAGTACATCTGATACATTTAGTTGGAAAAATTATTCCTTATGTTACGAAGATCGCTTATATCTTTGTAGGAATTCCCAACTAAAACAAAAGATGCTTTTGGAATTGGACACTTCTCCTTTAGGAGGACACTCAAGGATTTTTAAAACTTACCATAGGGTGAAGGAAGATTTTTTTTGGGATGGCCTTAAATTTGATATTCAAAAGTTTGTGGCAGAATGTTTGGTTTGCCAGCAAAATAAAGTTGAGACAATTAAGACCCCGGGTCTTCTACAACCTTTGTCCATTCCAAGTCAACGTTGGGAGGAGATTTTGATGCATTTTATCACAGGTTTACCTAAGTCCGAAGGAAAGAGTGTCATCATCGTGGTAGTTGATAGACTTACCAAGTATGCACAATTTTGTGCATTATCTCATACATTTAAAGCAAGTATAGTTGCTACTGCATTTATGGAAACAATTAAAAAGCTACATGGTAACCCAAAGATTATTATAAGCGACAGAGATCCCATTTTTACTGGAAATTTTTGGACGAAATGATTTTCTTGCTTGGGTAGTCAACTAGCTCATAGCTCATTCTATCATCCTTAATTTGATGGTCAAACTGAGATAGTCAATAAATGTTTGGAAGGATATCTTCGTCGTTTTTTATCTGATAAACAAACACAATGGGTTAAGTGGTTACATCTCGCTGAATGGTGGTATAACACTTCTTTCCATACTGCATAAAAAATGACCTCATTTATGGCACTTTCTGGATATCATCCACTGTCCATCACATCATCTTTAAGAGAAAATTCTAAGGTTCAAGCAGTGGAAGATCACATCGAGCATCAACAAGAAGTTCTCCAACTCTTAAAGGATAACCTAAATTTGGCACAAAATCGAATGAAACAATAGGCAGATCAACATCACAGAGAGAGAAGTTTTGATGTAGGAGATTGGTACTATGGTCCTTACAAGGTGTTGCAAAATATTGGTACTATGGCATACAAATTGGAGCTTCCTCCTTTGTCGCGAGTGCATCCAGTTTTCCATGTTTCATGCTTAAAGAAGGTTATAGGTGAAAACTTCCAGTTCAAACAATATTTCCAGAACTTGATGAGGAAGGAAAAATCATATTGGAACCTGAAGCAACCATGGAAACAAGAACTCGACAGCTACGAAATCGATTAATTTCAGAGTACCTCATTAAGTGGAAGAACTTACCCATTGAAGATTCTACATGAGAGGATGATAATTTTATACAGAAGCACCCAAAGCTACTCAAGGGTTGAGGACAACACTTTTTTGAAAGAGAGGGGCATATTAGGTATCTATATTACGAGTGTAATCCCTTATTGTTTTTAGTGTAGCCCCATTATTGTTATTGTTGTACCCCTATAACCCCAATATTGTTATTATTGTGCCCTTACATTATTATTGTTAGGTCGGCTAGGATTATATTGTCACCCCATGGACTCCTATATATAGAATGAGGTTTTGTCATTTGTATCATCCAAGAATTGTTCATTTATGTAATGTATTGGAGGTTTCCCCCTCGAAGTGGCTTATTTCTAAGGTGTTGATCTCTATTTTCTTCTATTTTTGGAGCTGGTTTCATAACATTGAGATTGAGTATGTCAAGGGCAAGAGAAACATAATGGTTGATGCACTATCACAGAGGATCACTACACTCTCATTAATGGATATCACCTAGGATTAGAGAGCACAATTACTAGTAGAGTACTCAAAGAATCAGCAAGAATACAAGATATTGGATGGTACTTATGGGGATGACATGTATCAGGTGGTGGTTGAGGTCATTTAATACAGGGACATGATCTACTTGGTACCTTGCTCACAGTTAAAAGGAAGATCCTGTATGAAGCTTATGACTCACTATTTGCAGGACATCAGGGGTTATATAAGGCATATAAGGCCATCGGGGAGCAATTTACTTGGAGGGGTGTTGTCAAGATAAATCCCCTCTGCGGACAGAGGCGACCTCTCTAGCCCTAGAGTGGGTCTATCAACACGAGATTATTTCTAACATAATATTTCTTAACCAATGCTTGCAATGCAATGAGGAAAGAGATATAAATACCTCTTTCCAATCGCTATCCTTGGATCCGTTGATGGTGACCTCGATCCACGATCCTTGTAGGCCCACTTCCTGCTACTTATGGTGCGCGAATACCTGCGGATGATTAAGAGACAACAACAAACATTATACAATACATAATAAATGTAAACACTAGCTATCTATCAGATCAAGGAGTATCGTAATATTTTCATAATCATGTAGATGGATATAGAAAACAAACATCAGATGTTATTATTAATGATTTACAAAAGGAGAGCTTACAACCAGGCCTTGATGTTGGAGGCATCCTTAGGTGAGATATGAGTCCTTCACCTAGCTCAGAGGAATTCCTTCTCCTGTGCACTTAGGCTAAATCACGATGCTTGCATGCAAATGGATGAGAGTTTAGACGAGTCTGACAATGATCAACCAAGCTATAAACTTGGGGGAATGAGGGATGTGAATTTATAGCAAGGGAGAGGAGGTTGAGAGCCCACAAAAGGAGGAGGAAGGCCCACTTTCTAAGGGATTACCCCCCATGGATGAGATCAATGCTCCAAAGTGAGAGAGCTCGACCTTATCATGTATGTTCAACAACCAACTCACCACCCTTGAGCTTCTAGAGGTCGAAGCTTCTCTTCCATTTGAGGAAGCACTGCCAGAAAGGGGATCAACATGATTTTCCAAGAAATTAGGGCATTGAAAACGTTGGGCCAGAACTATGAAAAGGACACAAACGCGATCATGGCACCAAAAAGAGTGCTGACCCAAGAAACTAGGAATTTGACCAAGTTTCTTCAGTAATATTTCAATGAAGTTTTCTTTGGATATTCAACGAGACATGTTAACATATTTCTTGATGATGGAAACATTGCATAGGATCTGTCATGAGGCATTTCAGGATAAGGGACAAGAAAATTAGAATGGTGACAAATTACTGTGTAACAGATGCCCCCTAAAGCATGAAGGCAGAACAAGGAGTGATGGCTGATATGCTTTTTGAACCAAGGCCAGGAATGCAGATGACCTTCGGAAAACCTGCCAAATCAAACATTTTACAATATATGACATCTCTGGTATAAATATTCCTAACCACATGATGTTGCACTAGGCATAAAATGACACATGAACCCACGGTATGGTCACAATCATACATCTAAAGAGATCATAGAAAATGATTTGCGTATGGAGGAAGCCATCCGTATAAATAGGATCATGTATACAATCATGAACACTCAATAACTCCTCGCAACCTGGATAAAAAAATTAGATGTGACCTAGGGTCTTCACCACGATCTCAATCAATCCAACATACGAATCTAACCATGCAAATAAATGTGTTGGTGTCAAACATGGTAGAAAAGACCTGATTACTGGTTAATGATGAGAACCGTTAACAGGCACGAGAGACCACCAATAATGATGATGAACCTCAAGGTACAACAACATAATATACAAGTGTGAATAAATGTGATGAATTATAACACTTGCAGAATCATTCGATCAAAGGCCAATGATGAGAACCTATCGTTGAACATGAAGAACTTGCCATTGAGGCATGTAAGCTCCAAGGTACTGAACAAAAGTTTCTAAATCACCTTCCTGGATAATGAGCTGAAGTCAACAAGAAGTGATTCATCGAAGGAGGGTCATGATGATTCCCACGTCATCAACATGAAACAATAGATATCTTAAGATGATTGGAGTGATTCGGGATTATAACAGAGGAGGTTAGATAAGCAGAGGATGTTTGACAATAAGGACTTGTCTTGGAAATATTGGTGACACGACTCAGGAGTGTGGCAGCATTTGGCTCAAATAGGATCAGAGGTCATGTTGACAAAATTGGTAATCAGATGAGAGGAAAATGGATTTCCAAAACCCATGGAGGCAAAGTGACGAATGTAGGATGTCCCTAACCCGACACGAATTGCAGATGAGTGTCATGTTCAAGAGCAAAAAGCTGCCCAAAATGCACATAGGATGTTCACTTTCAATTTTCCCCCGTTATTTCCAACAAGTACCTCTTTATTTTTTATAGCTAGCATGAGGAGGATATCATATGATGAGCATGTAAGTTCATTCTTTGAATGAATCCATCCTAGTAAGTTTAACGAGCCCTAGGAAGGAGGAACTAAGTATCGTCGTGGTGACAAATCTTTCGTTGTTTAATCTTTAACGAGTGCAACGAAAGGTAAAATTGGTAACTTTTCATGTTTAAGGAGTTTGAAAAGAAACAAAAATAAAAATCCATGATGTCCCTTTTTGTAAATCATATCTCGAATCCGAAAAGGTAGAAAAATGTGTCCGAGAGAACCTCTTGACCATGTTCGATCAAGGTATTCCTTTTTCGTAAATAGTAAATCTCAGCTCTAAAAAGGGGTAAACGTATGCTGAGATCACGTCAGTTCATTCACTTTAATGAGTTCAAAATGACAAGTACTCAAAAATCTTTTCATTTTTCGAGAGTCAGAAAAGAGTTGAAATTTGACTCCAGGGGGGTTCCTTTTTGGTAAAAATTTAACGAGCCTGAAAAAGAGATAAAATTCAACTCCTTTGCATCAGAAACAATCATCAGTAGTGTGAAAGTCCTATTCTGCACATAAACAACAAATATCACAGATATCGAGGAAAAATAATAAAATATTGGCTATTTTTTTTTCAAAAATATATAAGTAGATAAAAAAAAAACAAAATCATTTTCACCTTTCTATTTTGAGAGGAGAATTTTGTCCATTTTCCCTCCAAATTTCAAATAAGCGGTGCGGCCGATCTAGTACACCATTCGTCGATCCGTCAACGTCAAGTAAGAGCTTTAAACATCATTTTCAATTTGATTTCATTCATTTTCCATTTGGTTTTAGAATTAGGGAGTTTAAGGGGAGGATTTTCAAATTTTAAAAATCGCCTATGACCAGCGTGATTTCGAGCTATCGAGGTCGCGTTGGTCGCGTTTATCCCGTTAGGGCAGTGCAGCACCAACGCCGAATTATTTGGGATAGAAATGCTAGTCACGGGAAAAATTTTAAAATAACAAAATCACCCAACTTTCTAAAAATTATTCAATGAAATATCCTAAAAAGCCAATTGGACATGTTTTGCAGGTGCTTTTGTCGATGTTGCTGGTCAAATGGAAGAACGAAGCCATGAGGTGGAAGACCAGTAAGCCTTGCAGGACCAAGATTGCGTCAATGCTTTGCGCAATTGTGGATTATTGAAATTCTTCCAAACATCTGGTCCAAGAGCTCAATTGGAGCTTCTCCAATACCTAATCAGTATATGGGACGTGGACCAAAAATTGTTTGTCATTGGGGACCAAGAGCTAGAGATAGATGTGATGGACATCTATTTCATCACCAGACTGTCTAGGAGAGGGGAGAGGATCCAACTCTCCGGAGCTCGTGCAGGGGGTGAGAGCACTAGCATTCTCATCTAGATATATTGTCCTAGGGAACAGAAAACAGAGAGTGGGAAGGTAGATATTTCTTCCATCAATGTGCTTCCCCTGCGTACGATACTACACTGCATCACGAGGGTGGCAGGATCCTAGGCATTGCATGAGGCAAAAAAATCTCAGTTCCAATACACGGTGGACTGCTTGGCCCCAACGATGTTCAACTGGTGTAGGGGTTGCTGTCTAACATGAAGAGCTAGCTAACCAAGTGCAAGACAGGGAGACTGAAACAATTTGGGTACGAGTCAATTCTGGTGACCTTCTTTCTGGAGAGAGTACCCTGTTCCAGTATTAGTGGCCAGAGATCCATGATCCAGCCCCGAGGTATTCGAGGCTGATGAGATGGTTTGACATAATGCCCCGATAGGGAGGGGGGCAATAGATGCATTTCCCCACAGCCTTTTTCAATTGGTTGCGACGTAAACTTATCGTAGTTGAATACTATGCATATGCCGACATCGACTTTAGAGGAGATCCAGATCTTTTGATCCCACCAGGCACACAGTGGACCGATGCAGGTAAAAATTTATATTTTAACATTTTTTACTTTTTAAATGTTTTTTTTTATGTACTTTGAAACGTAAACTTATGATTTGTTTACATATATGGGTCCTTAGAGGCCTCTTGGCATGTAACTGATTACACGATGGGTAGCTCGTCCAGCAGAGGATGCTCCTTGTGAGGAGGGAGCAGAGACATTAGCTGAGCTAGAGCAAAACCTGGTTGGCCTCACGAGAGAAATTCTAGAGTATGCTACATTTGATGATATTCCACTGTGCTTTCAGAGACATATTGTCAAAGTTCCGAGCAGACTGCATCAATTACTATGGTGAGCAATTCGAACAGTCACCTGCTACTATGAGCACCATGTGGGTAGATAAAAACCTTAATTATACCTTTTGTACTGACGTAGGATCGAAGAGCCATTTTTGTAACATAACACATATTTTTTGAGCTTTTGGATGTAACACACTTATAGACCGATATATATATATATATATATATATATATATATATATATATATATATATATATATATATATATATATATATATATATATATATATATATATATATATGCATGTTTCTACGACTAATTGTATATGATAATGATGTCTTGATTTACATATTGTGCATATGTATATCTAATACATGGTTTGCTAATGTATTTGTTAATGTATTTAAATGTCTTGGAATATGTTGATATGTGATAAAATCAAAATGTATTTCCAAAAATATAACACTCAAATACATACACAAAATTTCAGGATTCCGCATAGAATAATGTCCATTAAATTGTAACACAACGACTTGTGAGTCTAACTTAACAGCTAAATCTCTAATCCCAAGATCAATGTCATCCGATAATTGTTCAATCACCACACTATATTCGACAATATTGTTAGTTGTCTGACCTAAAAAAATACCTTGTATATTAATGAATCGCCATCAGGAGCAAAGAGTGCCCATGCTGCAGAAGACAGGTTCCGTGTGCTACGGCAAGCACCATCAACAAAACCAATGTAATGATTTGAAGACATATGCAAACCAAGTGGAGCACAAGGTGGGAAGAGGAAACATGCCTGCAAGGCAAACAATCACTCCAAAAATCAACTCAAAGCACACTAATGTACACAATATCACACTTATGGCTAAGCGTAATATTTTTTTTTTTTTCAGATAGAGCCTGTTTCAGGGCTCAGCCAAAGGATTGCCTTCATAATTAGCTAGCTCATAGGCTCCACGCTCCAAAACACGTTGAATGACATAGGGCCGATGCCACATTGGCTTGAGATTTGCTACTCCCAACTTATCAAGGGCTTGGTCATAAAGCAAGACCAAGTCACCTTCAGAGAAAGCTTGGGGGGTGACAGATTTGTCATATTAAACCTTAATTCGTCGTTTCTGCGCTTCAAGAACTAAAAAAACAAGCCTTTTGGTCTCGTCAAGATGCTTGAGGTAAAATTAATGTTCCTCTTCTGGCGAAGTACCAGGAAGTAGTTTAATAGCCAACTTCAGGGAAGGAATCTCACACTAGATCGGGGGTGTGACCTCTAGACCATACACCAATTAGAATGGTGTGAATCCAGTGGCAGTCTTGATAGAGGTTTAGTATGCCCACAGAGCGAAAAAAAGCATGAGGTTTCAGTCTCGCTTGTGCTTTCCAGTGGTGCGTTGAAGCACAATCACCAAGCTTTTGTTGACGACCTCAACCTGGCCATTGGTCTGTGAATAGTAAGGGGTGGAGTTATCATGGCCTAACCCCAATTAAGCAAAGAGCTTTGTCATCATATGATTATTAAAATGAGTGCCATGATCATTGACAATTGCTTTCGAGACACCTAACCGAGCTATGACATGATTAAACAAGAATTTCGCTACAGTTAGACCTTCATTATCGTATGTAGGTATTGCCTCGGCCCATTTAGTGAAATAGTCAATGGAAACAATGATATATCCATGCCCCCGAGACGAGCGAGGGTTACATGTCATAAAATCAATGCCCCATTTTGCGAAAGGTCTAACGGTCACAACTAGGTGCAAGGGTGAGGGTGGGGCACGCTCTTTTCGAGAGTAAATCTGGCAATCATGGCATTTCGTACTGCAATGATGCAGTATTTAAAAATAGATGACCATAAATAACCTACACGAAGGATATTTTGAGCAGTAGAGTAATTAGACATGTGACCACCACAAGCCCCATAGTGGCAATCATTAAGAGATTTCTCAGCTTCCTCTAGATTCAAACAAAGGCAGAGGACAGAGTCAATACCAGTGTGATAGAGGGTGTCTCCAATGATGCGATAAGATTGGGGCTGGTAGCGAATCCATATTCGCTCAGAGTGCGATAGATCTGGCCGAAAAGTTTGGGTTTGGAGATATATGAGGATGTATCCATACCATGGATCAAGAGTACTAATGAGAAAGAGAGTCTCATCGGGGATGGACTCATCGAGAGGAGTGGGATTATCCGTGGTGGGAAGATCACAGGTCAAATTAGCAAGAACCAGGGATTTATTTGACCTAGAAGCAGTGAATTATAATTCAAACTCTTGAAGGATAATGATCCATTTTGAGTATTTTTCCCCAAGTCACTGACATGTGAGAATGTAAGTCATGGGGTTGAAATCAGAAATCACCAAGGTTTTGCGCAAGAGAATGTAGTGACAGAAATGTTGAACAACATGGACATAAACCAATGCTAGTTTCTATACATGAGCATAACGGGTCTCAGTATCAAAGAGATTACGGCTCAAGTAGTTCACTGCATGTTCCTAACCATTGTCATCATCCTAAACCAACACCATACCAATAGTGTTGTCGGCATCAGCCAAAAACAAGCAATAATCGTAGTGATAATTGGGAGGATGCAGTAGTGGAGAAGTAATGAGGGCTCGATTTAATGCATCGAAAGAGCTCTGAGCAATTTCATCCCATAAGAATGATATTCCTTTTTCAATAAGTGTGTAAAGCCTTTGGCAAGCTCAGCATAATTCAGTACTAAACGACAGAGGAAATTATCTTTCCCATATAAACTCTACAGTTGATGAAGAGAAGAGGGAGGAAAATTTATGATGGCCTCAACTTTCAGAGGATCTATTTAGATGCCTTCTTTAGACACCAAAAAACCTAGGATCCGTCCTCATTCAACACAAAAGACACACTTATGAGGTTTCAACCTGATATTATAGTGTCGACAACGTAGGAAGATAGCTCTAAGGTGTTCCGGGTGATCTTGATGTTTCGCAGAATGAGTAGGAAGGTCATCGAGATATGGTTGAATTATGTGGTTAATGTAATGTAAAGCATAAGACATAGCTTGCTAGAAGGTTTCTCTAACATTCTTTAGGCTGAAAGGGAGCTTTTTATAGGATAAAGTCCCCCATGGACAGATAAAAGCAGTTTTGTGTTGATCAACTGGAGTAATGTTAATCTGGTTGTAGCGAGAGAAACCGTCCATAATGGAAAATATCTCACTCCTGACATATTCATCAATGATTTGATTGATAAAAGGATTGGGGTAATTGTCTTTAGGACAAGGTCAATTTATGTCACGGTAATCAACGCAAACCCAAATGGTCCCTTGCTTCTTATTGACAGGAAAAATATTCGAGACCCAATCTGTTAATGGTATGGGGTAAATAAAACTAAATTTAAGAAGTTTTTAAAATTCACCCTTTATGGCGATGTTGGGCCTCAAATATGCCTAATTTTCCACTATATATTACCGCCATTCATAACCTAAATTCCGACACCTTTACACTCATTTCACACCATAATTCCATCACTTGTCACCAATTCATGACTTACGCCTTGTGGTTGATTATCATTAGTTTTCTTAGCTTTTATATGATTAGAGATTATTTATTCATGATCTTCTAATGATGATTTTTATAAGTTCATTTGTCGCAGGGTTCCATTGTCAAAATTCTTCACAAGCCAGTTAAACTAGTTACTGCAAGTAGAGTACATAAATGTCCAATTTGGAGTTTTGACATCTCGACACGCTTCCGGGGAAAACTGAGGGAGGTTATTGACCAAAATAATGTTTTAATAAATTCACATGCATTGGATTTCATCTAGGTCACACATTTGGGTCCCTCGGAGATGATTAACAAATCTTCTCAAAATGTGCAAAGTTTCCAAACTACCAAGTTTGACCTCGATTTGTGTGGAGCTTGAGGTGAATCTGGAAAATATAAGAAAATGGGTTTGTTAAAAATATAACCAATTATGCATATCCAAATTTTTTTTCTCTAGATTCGAATTATTCTAAAAGTTATACGTGGGTCTTGGAGGCAGTTTGGTAAAAAATGACTATTTTTCCAGAATTCTAGAACCTTGCAAAAAGAGCCAAAAAACCAAATTTGGACATGATTTTCGAGGAGGTGGATTTGAATGAGACAAATACTAGAGAGGTTGTTGTTTCAAATATAACAAATTAAGCTTCCTCCAAACTGTTTTCTAAAATTTTTCATGGTTAGGAAGATATGCCAATCTCTTTGAGGCCAGTTTGTTAAAATTGTTCAATTTTCCAGAATTGAGGAAAATGACTAATTCGCCTTCTAAATATTATAAATGGCTCAACCATGGTTTGTATTGTAGGCTTGGGAAGTTTTTTAAAGATGAGGAAGACAATGTGTGAACATGAGACAAATGATTGAAGGAATGTATGTAACTGAAATTATGATTTGAATCTGAATACAATTTGACTTTGCCTTGAATTTTTTGTAAATGTTATGGTTTTGCTTAATATTTAGCCATTGATTTAGTTTATACTTGCTCCAGGAGTGGCAAAGGCCTACCATCTCCTGGAAGTAAGTTCTGTAAAACATCATAGGATAGATCTAGGTGTAGGGATTCTATTTTGAAAGCATTTGCTAATTCAATCTCATAATTATGATTCTGTACTCAAGACTGTAATTTATTTTCTTGAAATTAAATAGATACTTCATCTCCAACTCGTTGCATACCAAAATGAATGGTGTTGATCAATGATTTTATTACATTAATAACCCCTTTGTTATAGGTTTACGATTGGAATATTTAAAGGTGTTTCTTAATTGGATAAACAAGAGGTCGATAACTCCATTTCTTTTAAATATCAATTGAAATCGATTATGTACCTTACTGATCCACTATAATTTCTTGTAACATTGTATTTTGACAACCAAGTATTTGAAAACAATGCGACGATACCATTGAATCATTGTTTGGAGTTGTATTTTAGTTTTGAAATTCATTATAATTGTAATTAGTTATTAGTAGAACCATTAGTCAATGTGCTTATGTTTGAATGATTTGTTGAGTTTGATTAAAGTAATCTAAGGATAAAATAGTTTCTTATTTTGTAGTCTTTTAGATCTGAAATCGTGTCAATTAAAATCTTGGTTTACTTAGTTTCTTTTGAAGGAATTGCAGAGTGGTGACAAAGTTTAGTTTGAATGCTTATTTAATTTGTTTTATGCGTCCTGGGAACTATATTAGTTGAATTCTTGTTTGTTCATTGCCTTAGTTTAAGATCATTTGAATGAGTGTGAATTTTATTGGGATAAATATTAGCATAAGTTTGCTATCATTTTAAATTAATCTTGATTGATTTAAGATTCTTGTATTTAGATTAGATAGATCTTAGTATTTAGATTGATATTTCCATTACTTAGATTAAAATCAATATAGTTTATATAGTAATTTTCATTGCTTGGATTGTGATTAATATTGCTCAAATGTAGATTAGATTTATTTTATTTGAATTTAATTTAAGATTGATTCAATTGGGATGATTTAATTCAAGGCAGAGAGAGATGAGTGCTAGTTTACTTAATTGATAGAAGAGTGTGTACTTAACGATCATTAACAAGGAATTTATATGCTCTGATCATAAGCTGAGCCAAAAACACAGTACAACTTGAAGCTTACGAGCCCCCAGATTGACAATTAAATATTAAGAGGTTTAATCGCTAATTAAAACTCTCAACGTTTTGGCACCATTTCCGAGGAGTTGTATTTTGGTTCACGTAAGATTTTTATTACAGAGTTTCAAGGGTATTGCAGGGCAGTCAGAGGGCACAGAGAGTAAGGTAAGACGTGAGTGAAGAGCCACGCATCCACTATGGTGGGGTTTCTCCAAAGTCTGATCGCTTTTGCTTATCTTTGAACTTTTATTTCCTTTCCTTTATGCGTAAAAATAGAAGTAGGCCTTATATTATTTTGAAACATTATGTAACTTATTTCAATTCCAAATTTCATGTAATTCACAAAGTGTGTAAATCTCACATACTTAGTAAGGCACATCTACAAGAACCATAGCTAAGCATCACAAACATCACAGGCCTTAGATTAGTCTGAAACATTCCGTGAGACATTTTATTTCTGAATTGTTTCGCTTTCAATAGATTAAATAGTACTCTGATCTGGATTTTTATGAGTGTGGTGAGCTTTATTTAAGCCAATAGATTTTAATTTCATTTATCTTCAGATTCCAATCGTTAACGTTATATCATTTTTCGGGTGTTATAAGAACCCCTGGGTACTAATCCATGTTGTGAGACATGGATCATTGACCAGCAGGAGAAATTCAAGAATGATTCAGAGCTTGAAGAATGTACCTCAAAGTACTTTCTCAAATCCTAGCAGTAGCTAGGATATCTTCCTCTCAGGAAGAGTTCATCCTGACCACATTCAGGAAATTATCTATCTCTCCACAACCACAGAAAAAATTTGGAAGTCTCCCTTGATTCTTCATACCTATGTACTAAGTAGATCAATGAATGATGTACCAAATCCAATGGGGAGCATCTAGTTGAACCTGAGATCGAAGAACTTTCACCATGTCCGGTGGTAAGCCTTGTAGGCATTCCAAAGACCAATTATCCAAGTTTTCCTGACACGATTGAGGAAGACTTTAAGAGTGGTACAAAAGAAGAAATGAGCCAATACCACAAGGATTACATTGAGCATTAGTTCCAGATTATAATTAAGTCAAAGTACCACTCTCATCTTCTAATACTCTTTGTATCACATGTTTCAAAGCTGCTGATTGTTCATGCTCATATACCTTCTAAAGTTTATACATTAAATCTGGGCATGATTATATCTTTGTACGAGATCCACACGTGGCTTCATTGGAAGTTCTCTTTCACTTGAAGGAGGACATATTTTCTTCAATGTAATAGGAAAGTTAGTATTGTAATAAATAAATAAATGAAAGTAGTAAAGAGAAAAATAAGTCCTTTTGTAAAACCAGCTTATCTGGTGCAACTAGATAGAGACTTTGCTTGAAAACCAGGTAATTGGTGGGCAATGTTCCCAATAATTTTTTTAAATTTTTATAATTTCTTCAAATCATGTATCTTTTGAGTTATTATATTTATAATCTAGTTAGTTGATGTGGGATTCCTTAAGGCCCACCTGCCAACGAGCCTTGTCCCATCGACATCAACATATTATATGGGACCAAGGTTAGGGTTAGGTAAGGTACCTGGTAGCCTACATGCCTTGATGGCAGGTATCCTTGTCATATACTAAGGAAATACATCAATATTTCTTGGTGGATGAATTTTGCAGTCCATTCGACTCCGAAAAATCTATTCATGGGTAGTAGAATGTACCTAGTGCCTTGATTCCCATTGACATCAAAGGTGAGATATCTCGCATTGGTTAATGATCTCCTCAATGGTCGGTAATCCAATGATTCTTGCTTATGTTCGACATTGACACCATTTATTCACATTAGCAAGATTTCACATGGGTGTGTAGCAGTTGAAGATTATATGGTTTTGAGATCTCGACACAGATTTGCAACAATTTGGATTTTTGTATCAGCATTTCCATTATCATTTGCAGCAACAATCACCTTTCCTCACTTGTTTGGGGACATACAACTCCTTAGGCTTGGGGGAGAAGTGACCTTCAGTTCATTCTTCAACCCTTCAATTCATCTCTTCAGCTCATCCTTTAGCCTTCTTTAGCAGATCATATCAATAGTTACATCAGTTCCAGCCATTCCATCCTCCACTTCATTTTGCAGCATCAGGCACAACAATGACAAAGGTAAAACTTGAGGTAAATTTGGCTTATGATTCTCTAATTCATTAGAAGGTTCAAGAAAATTAATGATTCACCACTTCTAATTCCACGCATTTCATCTTTCATAAACCATTATCCTTCTATTTCCTTCCATTCATTATGCATAAACTATGATAACAAGACCATGTTAAAAGAGAAAACCTTATGGTGAATTAATAAAATAAATTTCTATAGTGACTTCTTCAAGCATTCTATTCACAGGATGAAGTCATTACTTCTATGAAATGATAAAGGAAACCACCTATAAACATTCTCCTTATGATGACAGAGTATGCAACCACCCATTCACCATCCCCATTACCACCTCATTTCCTACATTATCTCTCCCTCATCCATTCATTTATTGTCCTCAATTTGTATTTCTCAGTAAAAGTAGTGTGACATACTAAATGTGAAGGATGCGGCTCCACAAGAACCATTACCTCTAAGTATTCAAGCAGTGCTTCTCCACAAGAACCAACACCTTTAAATATCCAAGCAATGTTCTCCCACAAGAACCAACACCTTTAAATATCCAAGCAATGTTCTCCCACAAGAACTAACATCTACAAAACAATGTTAAGAATCTGTCAATGAGCAAGAGATTTGTTTGCATGAGGACATGCAAACCCTCAGTAATGGGGGGATGTTGGGCCTAAAAAATTCCTAATTTTAAACTATATATTACCGCCATTCATAACCTAAATTATGACACCTTTATACTCATTTCACACCATAATTCCATCACTTGTTGCCAATTCATGACTTACGTCTCGTGGTTGATTATCATTAGTTATCTTAGATTTCTATGATTAGAGATGATTTAGTCATGATTTTCTAATGACGGTTTTTCTAAGTTTATTTGTCGCAAGGTTCCATTATCGAAATTTTTCACAAGCCAGTTAAACTAGTTGCTGCAAGTAGAGTATGAAAATGTCTAATTTGGAGTTTCGACATCCTGACATGCTTTCGGGGAAAACTGAGGGAGGAAATTGACAAAAATAATTTTTTAATACCTTCCCATGCATTGGATTTCATCCAGGTCACACATGTGGGTCCCTAGGAGCTGATTAAAAAATCTGCTCAAAATGTGCAAAGTTTCCAAACAACCAAGTTTAACCTTGATCTGTGTGTAGCTCGAGGTGAATCTAGAAAATCTTAGCAAATGGGTTTGTTAAAAATATAACCAATTATATATATCTAGTTTCTCTATATTCGAATTAGTATAAAATTTATATGCGGGTCTTGGAGGCAGTTTGGTAAAAAATGACTTTTTTTCCAGAATTCTAGAACCTTGCAAAAAGAGCCAGACAACCAAATTTGGGCACGATTTACGAGGATATGGATTTGAATGAGACAAACAAAAAATAGGTTTTTTTTGAAAATATAAAAAATTAGGCTCCCTCCAAACCGTTTCCAAAATTCTTCATGGTTAGGAAGATATACCTATCTTTGAGGTCAGTTTGTTAAAATTGTTAAATTTTCCAGAATTGAGGAAAATGACTGATTCACCTTCTAAATCTTATAAATATCTCAGTCATGGTTTGTATTGTAAGCTTGGGAAGTTTTTGAAGGAGGAGCAATACAATTTGTGAACATGAGACAAATGATTGAAGGAATGTATGTAAGTGAACTTATGATTTGAATCTTAATACAATTTGACTTTGCCATGAATTCTTTGTAAATGTTATGGTTTTGCTTAATCTTTAGACATTGATTTAGTTTATGTAGAAATTTTCTGAATAATGATATTTATCCACCGAGATTATCCTGATCAGATATCAATTCGAATTCATATGCAACACATAATCTCTTCCACTCAGATCATCACACATGCGGAAATAAAACAAGCGATAGCACATCAAATCATCATACACATTAACACAGTATGTATGGGGAAAGCTTATAGCTGAAAACCCCACAGCTATATGTGTATATTATAATGGAGAAAACATGTAACAACTCAGTACAATACTCCTCACAAGTACTCAGTACTGTCTCATGAAGTTACACACAAACTAGCTTGGTTTTGAACAAGTCACAGGTTCAAAACACATCCACTAATTGCCTGCCTCTATTGCGCAATCAAGGCTGGTCTAATGAGAGATCCAAGGTTCGAATCTCCTTGGCTTGACAGCGCAATCATCATGGGAAATTTCTCCAAGTGTGGTGCAAATCTCATGCACAACTGATGTCGCCACTGATAGCTAACTCCACCCTTTCATCTACCTCTTTCACTGGTCTCCACTGAACTGATCATGCACTGTAGTGAACTGATGTGTCCTTGAGTTGAATAATGAGTTACTAATTAATGAATTAAATAATATTTAATTCACTCCACTCATTACTAGTTGATTAGCTAGTTAAACTAATCTCAACTAGTTCAACTAAGTTAAACCGAACACAACTCCACCAACTGTCTCATCAACTCCACCAAACTTCTGCCACTGAAGTCCTAACCGAAGTCAACCATGCATGAGCTCACCAAACCCCTAGGAATAGCGTAATTCCTCTTTCAGATGCATGAGCCACTTCTGTAGCTCGAACTGAAGTGCTCCAAGAGAGTAAACTGAAGTTTAGAGTCCAAATATTATTAAGGGTAAATAATATTTGACTTCCCTATTTTTAGGATAGGCAGTTTAAAAATAGACTTCGACCTATAGGTCCAAAAAATAGATGTCCATCTATTTTTACCAACATGACCAATACTCCAAGAATAACATACTGCAACCCCCGGACCATGCTCCATATGTCTAAAAATAGACATAGTCTAAAAATAGACTTTGCGCCAGAATTTGCCTGCGGGCCCACTTAGTGAAGGCGACTTCATTTCACTAAGCTCCATCATCTTGCTGCATTTTCAACACTCCCCCTCAGCAAGATATGGATTATCTGCAACCCCTATCCTGCCTCTGTGGAATTCGAACTTGCTCCTGGTGAGCGCCTTCGTCAGGATGTCGGCATCCCGATCCTCCGTGGGAACATATGAAAGCATCATGATTCTCCGCTGAACACAATCTCTGATATGATGGTACCTGATGTCGATGTGTTTGGATCTATCATGAAATAATGGATTAGCCGAGAGTTTAATGCAACTCTGGTTATCACAGTAAATCACTGTAGGCTCCAAATGCAACCCGAACAATCCAACGAGGATCTTCCTCATCCAAATAGCCTTGCATGCAGCCAAGCTAGCTGCCATGTACTCGGCCTCTGCTGAATTGAGTGCCACGGATCTCTGCTTCCTGCTGTACCAGGAAACTGCTGTCGAACCAATGCTGAAAACTCCTCCAGATGTGCTCTTCCGGTTCGTTGGGCTCCCTGCCCAATCTACATCAGTGAATCCTGAAAGCTTCGCTCCATCCTCCTGTCTGTACCATAGACCATATCCCGATATGCCACTAATATAGCGCAATACATGCTTGCCTGCCTTCCAAAAGAGCTTGGTAGGCTAACCATAGCTTGCGAAAGCTGGTTAACAGCATAGCATATATCGGGTCGTGTATTGACCAGATACATAAGAGACCCCACCAACTGTCGATAGAAAGTGGCATCCACTACCTCCGCTGAAGTAGCATCTTCCTTCCTCCAACCACTAGGAAGAGGAGTGTCAACAGGCTTGCAGCCTTGCATGTTGAACCTCTCCAGAATCTCCCGGGCATACTTGCCCTGAGAAACAAACAGTCCTCCGCTGCGCTGCCAAATCTCCAATCCCAAGAAATAATGAAGGATGCCCAAGTCCTTCATCTCAAACTCTCGTGCAAGATCCTCCTTGCATGAAAGTATCAACGGCTCATCTCCCGTCAAAATCAGATCATCTACATACAGTACGATGATCAACAGCTTCCCCTCCACCACAATTTGGTACAGGTTAGGATCCACCTCACTCTTGGAGAATCCAAGCCCGGTGAAGTAGCTGTCTATCCGTGTGTACCAAGCACGAGGTGCTTGCTTCAGCCCGTACAGTGCTCTCTTGAGTTGGCACACATGCAACTCACTACTGAAGATCTCGAAACCTTCAGGCTGCTCTATGTACACCTCCTCCTCAATCACTCCATTGAGGAACGCAGTCTTCACATCCATCTGATGGATGTGCCATCCCATCTGCGCTGAGAGAGCAAGGATTGTCCGTATGGAAGAGTACCTTGCGACAGGTGCAAAGGTCTCCTCATAATCGATCCCCTCGATCTGTGAGAAGCCACGGGCGACAAATCTCGCCTTGCACTTCTCCACACTCCCGTCAGCCGCCTGCTTCACTTTGTAGATCCATCACGAACCCACCACTGATTTCCCCTCCGGTCTTGGGACAATCTCCCATGCACTGTTTCTGACGATCGAATCATACTCTTCGATCATGGCATCTACCCATGCGAGTTCCTCCACAGCTTCCTCAAAAGAGGATGGCTCCGTCACGACACATTGACTCATAAGAGCGATGTATCCAGTGTACCGATCCGGTGACTGTCTCTGTCTGCGCTGTGCTGTAGGTGGTCCTACAACCTTCTCTGCATCTCGAGCCAGTCGCTCAGCTTCTGTAGTGCGCATGCGCCCTCTGATGGTTGGCGCTACATGGGTGATTTCTTCCACCTCCTGAACTTCCTCTTGTGGCTGATCCACATCCGGAAGCTCCTCCTTAGGAACTAACAACTCCTCATCTGCATGCAAGTGTAGCTCCCTCTCAAGCGAACACCGCATGGCTTTCTCCTCCTGAAATTTTATATCCTGTCGCGCAACAATCTTGTGACTGTCTGACAAATACACTCGTAGCGAGGCACGCACTCACAAAATATTCCACCGTTGGCTTGATCCAAAATTTCTTTCTGCATCCTTTATCATACATGTATGTATAGGAATCAAAAATTTCAAATGAGAAACACGGTGTCTCTTACCGTATTAAGCCTCCTCCGTGTATCACATGCCAAGAACCTCAGAGATAACCGCCGGGCATGCATACACTCACTATTTACACGTCTCTGGGCCGCTGGGGTAGGCCCCGATCATGCAACATCGCCCTCTCGTGCAACACCCACGATCGTTCGTTCTTCCGCTCAGCCCCCCCGTTCTGCTGTGGGTTATGGGGTGCGATGAGCTCTCTCTGAATCCCTTCTGCGCTGCAGAAGTCCTTGAATTCAGCCAAGATGAATTCACCACCATTGTCGCTCCTGAGAGAAATCACCTCTTCCCTCACCCTTCGACCTCGCTTTAAACTCACAACTTTGCGATTGTATCGCTCTTCTTCTTCGCATGAAGAAGATCCAGACTTTCGAGAGAAATCATCAACAAAGATCACGTAGTACTTGTGATTTGCTTGCCGAAGCAACCGAGAAAGGACCACACACGTCTCAGTGATTTCTCAAGGATCGTCGTGGCACGACTATCCTTCTCGTGAAAGGTGGCTTTCACATACTTCCCCAAGGTAGCCACCCCGCACTCATCTCACGACCGCGTGTATGCCCTTAGGAAGCCCAGTAGAAATCTGCTGCAGTATCTTCAAAGCTCCATGGTGAAGGTGGCCCAATCTCCTGTGCCACAGTTCGCCTTCATCATCCCGGCTCAGCACTTCTCCCGCCTGCATGCCATTGCTGCGCAGCCATCTACTTGCAACTGATAAAGGTTATTGACTCGAACCCCTATATTCCGGGTCTCACCAGTAGTCTTACTGCGCAGGAAGGATTTTCCTTTGCTGAAGACCACATCATACCCTTTGTCTTCCAACATCGCCACAAAGATCAGGTTCTTCATCAATCCTGGAACATGCAAAACTTCCTTCAATATGAAAGGTCATCAACTCTAAAGGATAAGGGCACCATGGTCACCAGACCGTATCTACCATCATCCCCCATCTCGATGTGCACACCTAGATCTTTGTCCTCCAGATCTGAGAACAAATCCCGATCTCTCGTCATATGAAATGACGCACCGCTGTCCAAGAACCACACCGATCCCATCACACTTGAAACCAAGCATGCGATCAGTGAAAAATCAAGCTCGAACTGTGAAGCCAAAGCTTCTCCATCTGCAGATCTTCCCGCTTTCTTGTTTTTCTTCTTCTTCGGACAATTGGTAGCATAATGTCCGTGATCATGGCAGTGAAAACACTTCACTTTCGCCATATCCTGCTTCTTTCCCTTTACATCAGAATGAGAAGGTTTCTTACCCTTCCCCTTCTTTGCTTTGGCAACCAAAGCGCAATTTTCTTCATCAGCTCCCTTTGATGAAGATCCATCTCGAGTAGTCCTCCTTATCTCCTCCTGCATGAGATCCGTCCAAAGGCACTCCCATCCCGACAACTTCTCCCGACCATTAACACTATCTTGATATGAATGCCAAGCCTTCGGAAGACCAAGGAGAGCCAGGTCGACCATGTCCTCATCTTCGACAGTAACCCCCACACTTCCCAGCTCATCTCTGCATTGAGTGAACTTCGTGAGGTATTTGGCGATACTGTCGCCTTTCTCCATCTTGATGTTTCTGAGCTTATCTTTGAGCGCTAGCTTCCTTTGGTCACTCTTACTCTGGAATAGATTCGTCAGTGCTTTCCACATTAAAAATGGAGAAGCCTTTCCATGCAGGCTGGATACAATATGATCCTTGATGCCCTCCAACAGGATCCTTCGACATTTCGCCATCTTCTTTTGCCATGCTTTGACTTCAACAGGATCAGTGGGCTTTTGGACATCCGTATCCACAAACTCCTTAAGACCATTATCTTCTAATACTGCCTCCATGTGATCCTTCCATGAAACATAATTTGAACTGCCTTCAAGAGCATATTCGAGTCGCAAACCGTTGAAAGACATTTTCAACTCCGACACCAAGAAAACAAAACTGTTGCAAAATTCGAATTACAACTCAAAGCTCAACCGCTCTAGATCTGTGAGAACAAATTATTTCTAGCACAGAGATCGACTGCAGGGGCATTTAATAGATGTATCACCTTTCAAAGGAAAGGATGGATCCAGAGGCTACCTGGCCCGCATGCAAACTCTGTCTACCGAAATAAGTTTGTAATCACTGTGATGATCAATCTCTGCTTCGATAATTAATCTAGCTCCGATACCATGTAGAAATTTTCTAAATAATGATATTTATCCACTGAGATTATCCTGATCACATATCAATTCGAATTCATATGCAACACATAATCTCTTCCACTCAGATCATCACACATGCGAAAATAAAACAAGCGATAGCACATCAAATCATCATACACATTAACACAGTATGTATGGGGAAAGCTTATAGCTGAAAACCCCGCAGCTATTGTGTATATTATAATGGAGAAAACATGTAACAACTCAATACAATACTCCTCACAAGTACTCAGTACTATCTCATGAAGTTACACACAAACTAGCTTGGTTTTGAACAAGTCACAGGTTCAAAACACATCCACTAATTGCCTGCCTCTATTGCGCAATCACTGCTGGCCTAATGAGAGATCCAAGGTTCGAATATCCTTGGCTTGACAGCGCAATCATCATTGGCAATTGCCTCCAAGTGTGGTGCAAATCTCATGCACAACTGATGTCACAACTGATAGCTGTACTCACCCTTTCATCTACCTCTTCCACTGGTCTCCACTGAACTGTCCATGCACTGTAGTGAACTGATGTGTTCTTGAGTTGAATAATGAGTTACTAATTAGTGAATTAAATAATATTTAATTCACTCCACTCATTACTAGTTGATTAGCTAGTTAAACTAATCTCAACCAGTTCAACTAAGTTAAACCGAACACAACTCCACTAGCTGTCCCATTAACTCCACCAAACTTCTGCCACTGAAGTCCTAACTAAATTCAACCATCGATGAGCTCACCAAACCCCTAGGAATAGTGTAATTTCTCTGTCAGATGCATGATCCACTTCCAAGGCTCGAACTGAAGTGCTCCAAGAGAGTAAACTGAAGTTTAGAGTCCAAATATTATTAAGGGTAAATAATATTTGACTTCCCTATTTTTAGGAAGGCAGTCAAAAAATAGACTTCGACCTAAATGTCTAAAAATAGAGGTCCATCTATTTTTACCAACATGACCAATGCTCCAAGAATAACATACTGCAACCCCTGGACCATGCTCCATATGTCTAAAAATAGACATATTCTAAAAATAGACTTTGTGCCAAAATTTGCCTGCGAGCCCACTTAGTGAAGGCGACTTCGTTTCACTAAGCTCCATCATCTTGCTGCATTTTCAATAGTTTAGACTTGCTTCGAGAGTGGAAAAGGCCTACCATCTCCTGGAATTAAGTTCTGTAAAACATCATATGATAGATCTAGGTGTAGGGATTCTATTTTGAAAGCTTTTGCTAATTAAATCTCATAATTACGATTCTGTACTCAATACTGTAATTTATTTTCTTGAAATTAAATAGATACTTCATCTCCAACTCGTTGCATACCAAAATGAATGGTGTTGACCAATGATTTTATTGCATGAATAACCTCTTTGTTACAGGTTTACGATTGGAATATTTAAAGGTGCTTCTTAATTAGATAAACAAGAGATCGACAATTCCATTTCTTTTAAATATGAATTGAAATAGATTATGTACCTTACTGATCCACTATAATTTCTTGTAACATTGTGTTTTGGTAGCCAAGTATTTCAAAGAAATTCAACGATACCATTGAATCATTGCTTGGAGTTGTAGTTTAGTTTTTCAATTCATTATAATTGTAATTATTTATTGGTAGAACCATTAGTCAATGTGCTTATGTTTGAATAATTTCTTGAGTTTGATTAAAGTGATCGAAGGATAAAATAGTTTCATATTTTGCAGTATTTTAGATATGAAATAATTTCAATTAGAACCCTGGTTTACTTAGTTTCTTCTGAAGCAACTGCAGAGTGGTGACATAGGTTAGTTTGAATGCTTATTTGATTTGTTTTATGCATCTCGGGAACTAGATTAGTTGAAGTCTTGTTTGTTCATTGCCTTAGTTTAAGGTCATTTGAATGAGAGTGAATTTTATTGGGATTAAGATTTAGCATAAGTTTGGTATCATTTTAAATTAATCTTGATTGATTCAAGATTCTTGTATTTATATTAGATAGATCTTAGTATTTAGATTGAGACTTCCATTACTTAGATTAAAATTAATATCGTTTAAATAGTAATTTGCATTGCTTGGATTGTGATTAATATTGCTCAAATTTAGATTAGAGTTATTTTTATTTGAATTGAATTTAATATTGGTTCAATTGGGTTGATTTAATTCAAGGTAGAGAGAGATGAGTGCTAGTTTACTTAATTGATAGAGGAGTGTGTACTTAACGATCAGTAACAAGGAATTCATATGCTTTGATTATAAGCTGATCCAAAAATGCAGTACAACTCAAAGCTTACGAGCCCTAGATTGACAATTAAATATTAAGAGGTTTAATCGCTAATTAAAACTATCAACAAGTGACATCCTTTCTCGGGTGCACAGGACGAAGCCGTTGGCGAACGGGCTTTGAATCCGAATATGAGGGAATTTCGTGCACAATGATACTCGGATCAATGCCGGGCATTTCTTCATATCACCATGCGAAGACATCATGGAACTTCTGAACTTGATCTTATCAAGAGAACATGACACACTGATATGTACATTCTCGACAATCCTTGGTTTGACAAAGATGTTGGTTAGAATGGTCAGAGTGATATTTCCCATGTTTGCTTCGGACAACACTTCATGAATCAAATCTGGATTCTAAAGTGGGCGAGTCGGTACTGGCGAAGCATGGGATCCTAGACAGGAGGTGATGTAACCTGGGATTGGGAGAAATGAGGAACGATGATGTCCATAATCTCATGGAGTTTCTTCGAGAGAAATTACCTCCACGACACTCTCGTTAGTGGGGAAATTCTCATTCAAGGGATCATCAAAGTCCTAAGAACCAAACCAGGCAGACTGCGCATAAGTTCCTAGGGAAGAAACCAAATGAGTATTGGTTTCAGATGCAACCTTAGAAGCCGTGAGAATAGCTTGATACATTTTCTCTACCAAGCTAAGAGGCATAACGTCACCAAAACTCTCGAGCTAGTCGGGATTCAGAATAATCCATGGATTGTGACCAGACGAAAACATATTGACAGAGGCAACATTCAGAGGCGGAAGCGAAAAAACTCCTGTAAGAGACAAGTCTTTGAACAGATCCAAACCAATGTTCTCATAACGAGTAACAACCTTCCCAACATACAGAATGTTACCTGCTGAAGATTTAGAGGGGAATAAAGCCAACTGATTGACAATCACTATCTTCCCTTGATGAGGGAAATGGAGGACATGAAGGATGGTGGAGACCACACAAACCATTGCATTTTTCCAACTACATCCAAGAAGGAGATTATAGTTCAAGTTGGCGTCTTCCACCTCAACTTCAATGGTTACCATTTTCCTCTTCAAAAAGATGGGAAATGCCTTGAGAATACCATACGACCGAGAACCTCTACCGTTGAAAGCTTCTAAGATATTCAGGGAATGACTCAATGGGGGAGAGACGATGGATTTCCAGCATGCGACATACATTATGTAGGTCGAAGCACCTTCATCAACGACAGTCCGATGAATAGTCTTTCCCATAATGGTAACTTGAATCGGAAAATCTACTTGAGATGGGAGGCGAGGAATGAAATTATCAAGATCGAAAGTAATCAGACTAGAATATAAAGGATCAATACTAAAATAAGGGAGAGTAGTGCCTTGCATTGTGATGGGCATGACTGAAGGAACTCCAATGCCAACATCACCGAAGGCGCTTGAGCCAGATCTTCTACAATATTGTAGAGTTGTGCTGCTCTCGCATTCATATTGTAAGATGATTTCCGAAGAACACCTTTTGGGGCTGGTCAGATGATGGAGTCATTACTTTGTCTCTCGATCTGGAGAGGACCAGAGGTAGGAGGCATGGAAGAGGAAGTGTGATCTGTAACTTTTAGTTCCACAGGAGCCTTGGATGGATTTGGATAATATTTCGTTCTCTTGGTGATAGAAACAGATTGCGTTCTAGCCATGAACACATGAGAGCTTCCAAATGATTGAGTTTGATCTACCATTTGCATATTCTGGGAAGGGAACAGTTCTTTCAAAATGGCCGGGGTCCCGGGTGCACCCTTTAAAAGAAGAGAAACTTTGGGACGTCGAGGACAATCCTTGGTGTAATGATCGTCATCACATATTAGACACATATATTTGGGATTATGTGTTGAATAATCACCAATAGATGACTTATTTGAATCCTGTTTGGGGTTTTTAGATTTAGACTTTCCTTTGCCCTTCTTCTTACCCTTCGAGGATTTATCTACTGCGTTAGATTGAACAACATTTACCTATGAGGTTTTACCAGGATTCTTCTGGTTATGGGAAGGATTAGGGGGCATAACGACACTAGCAGATTTATAATTTGAAGAAGTCTTAGGTGCACTACTATCAGTATGAGCCACTGTACCAATAACACCATCCACCGGAGGCGTAATAGGAGACTGAGATGATGCTGGATTAGTTGAAGGATGTGACACATCAAGTAATAACTCATATAGAGTCCTAGACTAGGAATAAACCAAATTGAGGTATTGAGCTCTAGCAATGACCTCCTCTTCCATGACACACCCACCCATTGCAAGATCTTTTTCAATCTTGGGAACAAATTATTTCGTAAACCATTCGGTCAACAACTGATCATGGATATCAAATTTGATGAGGCGACGACAACGCGCCCATTCATGGATGTGATCCGAGATATGCGTAGTAGTTGAATGCTTCAGCGAGGTGAGAATATGGGTGTCGTTTTTGTTGAAAATGCAACAAGATGATGGAGCTTAGTGAAATGAAGTCACCTTCACTAAGTGGGCCCGCATGCTATTTTTGGCGCAAAGTCTATTTTTAGACATATGGAGCATGGTCTAGGAGTTGCAGGATGCTATTCTTGGATGATTGGTCGAGTTGGTAAAAATAGATGGACCTCTATTTTTAGACATTGGGCGGATTCTATTTTTAGACTGCCAGGCTAAAAATAGAACAGTCAAATATTATTAGCTCTTAATAATATTTGGACTATAAACATTATCTTATTCTCTTGGCGCACTTCAGTTTGAGCTACGGATGTGGCCCATGCAGTTGACAAAGGAATTATGCTATTCCTAGGGGTTTGGTTGAGCTATTGCATGGTTGACTTCAGTTAGACTCATGTGGCAGAGTTTTGGTGGAGTTGATTGAGGAGTTGATGGAGTTGTGTTCGGTTTAACTTAGTTGAACTAGTTGTATTTAGTTTAACTGCCTAATACACTAGAGATGAGTTGTGTGAATTAATTATTAATTAATTCACTAATTATTAACTCATTATTCAACTAAAGAACACATCAGTTAACACCAGTGCATGGACAGTTCAGTGAAGACCAGTGGAAGAGATAGGTGAAAGAGCCGGTTTGCTATTAGTTGTGCATGAGATTTGCACAAGCATTGGAGGAGATTGCCAATGAGGATTGCGCAGTTGGAGATAATGGGATTCGAACTTGGATCTCATCCATAATCCTTTTGGATTGCGCAGTAGAGGCAGGCAAACAGTGGAGGAGTTTTGAACCCGTGACTTGTTCAAAACTGAGCTAGTTTGTGTGTAACTTTTGGAGATAGTACTGAGTACTTGTGAGGAGTATTGTGCTATGTATTGTTACATGTTCTCTTCCATTATAATATACAAAATAGCTGGGGGTTTTCAGCTAGAAGCTTTCCCCATACATACTGCGTTATATGTGTGTGAATTTATGATCGCATATCGCTTGTTTTATTTCCGCATGTGATGATCAATTGTAGAAGAGCTTATGTGTTATGCATGAATTCAAATTAGTATGTGACTAGGATAATCTCGGTGAATAAATCTTCATTATTCAGCAAATTTCTACAGTTTTGATACTGGACAGTTAGCTGGAAGTGAGTGAGGAAGGCCATGGCCAAGGAATTGAAATCGAAGAAAATTCCTCGAGGGAGCTCAATGTACCATTTGGCCGCAAAACCAGTCAAAGTGCACTAGAAAATACGAAGACGAATAGAATCATCAACCAAAGAATTAGATGAACACCACAAGTGGTATGTCATCACATGGGTTTAGGGGTATTCCCCAGATTTGCCTTCAAATTTTAGACAATCTCCTGAAATCTTGGTTGGAATTGGTGGCCAATGAAGCTGGTGCTGGATGGGGTCATTTGTGAGCTTTGACACATCCAAAAATTCCAACGTAGCCAGGAACGACAAAGGCGGATGATGAGGTGAGAAAGGTCGAGGGTTCCAACCTGGTTGATAAGGATTCTACCCCCAATAAGGCAAATTTTGACCTGGATATGCATATTTCCCCCATGGATGGTAAGGAAATTGCTGCAAATATCAATGATAGGGATCTTGCTAGGGTTGTTGATATGACCCCTGCAGGAAATGAGGCTGTGGATCTTCCTGGACATGGGGTCCAAGATAAGGTCCCTGCTGAACATGAGGTCCAATTTGCGGTCCCTGCTGAACGTAGGGTCTAGCCTGCGGTCCTTGCTGAACATAGGGTCCAACTTGTAGTCCCTGCTGAACATAAGGTCCAATCTGTGGTCCTTGCTAAACATAGGGTCCAGCCTGAGGTCCTGGCTGAGCTTGTTGGTACTGAGGAATTTTCTGATATGAAGCACCAAGTTGAGGCCCAAACTAGGGTTTCTGGTACCGAACTTGAGGAAATGGTTGGAACTAAGTACCAGAATGATGAGGGAAAGGACCAGATTGACCCAAAAGGAGATTCAGACCAGCTTGGGTGTAAGAACCAAACTGAGGATTAGTCGCAACAACACTCACCGAAGGCTGGGGCTGTTGGACATATTGCTAAGATACATTCGCTTTAGGAACATATTGGTATTGTATATTCGTCCTTTGAACATAAGGAACATTAGGTTGCTAAACATATGAATACACTATGTTCAGTTAATGAAGGGGCTACTCAACCTGAGAATATTGAACATGAGGCTGTGATGCCCAAGGAATAGACCTAGAACTCGGCTGCCCCCCACCCAATAGGGGAGGTACATAGAGAGGGTTAGATTGCCCCCTAGGCACAGACGAAACCATGGATTTACCACTCAATGGTGGAACTACGGTAATCATAGATGGCGAATAGGGGACAAAGGATCTGAACGACATGGTCATTTGACCAATGGTGACCGTTGTTCGAACAACAGGTTAAGACATAATGACGAAATTCGAAAGGAATGGGCCAGAAGATGAAGGAATACCCGTTGACCAAACAGGATCCAGAAATAAGGGTTTACCATTGGAAACTCTATAAATAAGGTTTTCTAAAGAGGTATAACCGTGTGGGAGCGTAGATGCAACATAACTAGATGGTATCTCGGTTCCACTACCTCATGAATCGTGAGGTGTGGATCTGAACAACTCTCCCTCGGAGGGAAATAATGACGAAGAGGCTTTTGGGATATAAGAGCTAGAGGTTTCCTTAAGAGTGCTTTGAGGAGCGCTCATGAATGGAACATCATCAACATTAGATGCCATTTCTTCAGGAAACAACTGACAAACAGTAGAACGAGACGCCACCTAAGAAGCACGAAAAAGGATTCCGGGTTGATCAAAAGCACTGTAAGGTTGTTGAGGCGAGACTACAATCAGATCAAAGAGCGTATTTTGAGGAAAGGCTGAGAACTGTGCATATGTTTTGGGGCTTTCTGCCTCAGATTATTTCCATGTGGTCCAAGGAGAATTGTCAGGAAGTGCTTGAGATGATATGGGTTGAACACTAATGACAATTATAAGCTCGTCACCTTGCGCTTTGAGGGGTATGACTGGAAAATGAGGGACCTCAAGAGGAGGTTCTTGAGATCCATCAGAGGAGCGAGTGGGCAAATTTGACAATTCAACCATGATGACCTTTCAAAAGATGATAAAAAAGGAAGGAGGTGAACAAAATCACAACTTAGCAAGCAATAAAAGGTTGGATAACTGCACAGGTGAGATGTTTTCATGGACATGTGCTTTTAGAATTAACAAAAAATAAATAAAAAAGGGTGTGCTATGTGTTATCACAAAATCAGATTTGATGGGCTGCTCATCAAGTAAACATTGTGTAACTGTTTCAGACCAATCTTTTGGCTAAGGCTTGGCCTCCTCAACCTGAGAGGGCTCTCTCAAAAGTTTATGATTTTTGATAAATAATTAGATGGCTAACTCTAAGATAAAACAAATAGATGATATAACTGGTTATAAATCACATTAGAAAACATTCATTGGGCTATGGAGTCAAGTTAACTTCAACAAAAACATCACAGTCTATCTAGCATGGAAGTCAAGGCATTTGGAGTTTCAAATAAGGGAGAAAAACATATAGAACAGTGAAACACACAATCAGTTTGTATATGAAGGAAGTTAGAGCATTATGAATGAATTCTAAGTATCACAAAAAAACACCACTACAGATAGAAATATTGAAGAATGCCATTAGAACAATAATGGATAAGAACTCCTCATGAATCTTGAGTTGTCTAAACAAAACTCTGTATTAAGTTGAAAAACCCTTACATATAAAACACAGTCTTTGCTAATAAAAATGTCCAACCCTTAGCATTTCGAATTATTCCTCTTTATAGATAATTTACAACATAGGATAACCTTATCCTCAACTAGATACCTCGAAATCCTACTATTTGACACCTTTTCTAACCATAAACATTGTCTTTATTACAAAATGACAGCTACAAACCTAATGAGCAGTCCTATTTCAATTAGGACTAAAACTCTTTAACTTTACTCCTAACAACCTTCTCTAAATTTAATTACATAAAATGACACTTGTATTTTGATGAAGTCGAATTCTGAAGATGAGCTTCAACCTGTTGTGACCATAAAGCTGATGATGCTGTTCTCCTAAAACCTAGGAAACCGTCTCCCTGTTTTTTAGGCCTTTGATTTCTTTGACTCCTTGGGACATTCTGACCATTTATGAACCATGATTTAGATGCCATTTGTTTTCAGTAACTAAAAACATATGTATTCAATCACTTCCTAGTGCCAGTTGTTTAAAATCCACTTCAAAATCTCCAAAATAGTGAAACAGACCTGCGCTACGAAAACAACCCAGTGTCGTAGCGCTTTCTTCGTAGCGCAGTCTTGTTAACCTTTTTCCTTCAAAATTTTGGCTTCTTCTTTTCAAATTTATCTTCCTTGACACTTAACACAACTCCCTTAGAAATTTCAAATGAAAATTCACATTTTTTCCCTTCCAAAATTTTAGAGAGAGAGTGAAAAAGCATGCTACAGCAGTTTCATAGCGCATTTCACTCATTTTGCACTGTTGGCACTACGAAACTGCCGAGTGAGCAGTTTTGTTCAAAATTTTCAAAAATGAAAATTTGAAAATGTTCCAAAACTCCAAATAAAATTTCTTCCAACATATAAAACAAAAATATCAAGTGAAATATACTTTCATAACAGTCTTCATGAGATTCCTTCTTCATTTGCAAATTTTTCCTGTTTTCCTTGAAAATTAAGTCTTGGGACAGAAATTATATCTCTTACTCCATGATGTATTTTGAGAAATTGAAGAAGGTTTTTGTAGGCCATGATGTCTTGAATAAAATATCTCTTGTATTTTTGACAAACATCTCCTACTGTCCAGAAACTGCCTTTGAAAAATATGTGTAAAACATGAAAACTTTGTTTCTGAAAATAGGGCTTCAATGAAATCCTTTTATATCCCAACTGATAATACCTGTGAGAAAATTGAGAGAGGTTTTTGTAGCTGGGGATGTGATGAAGACAAAAATATTTTGGAATTCCAAAATACTTTTGAATTTGGCTAGAAAATGAACTTGAATTTTGACTACTAAACAACCATGTACAAGACATTTTGTAACAGCAGTTTCATAACGCATTTTAATTTATCAATTTATCCCACCTCCTAATGAATTTGTGGAAAATGAGAGAGGTTTTTGTAGTTAGTTATGTTAGAAAGAAAAACCTCTTTCAATTTTCATAAATTCATTTTGAGTTGCTCAGAAACATCTTTGGAAGTTGACTACACAAAACCAAAAAAACATAGTTTTTGCTTCATATTGCGCTACGAAAAGACAACTTTGTCGTAGCGCAAAATGACTTTTTTGAACTAGTGGCGCTACGAAAGTAAGGTTTCTTAGCTAATTGGCCATTTTTGATGAAAAAATTATGGAAATGAAATGAATGATGAAATGATGAATGACTTGACATAAAAAACCTTTAAAATGGATTTGTTTAACACTAAGGAAGGTTCAAACCTAAAAATCTAATATCCCTTTTGGTCAAATTCATGAAATGACTCCTAAGACCCTATTTTGACCCATGATAAAAAAAAAAAAAAACCCTGAAAAAAATATTTTTTTGAGAATTTTTGAGTGATAACAGTGTCTCCACTTGGGATAGTGTGCCCCTGTGGTACACTAAGAACCAATAGCTCTAGTGCTGCTATCCATTTTCTTGACCAAATTGGAAAGAACTTTGAAATTTCTAAGCTTCTGCTCAAGCTTAAATGGCCTTCACCTCGGGCTCAATCTTGATGATCACCACAGAAGAACCAACTTTGTATCTACTGAAAAGATGCTCATTCACTTTTGAGCTTATTCACACACTCCTACCTACCCTAGCAGTTGCAATCTCCATTTGTAATTCAAGGATCATGAAACTTCCAATGAAGCCAGTCATTGATCTGATCTGGCGCTTGAACCTCTTGACTGCGCTTGAACCAAAATTAAACATGATACTGAGATGACCAAGGCAACATGAGCTGTAACTGATCTTCAAAATGAATATATAACTGGAAATATGGTCTGTAGAACTCTTCCATGTATTCAACTATAGGATCAAAGAAGACATGATATGTTTGATGCTTCTCATGACATTCTGCAACTTTTGACAACTCATCCATGCTTTGATCAACCACATAAGACTTCAGTTGTGTGCTTTCCAACTGCTTTTCAAACTGATTTTCATAAACAATGTATTCTTCCTCAAACTCAAAGGAGAAAGGTGGCAACACCCTCTCTTTGTTTTCTGGCATAAAAATCAATTGAAAATACTGATCTTGATTATGAAAACCATGAGATTGAATTTTCTCTTTTGAAACTTGAATATCCTTTTCAATGTTCTCTACAACTTCATCCACAAATTGAATCTTATCTTCTGACTTGCACTCAAATGATTTCAGATTAGAAGACAAGGATAAAGAAAAATTTTCACGCAATTCTTCATTAATGTAATAATCATTTGATGTAGGCTGATGCAAGAAATGACATGAAGAATCAACTTTTTCATGTACCTGAGGATTGTAGCAATAATTTTCCAATATTTAGGCTCTTGCTGTTTGAAATGATTCTCATACTCCTGATGATCAAAATATTGACAAATCTGCTGCAAATTTTCCTCAAACCTAGAGGATGTAACATGATTTTCATAAATAAGCTCCTGCTGGGTTTCATTTTCATCCAAAAGAGATGCTATCCTTTCTTCTTGGTGATGAAAGGTATTGTCATGAAGGGCCTCTAAAATTTCTTCATCCATGAACTCATCATCTTCATAAAAATTCTCCAAATATTCAATAAACTCACAAAGTGTTTACAACAGTCTTTGACCAGCAATAAGGAGGGATGACACTCTTTATACATCTCATAAAATGCAACATGGAAATCAACAAGAGAATATAATGAACCATTTGGCAAGCTTTCATACCAAAACCGTGCTTTTCCTTCTAAAGTGGCCATAAACATCTTCAGGAGACAATCCTCAGGGAACTGGACCTTAAGACTGTGTACATGCATATGGAATCTAACCAAGCGCAGTGTTTTTAACCTTTTTCCTTTAAAATTTTGGCTTCTTCTTTTCAAATTTATCTTCCTTGACACTTAAAACAACTCCCTTAGAAATTTCAAATGAAAATTCACATTTTTTCCCTTCCAAAATTTAAGAGAGAGAGTGAAAAAGCATGCTACAGCAGTTTCATAGCGCATTTCACTCATTTTGCACTGTTGGCGCTACGAAACTGCTGAGTGAGCAGTTTTGTTCAAAATTTTAAAAAATGAAAATTTGAAAATGTGCCAAAAATCCAAATCAACTTTCTTCCGACATATAAAATAAAAATATCAAATGAAAAATACTTTCATAATAGTCTTCGTGAGATTCCTTCTTCATTTGCAAATTTTTGTTGTTTTTCCTCGAAAATTAGGTCTTGGGACAGAACTTATATATCTTACTCCATGATGTATTTTGAGAAACTGAAGAAGGTTTTTGTAGGCCATGACGTCTTGAATAAAACCCTCTCTTGGATTTTTGAAAAACATCTCCTGCTGTCCAAAATCTGCCTTTGAAAAATATGTGTAAAACAGGAAAACTCTGTTTCTGAAAATAGGGCTTCAATGAAATCCTTTTATCTCCCAACTGATAACACCTGTGAGAAAATTGAGAGAGGTTTTTGTATATAGGGATGTGATGAATACAAAAATATTTCATAATTCCAAAATAATTTTTCATTTGGCCAGAAACGGAACTTTAATTTTGACTACTAAACAGCCATGTATAGGACATTTTGTAACAGCAGTTCGTAACACATTTTAATTTATCAATTTCTCCCACTTCATAATTAATTTGAGGAAAATGAGAGAGGTTTGTGTATTTAGTTCTGTTATTAAGAAAAACCTCTTTCATTTTTCCTAAATTCGTTTTGAGTTTCTCAGAAACTACCTTGGAAGGTGACTACTCAAAACCATGAAAACATAGTTTTTTCTTCATATTGTGCTACGAAAAGACAGTGCTTTCGTAGCGCAAAACAACTTTTTTGAACTAGTGGCGCTACGAAAGTAAGGTTTATTAGCTAATTGGACCGTTTTGATGAAAAAATTAGGGAAATGAAATGAATGATGAAATGACGAATGACTTGACATTAAAAACCTTTAAAATGGATTTGTTTAACACTAAGGAAGGTTCAAACCTAAAAATCTAATACTCCCTTTTGGTCAAATTCATGAAATGACTCCTAAGACCCTATTTTGACCCATGATAAAAAAAAAACCTGAAAAAATGTTTTTTTCGAGAATTTTTGAGTGATAACACTAGGCATAAAGGTTTACCAATTATCCGTGAACTACAATATACAACTTGGTGATCAAATGAAAGAAAAATTACCAAGGACTTAAAGTACGACAACCAATATCCTCGAATGCTGTGTTTAGTGTATCACGTTTACAAGGCGACCAAATCAGTTACCTATGGCAGGCTTGCAACCTAGTGGTGTCTCCCAAAATATATAAGACGGTACGTGGGAAATTGGAATCCATTATGTAGTAGTGTTTTCTAATGCGTAACCGTTCGATGAGAGTGCCCAAATTAACTTATCATACATCAATATACTTCCATACGTGGGACGGGATATCACCCTTGGGTTGTAACGTAGACTGCTAGTAACAACTCCTATGTTTAATGACACCGGAACATGTCTCTAGCCTAGACCACTAAATATTCTCGTTAATTCCAATGCTCCTTAAGGTAAATTGGGTTAATTTTAAGTTGATCTTTATTAAAGTTTCTATTTCAAGGCTCAAAACGAATGTCACCTAAATCCTTATGGTGTGGACTAAATGAAAGAAGAAATATTTTTAAAATTGATGAATCCCAAACTATTTAGGGAAGAGATATAAGCAAGAATGCAGCAAATGCAACAACAATAATGCCCCTAAAACTAGTTTAGAGTTACAAAATGCAATGCTTTTCATTTGAATTCAATTTCCCAACAAATGAAACTTATTGATAAATTAAAATGACTTTCCTTTCAGTAATATGCACGATTTTTTTATTTTTATTTTTTTATTTTTTTAATTTTTAATTTAATTTAATTTAATTTAATTTATTTATTTTTTTAATTTTAATTTTTTCACTTTGAAATGTAATCCGAAGGAAAAACAAATGAACAAAAGAAAAAATGCAAAATCCCTTTACTTTTCTTTCAATCGAACAAAAAAAAAATCGCTTTAAAGAATGCACGAATGAAATGCTTTTCACTCTTCTTAAAATGACAAAGGTAATCTAAATCAAAACAAAAATGAAAATCACTTCCAATTCCTTTTGAATTTAGACAGAACACTCTTCTAGACTTGAGCGCCAAACAATCCGTAATCTTGTGCTTGACACTAAACTGAAGGGAAACTCTCAGAGATACATAGATGACTAAAGCATACACCAATTCACTGTTGAAACAAGACAAGACCAATGCGAAAAAGGGTGTTTGAAATGGCGAAGAAATCCCAAAATTACAAAAAAATCAAAGAGATGACAAAGACTCGCTCAAAGAAGATAGGTAAGTCAAAAACACAACAAGGAGATCACTGAGATCTCACAGACTCCTTCAAGGGCCAGGACACACTAAAAAATCAGAAGGGAAACTCAAATTTTCCCAATACTGAGATCAACGCTTCTGTGATAAGTAGAAGGGTGCTGAAAGACCAATCAACATGGTTGTACTATATAAAAAAGCGCTGTCAGCGCTACTATGCAGACAGAAAGGGATCTGGTCGCTAAAAACAATGAAAAAATAAAACGAGTCTCACACAAACACCAAACCTGACACAGTGAAGTGAATAACAATCCTTACACAAGCTGACAGAGGCCTAAGTAGATTTAAATTTCAAAAAACAGTGAAATTGATCCAAGATCAGTTCGGTGAAGGAGGACTTAAAAGGATAAATCTCCCCAGTGGAGTCTCCAGTTCTGTTGTCAAGATAAATCCCCTTTGCGGACAGAGGTGATTTCTTTAGCCTTAGAGTGGGTCTAGCAACACGAGATTCTTTCTAACATAAGCTTTCTTAAGTTCACTCACTTATTCACTATTATATCCAAGTACTCAACTTCATAGGTAGCTGAGTTGCTCTTCCGAGAGGTGTTCAGATTACATGGGCTGCCTAAGGCGATTGTTAGTGACTGAGATATCAGGTCCTTGGGAGGATTCTGTAAATATCCGTTTCACCTCGTGTGGAAAAAGATTACTCCTAGCACAAGCTACCACCCAATGACACATGAATAGACTGAGATAATAAGTAAGTGGTTGGAGGGATACCTACACAATTATGTTACTTGATAGTAATGAGTGTGGATAAAATGGTTACACCTTGTAGAGTACTGCTACAACACCACCTATCACATGTCCATAGGTATGTCACCATTTTGATCTTTATATTGTTATGATGCACTAAATTTTTCTAATATCATATTTGTAGATAGTAGGGCCCTAGGGGCCAAGGATCGGATACAGGAGAGCCAAGAGATTCTTAGAGCCATCAAGCATAAATTGCAGACTACCCAAAACCTACATAAGTTGTATGAAAAAAGGGGTATATTTGAGTGACATTTTGAGGTGGGTGATCTGGTTTTCCTAAGACTCCAACCATACAAGCTATCCACAAAAAGCAGAAGGGAGCTAAAAAGCTCAAGCCTCGCTTTTATGGGCCATACAAGGTGACCACATAGATAGGAGAGGTAGCATATGAGCTAGAGCTTCAGCCAGGGAGTAAAGTGCACATCATATTCCATGTGTCTTTCCTAAAAAATGCATTGGGACAACATGTGACAAATGATACATAATTACCCACTATGGATGATGAGGGGCACTTGATTTTGGTACCAAAGGCTACCTTCTAGGAGAGGGAGAGAAAACTAAGGAGCAGGTCAATCAAGGGGTTTTTTGTTAGGTGGAAATACTTGCTTAAAGAGGATGCTACATGGGAGGGGGAGAAAATTTTGCAGCACCCAACATTGCAGTTGCTTGAGGACAAGCAACATTTGGGAGGGGAGGATTGTCATGTCCCAAATCAATAGTTTTTCCAAAGAGAACTCACAATTTGGTGATTTTGGCGATTAATAAGTAATTTTGGTAGCTAAACTTAGCAAAAGTGGGTATGGAGGCATAAATTAATATTAAAAAAGGGAAGAGAAGACCAAACTTAGGAGAGATAATAAAATATAATGTTTGTGGGTTATGTGGGGCACCCAAAAAGGGGAAATTGAAACCCTTATAGAAAATTGAACCACAAGAGAAGGAAGGCAAAGGGGAGATCGAATTAGTGGATCCCACAAGGTGGAGGTGCACAACAACTATAAATAAAAGAGGAAGGCCTCCTTTTGTGGCTTTTGACAATGTAATTTTAGACATAGAGTTTGCTTGAACTGCTTAGCCAAGTCAACCAGCGTTGTTTAGAATAAGGAGTTTCTAAGAGAAAATTCTAACTTTCTTTCGGTGAACCAAGAGTCTCACACTTGGAGAGAATTTTGGAGTTGATTGAAGGATCAATTTCCCAACAATTATGAGTCATTTCATCCCTTGCTTACCAGTGCAAGTTTTATGGGGATGTAGAGGCAAAAGTGTGTGTAGCTTGGAGAGTAGGTTCCCAAAGGAGTTTTACGTGGAGAAATTTCATAATTTCTCCTTGGAGCAGGATGAGTTTCTCGGGTGATTTGCAGGGCTAGAGATCACTACATTTGTGAGGTTTTAATTCATCACTTTCAGGGTTCGTGTAGGGGTTTTTAGGGCATAAGTGCAACACAAAAGTTGGAGTGGGATTTTGGGCTGGAGTGGAGAAGAAATTTCACACATGTTTTCTGAGACATTTTGCAGAGTATTTTCCGACACTTTGAGGGAGGATTTGGAGCTGATTTGCAACAGAACTTTCGGGTTGGACACATGGCCAGTATTTGGAGATTTCACACTAATTTTGGGCATTTCCGAGCTGACGGAATTAGCCCAAAATATTTATGGGTTTGGTTGGTTGGGGTCTGAGGAACTTATCCCTAAATTTTCAGATTTTTTTGGAGCTAATTTGAGGGCCCAAATCAAAGTTTTCCTCCAGCAGCAGAAACAATATTTCTCGAGCAGAGTGTATAACCAGTTGAGGCAATTTTAACATGGAGATTCATTCTTGCTCACTTGGGATTTGCATACTTGTTGTAGTGAGCCCAAATGCATTCACTCCATTTCATTTTGTACAAGTATTGGCTTGCAAATTGTAGTAAAATGGCTCAGATGTGTTATTTATGCTCGACGGTGTTGTCATTGTATTTGCATGTGTGGATTTTCAGCTTGCTTGCTATATTTATTTGTTTTAGATTAGTCCATGTTATGATATTCATTTTATTTATCTAGTTAGAATATTACATTGTACAAATGGTCATAATATATAATGATGGCTGACTGTAACAACTATGAAAAAATTACATTTTTGGTTCAAACCAATTCCTCAACTCCTCCACAATATCTCCATGATTCTCTCATTAAATCACCATCACTCATTCCTCTAAATCTCTCAATCATAAATAGACTTTTATTCTTGGTCTACTTCATTATGTTTCACATTATATAATTTAAAGAATAAATATTATTCACGGGTAGGAGTTATTCCATCATACTCCCCCTCAACGAATAATTGTGAATTATTCATATTCAAATATCTTATGAATTGGTCTTGTCCTGATCCAGGGGAACAGTAAAGTGCTCAAAATTAAAAATTTTCAAAATTTCTTGAATCTGGTGCCAAAACGTAGATCTTGTTTCCCTGAATCCAATGCAACTTGAATCACTCAAAATCGATATCGTATGCTCCTAGTATCACGTTCTGATCGTTTTCTTAGAAAACTAAAAATTTTGCAGGGTGGATGCAGGAATGCAGACTCAGTAGTATGTAAGTTGACTGGGCAAGATGACTGTACTTTGCGGGCTAATGGTAGGCTACCAAGTGGCCTCACCGTATTGGTTCGGGGTTGATGTGATTTGATTGGTTGATTGGCAGATTTTGTTGAACCTATGAATGGGAGCCACATGGCCCAATGGTAGGCAACCACGTGGCCTCCTGGGGGTGGTCTAAAATTTTGGTTCATGGTCGAACTAACCTCCATATGGATCGAGCATGAGACCAAGTGAAGGACAGGGCATTGCTCCACGTTAGCGCCACAGGTGTTGCTTAACCCATATGGGTGACAAGCCCTATTTAAAGTTTCATGGTGTGGTATATGGGGGATGGGGTAGGGGATAAACCCTAGCCCCTGGTCACTTTACAACTCACGAAACCATGGGCGTGGGGAACAAGTAAGGGCGAATATTTGGGGATAACCCTAGGCATGTGGCCTAATTTTTCTGCTCACATGAGTCATTAGACAATTAAATCAAGCGAAAAATTGCACCCAATTTGACCTGATTCTTGTCGATGTTGGGAAAAAATGTAGCTTGGCAGTTCCAGAAAAGGTGGATTCATAGAACAGTTAGCAGGGGAGTCCAGTTTGTAGAGCATTTAACAACAAAAATTCTCTAGAATTCTTCAGTTTTTGACCAAATTGAGCTCAACAAGAGCTCAGCTTGGGGTTTTCGACTGTTCTGGAGCCATTGGAGTCATTGTTTTTTCATTCTAAGCATTGTAAGTCCATGAAATCACATATTCGAGCACTTAATGAAAGAGGTACAACATTGGAAGCTGGACTAGGAGATGTAGTCCAGAAGTGGTGAATTCCTTTATCATTTTGTTGTTTTTTGTTGCTGCGTATGGTATTATTGTCTCTATTTTTATGCTGAAAATTGAGTTAAAAACCTTTTGATTTATGTGATTTTTCAAATTTATCAATTTCCTAAAAGACGTAAAATTGTACTTGCACATTTGATAAAACCTTCAAGTTTACTAATACATATAATGTCCTCATCTTCAATCATCATCATTCTTATCATTTGGCCTTCATTTTCATCTTCATTTATCTTCATCCTTCATCTTGTACCTGCAAAAACATAACTAATGTGTTTGTTGAATTCCATATAAAAAAGTTACTATCCACCATAATACATGGGTTCCCAGTCGTTGTATTTGTCAGTTCTCTAGGAAACCTTTTTTTGTACATGGTTCAACATCATATCTCTATCTATGCATTCAACTCCCCTACAACATCAACATCATTAGTCAACCTGAGTTTTTTGGATTACCCTTAAGCATACCATTGGTTTTCTTGGATTACCCTTAACCATACAAACTTCAAGTGATTTCTTCTCAGCATATTAGATCAAGTGGCTTCTTCTTGCCACCACAAAAATATATGTAACTAAAAAATGGGACTAAAAAAGATACACCATTTTACACAAGGATCGATAACCAAGAGTTTTCAGAGATAAATAAAAGAAGAAGGACACCCAATTATTGATATGAAGTAGAAATATATGGATCCATTATATATTGATATTAGATTAGATTACTAAAAAAAACTATAGCAAAGGCTTCAATAATCTAGAAGGTACTAGTAGATGTTTTTTTTTTAATCGTAGCAAAATGTTTGGATTTGAAAGTAGGCAACGGGTCTAATATGAGGATATGAGGGGATTATTGGGTGGGATGTGCGAGTAATTTCGGATTTCATGTTCCATTGTTCAATTCATTAATTTTTAAAGGAATATATTACTTGACAAAGGAAACAAACCCTGATATTATGTTTATCAGAAATCACGATAGGATGGGAACATAGGTTTGTAAGGGGGTGGGGGTGTGGGAAGTAGAATGTTGGACTCTATATGTGTAGAATTTAAAATAGAGTGCACTTAGATCAAGGGAAAAAAAGGATGAAATTGTTTGGTTTATAAACAAGGGATACATAGTAGCTAGTCCCCGCCACTTAGGTAAATTAGATGGAAACAATTGCACAGATTAATAATAAATAATTAGATGTTGAAATGTGGTCTCAATTTTTAATCTCCAATATTGCTTCCTTGTTCAAAGCTTCACCTACATATAGACACCTCTGTCAATCACTTGTTCGATTATCTTATTTTTTGTTTCTCCTCATGAATTCCACCTTTTATAGAAGCCCTCCAACAACAAGAAAAAGTATCAAATATTTCATGCACTTAGTGAAAAATATGGGCACCCTCAATGGTTTCTAATTATAATACTTGGCTGATCCAAGCTAATGGGAAGTCAACTAGGCTAAGTGGGATTATACCAAATAGTATATTTATAGTCTAGACAAATCCATTTCGGAAAACCTTCTAGAAGAAGCCATTTAAGAAAAATGACCTCAAAATTTGTGGGAAGCTACTTACGTGAAGAGCAGTTTCCCAATAAGAGAATTAATAATACTTCTATTTAAAATATTCTTGGACAAGATCAAATGTTCCAACTCAAAGTAGACAACCAAAGTCTGTTGGAATGCTCCCTGCCAAGGTGTTGTCTGCAATGCCAAGCTGTTGAAGGCCTGTAGACCATGTTAAAATAATGTGCCTTACACCATAGCAACTCTAGAATGAAAGAAATTAAAATATTCAAACTTATTGAGCCATTATATGAACAAGGATTTGATAACTCAAATGATGAAAGAGAAAATTAATAGTAGGAAATGTTGTAGAGGTTAGACATTATAAACCAAAAATTAGATGCATTGTCACAAAGTCTTTAACATTGATATAAGTGTCAATAGCCATGAGAACCTTACAAGGAAAAGACCCTCTAGCGGAGGTTATGAAGGAGGTTTTTAGTGTTATAAAATTGGTCAAAATTGTCAAAAAAACATTTTCTACAACATCCGTTTTCGGTAACAGAGGTTTTGGCAGAGCTTTTAACGGAATTTCAACACCACTAAAAAAACACAGTTGGCTGGAGGTTATTATGGATGTTTTTTTCATTGGTGCACTAATCAGGTGTCAACGCACTGGTGCAATTTAGAGTGACCGAAAACAAGCACAGAGATGGAAAACAAATATAGGACGCCCTGGGGTGTTTAGCAACGTCCCAGTGCGTGTCATCCAGACAGTTGCCCCGGGGCGGTCGAAAGTGCATGCACCATGAAGTTAAGGTCTACAACTGCACCGGGCACATTGTAGGTGATACAATGAACCAAGCCGTTCTAATTGGTATTGGGATTTGTGCAGTGCCCATAGGTCGTATCAACGCACCGGTGCATAGTATTATACAAAATAACCGATGCGTAGTATCACACAAACACACCGATCGTTCTAATTGGTATCGGGATTTGTGCGGTGCCCACAGGTCGTATAAACGCACTGGTGCGGAGTATTATACAAACGCACCGATCGTTCTAATTGGTATTGGTATTTGTGCAGTGCCCATAGGTCATATAAATGCACTAGTGAGCAGTCTCACATAAACGTAGCGGTGCGTAGTATCGCAAAAACGCATCGAGAGTTGTAATTGGTATTGGTATTTGTGCGGTGCCCATTGGTCATAGAAATGCACCTGTGCACATTAGAAATAAAACGCACCAATGCACATTAAATGACACACACCAGTGTTCATTTTGTATTTATTAGAAACATCTACCTGTGATAGTGCAATTATTGTGATTTTTTAAAATTCATTATTCGTAAAAAGCCGACACATATCTTATAAAAATATTCATATCAATTAAATTTTTATTAGTGCATTTGAATGTAATGTTTGGATTAATTTGTTATATCATATCATAATTATTGTGATTTTTTAAAATTCATTATTCATCAAAAGATGACACATATCTTATAACAATATTCATATCAATTAAATGTTTATTAGTGCATTTGAATGTGACGTTTGGATTAATTTGTTATATCATATCATCAGATTTCATATATCTTCATTATAATATTTGATCATCCATATATTTAATCAATGGTGTTACATTTCACAACGACAATGGAGAACACAATAGAATAAATTAAAACGTATTTTATTATATATATATATATATATATATATATATATATATATATATATGAATAAGACACTATTTTCCCTACAAAATGGGACAATTATTGATATCCCTTTGTCTTTCAATTAGGACACTATATCCATTACATTAAACAAAATGTCTGATTTCACAAACAAATATTTCAAAAAATGCAATGTCTTGCTTTGATATCCAAATATAATGATCATCATTATTTGCTTGAACTGCTGTCACTGCTCAAGCTACTTCCATGACTTGGGTTATTTTGAGGAATTTTTGTTCACGGTGTTGATTATTTTCTTCTTCTTCACCTTGAACAGAAGATTCTTGGTGCAGAAATTGAGTATACATTGAAATGTATTTCAACGGGTTGAGATTGGAGTATGTCCTTGATGGGAGCTCAAATTACATAGCCTGGAAGGACAGGATGGAGGTAGTGCTGGAGGATAATGAACTGAAGGAGTTCATCGATAGTGATGTTCCTAAGCCGAGATCTAGCGATGCTGCATTACTTGATGCATGGAAAAAGAAGACAGCAAAGACGAGAAGGATTCTGTTGGAAGGTGTGAAGGACCATATTGTGTCCAGCCTTCACGTGAAAGCCACTCCATTCTTAATGTGGAAGGCTTTGACAGACTTGTTCCAAAGCAGAAGTGACCAGAGGAAGTTGGCGCTTAAAGACAAGCTCAGAAAAATAAAAATGGAGAAAGGCGATAGTATTCGAAAATACCTCACGAAGTTTGTCCACTGCAAGGATGAACTAGGAAGTGTGGGGGTTACTGTTGATGATGAAGACTTGGTGAGCTTGGCTCTCCTTGGGCTTTCGAAAAGTTGGCATAGCTACGAAGAATCCTGTCGGCAGGGAAAATTTTAAGAACCCCCCTAAATTTATATATATAATAAATAGGCGAATCCCCATGATACATAGGAAAAATGGAAGGCGATTTTATTAATAATATAATATGTATATATAATTTTTTGGTGAATCTCTCCAGAGATTATGTTATCTTGTAAAATCATGGCCGAATCACCCGGTACAAATGGCCGAATCACTACTACAAAATGGTGAATCGTTGTCTCGGCTGAAATTCGGTGTTGGTTCCAATGGAAAATGGTAATTCAACCGAGGAAGTGAAGAGAAGTAACCAGAGACCAAGCATGGCACATGGTGACTCGTGAGGAAAGTGGTTTCTCGTGTGGTTTCCGGAAGCACGTTGTTCTGGATTATATGGTATTGTTGCTCATCTTCACTACTAGCAACGATATTGAGGGTTGGAGAGGGTTTGAGGAAGCATGGAAGGTAGCAGGTGGTGGAGAATTACAAAGAGTACCCCATGATGGGCTCCACATTTTCCCTTTGGTCTTGTGCCAAGACCTGTTCTAGAAACAAGTGGATAGCCATTCAACCAACAATCAACTTGACTGAGTTGATTAGGTATGAGTCAACTTAGACTAATCTTCAAAACTATGCTTTGCACTATCCCATATTTATCACACTAATGCTACAAAACATTGTGCATCTGCACCTAACTCTCAATAATTCTTTTCCAAGAAAAATCTATAATAAGAAAAATATTTTACTATATTCTAAAAGGTGAAGATGTCAAAATCATGCCACAAAGTGAAAGGAAATAAAATATCTTTCCTCAAACCACCAAATATATAAAGAAAACAATAATGATTATGATAATAGAACTAGATCTATCAATCTATGCATGCTATGAGAACCATAAGCATTCAATAGACTAATTTCAAACTCAACAAAATCCTCTAAACAAGCAACAAACACACCACTAAAATTTTCAAAGATATCAAGGCTAGACATTAACGCAATTTCATGTACTTGAATAAGCCCATTGTTGCTTAGCGTTAGACTTCTTAAATTAGTTCTTTATTATTTAATACTAGGACACTATCTATGTGAAAAGAAATAGGTCCCAACTTCATCAAATCCGACTTCATTTCCAATCAAAGATCAAAACTAGCTTCGTTTCCAATACCAATATAAAATCACACATTTTCCAAATATCAATAATTATTTTCGAAGAAAATATAAACTCGAAACTCAACAAAATTCCCCAAACACAAGCAACATATATACCATTAAAATTTTCCAAGATGTCAAAGCTAGACATCAAGGTAGTTTCATGTACTTGAATGAGCCCATTGATGCTTTGCATTAATCTTGTTAAATTAGTTATTTATCATTTAATACTAGTCAAACACTATCTATGTGAAAAGAAATAGGTCCCAAAATCATCAAATCTAGCTTCATTTCCTGTCACAAATAAGAAACAAACAATGTAAGGATTAAATATGAAACATCAATCTTAAAATAACAACATGAAAGAAATGTAGCTGCAATGTTACAATGACAAATACAAAATATAGAACCCATTTTTACCTGAATTTGACATGTAGTAATCTTGCATGATCAACATAACATGTATACCAAAATAAGAGTCCTAGGGTATTTCAATTTCCCAGTTCTCATCTTGGTCATCATTTTCTACATTGTGAACATGATATTCTTCAGATGTATTGTCATTATGAGCCTCCAAAACATTATGTTCTGTATCAAGTTCATTAGATAAATTTGTTATATTGTTTTCTCCCCTTCTATCACAATCTGATCGCCAAAGCGCTAGTGCTCTTTCATATGGAAAATTGTCAACGTCATACTTTGTTAAATATAATATTAAACATGTATCCACATGTTTATCAAGCTTGTTCCTCAACTTTGACTTCAAAAATGATAGTGCACTAAACATTCTCTCATCCTCCACTGATCCTAAAATCATGGTTTAACACAAATCTGCTAATTTAAAATATTCTGATATGTTTTCTTGCAGGTATTGGCTAGCACTTAAAGTATTCCATAATCTTGTTATAGCACCGTTTTCATTAGGATTCTCCAAAAAAGGATATCGCTTCCACATTGTTTCAGCAAAGCGTCCACCTTGTTGATACAATTTTGATGAATCTAAAATACCTTCAATCTGTTCTCCATGTATCGAGATTTTCTTGCAAAAGTGGTCTACTAAACATTTTAATCTCTTTTGAAAATCGGCGTTTAAATTTCTTGGACATTGAAAATTGTTCCAATATTGAGGGTATACCACACACATGGCCTCCAACAATTCATCTCGAGGAAATCGTTCTCTTATCTCTGATGATAGTGATCTTGCAATTTCTATCAAATTTTGTCTCACTGAGATCACAATATTATCAAATTGGTCTCTTGACACGGGGAAATATTTGGTGATTCGTCCCATCTTACTAATATAATGAAAGGGGACCATATACCCACACACTGTGATACATAGTATCCCTTTTTCATCAAACGCAAAATTTTTTTCAGTATTTTCTATATTGATGATCTTAGTCCAACTTGTGAACTCTGGACCAGTAAAAGAGTTCGGCATCATATACAAATTATCCAATGCAAGGCATGCTGACTTTCTCGCATTTGTGTATTCGGCAATATACATTGTGCGATTCTGAGACATTTTCACGAGCACATTCATTTCATGTAGCATAGGAAGAATTCCAGCCAATGTCAATAATGTTTCTATATCAGTTAGTCAAAAAAGAAGATCTTGATCTTTGTCTACATTGTAGCGATTTTCATACATCAACCCTACCAAAGATTTGAACTCAATAAATAGTCTTTGATCTGGGCCATTTAATGAGATCCATCTTGTATCAACATCTTTCAGTAGTTTTTTTCCATCCGTAACACCATCTGCAAATTTTTGAAACTCTAAATATCGTTTGCGACTACGAGAAAAGTATGCATGAGTCTCACGTACAAGATCTTCAACTTTTGAAACTAATGGAAACTTGCTTACTATTTTAAATGCAAGATTCATCCTATGAGCCATACAATGAATATTAATCATATATGGCGAAGCTGATAGTTGTAGTCTAACACAAAGACCATTCCTTTTTCCTTGCATTACCGATGCTCCATCTGCTCCAACATATACCAACTTTTTTGCAATCATTAAATGATCCATACCACTTTCCTTCAAAGTATTAAGAACAAGTTCATAAATATTTTCAGTTGTAGAAGTCTCTCTCATCTTTTTAATCCCAAGTAGATAGGAATGCCTAATATGGTAATTAACCATATAAATTCTCATGCAGATCCATGAATTATTATCAATAGCTGTAACCTCATCCAAAGACAATGCCGAAAACCTAGCATTTGCAATCTCCTGTTTCAAATCATCAATTTCTACTTGATCTAGATATCTTGCCCATTCCCAACCACTAGTTACGGACCAATGAGAAGATGGAAAGTTTGGCACGTGAAGAAAAGATAGAAATTTCATCTGATCTGGATAATCTGTCATAGGACGACCTTTACATAAGATGTGAAATATAGTGCTCAATTGTATCGTCTTGGATAACAACTTCTTTCCATCGTCTTTTCAAATTGAGATATGATGGTTCCTCCACTTGCCTCAAGTTTCTTCTTATTTATTAAATATTTTTTGTATTCTTCCACACATTGGCTATGTCGGCATTCCTCCAAAGATTTCCATCTGACAATAGATTTATCTTTACCATCTACAATTTTCTTTTCATAAACCTTTCCTGCATGCTTTTGTACTGTATCTAGCTTCATCTGAAATTTCACTACCTTGCAACTTTTCCAACTACACGCAAGACATTTAACTTCTCGTAAATCCTCATTTGTAGAAGGTATTTATTCAATAAATGGAAAACTTGAGAGCCAATCATCTTGGAATTTTCTCCCTATGGTCCACTGGCCTTTTTTCCTTTTCCGTGAATGGTTTGTGTCACCTTCCAAGGAAATATCTTTAACATTTTCATCATTAATTTTTGTTGAAACTGCATTTATCTCACCCTGATCACTTGAGGAACCTATTATTTCATCCATCATATGGATATCAGATGCATTTTCACAAGAGTTAACATCTCTCTCAGTAACAGATTGTTCAAAGGAGCTAGAAGCATGAAGAGAATGTGTATTCTTGGATTAAGACTTTTTAAAGTATGATAATACATCAATTTTCCTTGATAGTTTCTTCCCAGGATTATATTTTGACATCTCACTAAATATTCCAGAAGTAAAATTTCAAATCGATCTAGAAACCTGCATCAATAGTTTCCAAGAGTTGAGAATTACTAGATTTGTAAGTAGCTTTCAAAGTAAAATAAGTGTAATGTTCACAAAAACCATTATGCAATTTTTTATTAAAATGTTGTGCCAAGGCCCAAGCCCAAAAGCAAAAATAAATCATTATACACAAAACAATAACGTCATGAGTCATCATCTATAAAACAAAGAACATCATTCAAATATAAAATATAAAAAAATTTCCACTAAATTAAATCATATCTCCAAATCACCTAATGAACACTTGAAAGCTTTAAACAAAACAACAAAATATTACAATAACTTTAATCATCCTTTCCAAAACACCTCTCCCTTAAGTTGTACATAATTGGTTATAAGAAGTTGAAACATATCCTCTATCATTTTCCATGATAAAAGTGAGGAAGGAAACTAGTCAGTTACTAGTGATTCTTTTACTTATCAATGGAAAGAAATCCCTTAAGACATTGTCCTCCTGTTGACCATAGTTTCCTTTCCATAGTGAAACACGTCTAGTATGGCCATGAAATAACCTAAAAAGACTTGTTGTGTCTCAATCTAGTCTCCTAAACTGAGTTCATTTAATTGTCAACCAGGATTTGTAAACTGCTGAAGTGAAATGTACCATATGTACCTAGGTGCTTGTTTCCTAGTGCGTTGTGTGTAGTGTTTTGTGATGTTTTGGTCTTTTATGATGTTTTTGGTATTTTGAAGTTTTGTGTTTACAATGGAAATGCCTAGAAAACTAATGAAAAGAAATTGGTGGTCAAGAACACAGTTGAGCCTAATGTATGGAATGGCAAATGTAATCAAAAACACTGAAGCAACATCTAAACTATGACTGAATAGAAACAAGAGCTTGATGATGAATTTTTAAACAAATGACACAAACTAGACTTTGAGAAATGATCACTTAAATATGCAAGTTTTCTAACTTAGACAGTTAAACATTAATCATGATGCAACATTCTATTCTAAGCTCATCTATTTCATAACTAATTCCTAGTTCTATTCTGCAATTTCAATTGAAGGTCAGAGTCTATTCTCCAAGAGTTATTGGTTTCTTTTCAGGGTAGTTCTGTTGAGGAAGAGCTCTGTTTATGGTGAGGAATTTGCAGATATATTTCAGACCTTGTAATGATGTTATCTTCTGTTCCTAAGGTTATGGATCACTGGTGGTTTTCAGAACAAAAAGATATTTGTAAATAATGAAGGCTGTCTTATGAGTCCTATCAACTAAAATGATTTACTGTGCAAAGGGTGACAATGTGACTATGAGATATAAGTGCAATGAATTGATTTAAACATGAGCTTAAGATGATTCTAAACTAGAACAATGTTAAACCATAAGCCATCATCAAACTTTGAAACGAAGTAGCTGGACATGAATTAAATGCAAAATGAAACTCCGGAGCATTCTAATTAACATGCATTATTCTATGAAGTTACACAATCATTTTGTTCATCATGAGGGATATTTTGGAAGAGTTCCTTCTTGTGGAAGAGGTAGAACAATTTTGACTGTGGACTTGTATGCAATTGAAAGCAAATGAACTGAAAGCAAATGAAACTAAGTTGTCACATCACAGTCATATCTTGAACTTCTTAAAGATGTCTTGGAAGAATTTCTTCTTGTGGAAGAATGATTAGGACAAGTGCAACTATGATAGTGAAGACTAAAAACTACAACTAATTCCTATGTTACTATAGCTATTCATCATTCATTGTTATGATATGTTGGAAGAATGTCTTCTTGTGAAAGAACTGGAATGAATATAACTACAGTATCTAGTTAAAAAAAAATACAACTCCTATCCTACAGTACCATAGTCATTAAACATTCATCATTTTAATTTATTGGCAAAGTGTCTTCTTGTGGAAGAACTGGAACGAGTACGACTACAGTATATAAAACAAAACAACTACTAATTCAATATGCAGAATGTAAAGACAGCTAGGAGAAACTTATCTAGTTTACACAAAAGAAATCCGTTCAAGGGGCAGGGGCCCTCTACCACTTGACGGCATTCGACTTCACAATTAAATCACGCCTTCAAGATAATTTTGTCTGCTCCATTAACGATGCAATAGTTTGAACATAATGCTCTGTGTCTTCAAAGACGTAACACAGAGTTTACACAAAATCTAGCAGCAAATCTACACAAAATTTCTAACTAAGCTCTCGGCCTACTCAAGAGTTTATAAAGTAAATGCAAGTAACAATAATTACAATAATTTAGGAATGATGTCTTCCTAATCCAAATCATCTTAGGAGTATTTGAGGTGGCTGCGTAAAAGAGAAAAGACACCTGGACTGTGACAGTCCTAGTAGGAGTCTTCCTTCACAAATGTGTTCACACGTGCATAACCGTACCGAGAATTCATTTCCTCTTCCATGACGAGAAACACACCATGTAGGCACGACGTGGATCATGCCCATATGCGTTTTTCCTCAAGAGGCCACCTGGAACATGCTCAAACATAAAGGTAGCTGCAGAATCGCCGGTTAGCTACAGAATGCCTGCATTCTGCAGCTAGTTCCGGTCAAAATGTATAACAATGGCAACAATCACAAAATTCAACAAGTCAGTTATGTAAACCATTCTAGAAGTAATTTTAACTATTTTTATTGATCAATTGGGTTTAAAATGGGAATGGACAAGGGAAAAATGAGGTAAAATGAGGTGAAGGAAAGCACAAATTTGAGGCTCAACATACCCCCACTGTTGTCTCTTTGCATGTCCTCATGCAAATTATCCTATGAATTCTGAGGCTTCTGCAAGGACATCTAATCCCCTTCTTCTCCTTTGTCTGAAAGCTAGAGGTCTTCTGGGTTTCCTGATCACAAGTTTGAACCTGAGGTTTGTGAGTGCCCTGATCAACTTTTTGTTCCTTGTAATCATCTTCTCATTGGTCCTCTCCACTTTGTCTATATGCAGGGATAAGGTTGAGTTCATGTCAGTCTTGAGCTTGATTTGATCTTTGAGAATTTCATTCTCATTTTTAATGTGTCTATTCAACAATTCCAACTCATACCTATCCCTCCTCAATATGTCAATTTCAGTTAGTGGAGGACTGGGGGTTCTCTCTTCTCTTTCTGAAGCTGTTCTCTCTAAAGTTTTCACATAATCATAGATTTCCTGTTGAGCAGGATCAATCTCAGGGGTGCCTTCATAAAAATCTTCATCATCATACTCTTCCATAGGTGTTTCTTCATCTTCAATATTTATTACCCCTGTTTGTTTGATTGATGTTTTCTTCAGTTTTCCTTTTAATCTGTGGCTTCTCCTAAGTTGAGAGGAACCCTCCCCTTTTTCTATAACAGATTCCTTGATTACCTTCTCTGCCTTGAGTTGACTCTTGATTCTAGTCAACTTCTCCAAAATGACTTCTTCACTGCTTTCCTGAACCGGTTTGTCAATTTTACCTTTTGGAGTCCTCCATCTCCTACTTCTCTTTGTGGCCTGTGGTTCAGGTGATAGTTCTTTTGCTTCCTCAAAATGATTTCTTATTAAGAAATCATCCCATGTATCATTTGATTTAGATAGATGATGCTCAATTAAAATTTTGTCTAACCCATGATGATACAGGGTTGTTTCCAAAAACTGAACTCTTCTCTGAACACAGGAAGCCATTTTCTTCAGACTTTGATACAGGAAATATGGTAGATTCAAATCTTCTCCTAGAAAATGCAACATTAGTCTCATATGGTAGACATAAAATGTCCCATATCTACCCTCACATGTAACAATTTTTTGTAAAAGAAGTAGTATATTCCTCCATTTGCTCTTCAATGTTGTACTGGGAATTCCCTTCTTGAACACACTAACATCCATGTTTGGTGATTTTAAGATTTGTTTCCATGAGTCATTATGGAATTCCCTATTTTTAAACCATCTTTCCCCAGCTCTGGATAATCCTGTAGCCTCTTCTATAAAAACTTCATTAACAGTAAACTTAACATCTCCTATTTCAACCTCAGTGCCTTGGAATGATCTAGCAAATGTTTTGGTGACTTCCTTATGGCAACCATTAAAATTTTCCAAGAATTGGAGCCATCCTATTTGTTGTAGCATCTCCTTGCATTGTGGATAACCTTCTAAATATTTTGATCCTATAGGCTCAATCCTTACGATGAAACCCATGATTTTTCACTATCAATTAACACTCTTCTCTATCCACAAAACAATGGCTTTTACTTTCGGATTAAAATGGCTTCAAGCTCTAAATAAAAATGGCTTCAATTTTGGAAGAACATACCTTTGAAATAGCTACGGTCTTAAAAATCTCTGGTTTGTATGCCTCTGTTTGAAAAATGCCTTCGAATCCTCGGACTGATGTACTTCTGTTGAACTTTGGAATGATATGGAAGCAATTTCAATTTTCGAGCTAATGTGTCTCTGATAGACAGTGGTAGATGATTTCAAATTTCTTTTTGTGCAATACCTCCGTCTTTGGTAACAGAAGACTTCAAACTTAATCACTGAAAAACGCTTCTGTTTCTAGTAACACCAGACTTCAAACTCAACCTCTGTCTCTGATAGCAAATTGTATGCTTCAAATTCAACACTACAGCCTCTCTGTCTCGGGTAACAACAACTTCAAAACCAGTCACTACCACACCTCTGTCTTTGGTAGCAAAGTCTTCAATTTTAGCACCTCTGTCTTCTGGTAGCAACAGGCTTTAAACTCTACACGGCCACAATTCTGTGTTGACAGTGCAAATGCTCCAAACTTTGTTCTCAGTGATATGCTCTCTGTTCATTGAGTTCTCACACCGTTATGCTTCCAATGTACCTCTTATGTTCTGCTCCTGATGATAATAATGCTTCTGCCTTCGGAATGGAATACTGGCTACGGAATGACGTTATGGCAAATGGTCACGGCATAGAGTGGTGGAGTGAGGTGGAGGATTGCATTAATGATTTGAGGAGACGGTGGAGGATTTACGACGGCAGGAAAAACCTTCATCATTAAAGAACTTGGTTAAGAGTCGTGGGAATTTCAAATGCTTTGGCCGTTTCACCGCTCAAATGCTATCGGATGGAAAATTTGAATCGGAAGATTTTAATACAAAGTCTATAGAGGGTTTGTTTGGTGTTTGATCAATAAAACAATTAAAACAACCTTTCGAATAATTCCACAACTAAACTATGCTAAATTTTTATGAATTGCCATCGTAATTTAAATTTGTTACCTCTGCCCTTTATTTGATGTTTGTGTAGCCTTTGTCTTCTCTACTCATCTTTGGAGGAATCTTTCACAATTTTCTTGATATTTTTGATTCATGAATTCACTGGATCACTTTGTTGTAATTCTGATGTCTGCTGGTTGATGCCTTCAGGGTTTATGGCTGCAAAAAGACTGTCGGGCTGCAGAAAAGGTGATCAGCTGCAGAATGTCCACTGAGCTGCAGAATGTTCCTGTAGAATACTTTAATCATGAAAATGAAATGTTTCTGGAGAATGGGTGAAATGTTTATGAAAATGGATGAAATGGATGATGGATTATGAAGTGGATAATGGAATAAGAATGGATTCAGTTCATGGAATGAAGGAACATAAGGGTTGTACTGCAATTCATGGCATATTTTTATTCACTTGCAGCAAGATATCAAATTCTATGTTTTGACATGAAAATGAAGTGAATGGAAGATGGAGTGAAATGAATGGAATGGAATGGAGTGAAATGTGAATGATGGATGAGATGAAGTATGGATGGATAGTGAATGGAGTGAGATGAAATGAATCATAAGTACTATGTCACTGAACTTATGATTTATAACAGCTGCTTAGAAACAAAAATGGGAAAAGTTAGAGTGTCAGAGAGACTCTGATTTTCACCCTATCTTTTCTGTATAAACATGCCAATCAGTGATTGGTTTTCATGTTTATACCTTTATTTATTTATTTATTTATTTATTTATTTTTTTTTTTTTTTCAAAAGAGAAATGCTTCAGAAAATTTAATCAAGTTGATGAAGAAGAGAGGCTCTTCTTCATTAACTTCACATCATTGTCTCCTTGGAACTTCTTGAAAAACTCTTCTCTTGAGAGTGGCTTGTGGTATAGCTTCAGTCTGTGGCCATTCACAAGAAAAGTGACCTCCTCTTCATCTATAGTTCTGATTTTTACTGCCCCATTATCAAAAATTCGAACAATTTCATATGGCCCAAGCCAATGTGTCTGAAATTTCCCTTGAAAATCCTTGAATTTTGAATCAAACAAGAGAGCCCAATCACCCTCTTTAAATTTCTTCTCTTTGATGTACTTGTCCTGCCATCTAGCCCTTTGCTGTTGGACTAGACTTGTTTTCTGAACTGCATCTTGTCTGATCTCATCCAATTCATTAATTTGCTCCAGTCTATGCTTTTGTGCCTCCGTTAGATCAAGTCCTAGCTGAATTGCCATCTTGAATGTTTGGATTTGGAACTCTATAGGAAACAAAACTTGCTTTCCATAAACAAGCTCATAAGGAGTATGGCCTGTTGTGTTTCTCCATGTAGTTCTATAGGCCCACAAGGCTTCAGGAAGCCTATCTACCCAATCTCTTCTATGTAAATGAACAATCTTTGTTAGGATTCCTTCAATGACTTTGTTGGTAGATTCCACTTGACCATTTGCTTGTGGATGATAAGGAGTTGTTTTTCTATGTCTGATTTTGTACTTCTCCATCATTTGCTCCACTAGCCTTGATGTAAATTGAGCTCCTTGATCTGTAACAATTTTCCTTGGGACACCAAAACGAGTAAAAATATCCTCAAAAAGAAAATTAACTACAGATGATTCATTAGCAACAAGTAATGGTTTAGCTTCTACCCATTTAGTAACATAATCAGTGCAAACTAATATATATTTATTTTGTCTTGATGGAGGACTAATAGGTCCTACAAAATCAAAAGCCCATTTTTCAAAAGGTTCAATGTGTACCTGAGGTTGTAATGGCATCTCACCTGAAGGAGAAGGTTTCCCTACCCTTTGGCAACTGTCCCACCTTTTGACATACTCCCTTGCATCTTTAAACAAAGATGGCCAATAATATCCTAAATTAAGGATCTTATAGGCTGTCCTCTTATCTGCAAAGTGTCCGCCACAAGGTTCATCATGACATGCCTTGAGAATTTCGGGCATCTCATCTTCACGAACACACCTTCTAATGATCAAATCTGAACCTGTCTTGTACAACTCATTAGCGACCCATGAATATCTTGCACTATCATTAATGATTTTTCTTTTATCCCTTGTATTCATAATTGAAGGAAACTTTCCTGAAACTAAATAATTAGCAATATCGGCAAACCATGGAGTTTGAGTAGAAACTGCAAAAAGATATTCATCAGGAAATTGATCTTCAACCGGAGTGTCATCTTTGATATTTTGAATTCTAGACAGGAAGTCAGCCACAGTGTTTTGTTTTTCAGGCCTATCTAGAATAGTAATGTTGAATTCTTGCAATAATAACAACCATCTTATAACTCTACCATTAGTGATTGATTTATTCATTAAATATCTAATGGCAGAATGATCAGTGTGAATAAAAGTTTCATAGCCTGTTATATAGTGTCTAAATTTGTTAATGGCATGAACAACAGCTAAAAACTCTTTTTCAGTTACGGTATAGTTTAACTCTGCAGGAGTCAAATTTTTACTGATATAATAGATGGCATAGGGAATTAAATCTTTTTGTCCCAATACTGCTCCCAGAGCTGTATCGGAAGCATCTGTCGAGATATGAAAAGGTAACTTCCAGTTAGGTCCCCTTAATATAGGTGCTTTAGAAATTTTGGTTTTCAGGGTTTCAAAAGCTAACTGGCAATCAGAAGTCCACTTAAATTCACAATCTTTGGTGAGTAATTTGAAAAGAGGAGATGCTATTTTGGTGAAGTTTTCTATAAATCTCCGATAGTACCCCGTAAATCCTAGAAAACTTCTTACATCTCTTTGACAACTTGGAATGGATAGGTTAGAAATAACTTCAACTTTCGCCTCATCAACTCTAATCCCATCCCCTGAAATGTGGTGCCCTAAAACAATACCTTCGGTGAACATCATAAAACATTTTTCATGACTAAGAGAAAGGTTTGCTTCTTGACATCTTTTTAAGACCTTTTCCAAGTTTTCTAAAGCCTCTTCAAATGTATCCCCATAAACTGTAAAATCATCCATGTACACCTCTACACAGTCATGTATCAGATCAGAAAAAAATTCCTAATACTGCCCTTTGGAATGTTGCAGGTGCATTGCACAATCCAAATGGCAATACTCGGTAGGCATAAGTACCCCAAGGACAAGTAAATGTGGTTTTATCTTGGTCTTCAAGTGCTACTTGGATTTGATTGTAACCACTAAATCCATCCGGGAATGAAAAGTACTTTTTACCTGCTAATGTATCTAATACTTGATCTATGAAAGGTAAGGGAAAATGGTCTTTAAGAGTAGCTTTATTCAGTTCTCGGTAGTCAACACACACCCTCCATTTTCCATTTTTCTTAGGTACAATTACTAAAGGGGAAACCCACTGACTATCTGAAATAGGATAGATGAAGTTAACATTTAACAAATTTTGTAATTCTTCCTTGACAATTTCCCTAAGATTTGGATTCATCCGTCTTTGAGGTTGTCTGATTGGTTTGCAATTTGCCTCTATATAGATGTGATGAGTACAAGTCTTGGGACTTATCCCTTTCATGTCGGTGTATTCCCATGCATATGCAGAAGAATGTCTCTGTAATACTTTGACTAGTTCTTCTTGTTGAGATTTTTCCAGATTTTTGTTTATGTTCAAGGTTTTACCTGGAAAAATTTCACTTGTAGAACTGCCAAATTTGTCCATAGAATGAAGAGACATCTGTCTAGATGAAAAGAACTCAATATTGGATTTCTCTTGAAATGATTCTTGTTTGTGCTCTGGAGAAGATTCAAAATTTTCTAGAGTATTCAAAATTTGATTATCTTCACTAATTTCTGAAATTGTGAAGAGTGGTTGCAAATATTCTTCATCCTCTATCCATTGAGTGTCATCTAGATCTGTAATTGTCCTAGTTGGAGGATATAAAGTGAATTTCTTTGTTGAACTTCCATCAGAAATATACATATCACCGGACCTACAACTAATAAAAGCATCAGCTGTGGCCAACCAAGGTCTTCCTAGTATAACAGGATGGCCTCCTAGATTATTCTTGGGTGTAAGGATCATGAAATCCACAGGGTACTCCCAAGAGTCTAGGGACACTGGAATGTCTTCTATTACCCCATCTGGTCTGATCACAGATCTATCTGCTGATTGTAATAGTGTGGGTGTAAAGAGAAGATTAGGAAGTTTCAGTTTGTCCATGATTTGTCTACTCATGATATTTATTGCTGCTCCTAAGTCAATGAGTGTGTTTTGAATTTCAATTCCATTGATGTGAATTTTGAAAACTGGATTTCCTGGGTCAAGGTACTTTGGAATAGTAGTCTTACCCATCATAATATCTTCTATTTGTCCTACCAGTTGAATTTTCTTGGTTTCTCTTATTCTTTTCTTTGTTGTCTTCATACTCAACTCCTTTATTGTTTTGGCTAAAATTGGGATTTCCTTGATGGCTTGCAATAATGGAATTTTAATGCAAACATTTCTAAATTCATCCAAGAAATCATAATTAGGCACCATTATTTTTTTTTCTACACCTTTGTCAATTTGTAATCTTTCCGGAAAGGGAGGTATAGAAGTAGATGTGGATGGTTGCTCTAATACTGGAGTTGGGCTTATTGGATCTTTTTGTTTCAGTTTTTCAATGTTTTGGCCTTGAAAGGATGTTTCTTCCTGAAGACTTTTATTAACCCGTAGGGAGTCTTCCTCAGAATCATCTTGTTCTTGTATGATCACAGAAGGTTTCCTCTTCTCAAGTATCCTTCCAGACCTAAGTTGAACATCACTAAGGTCTAGAGGAGTAATTAAATAAGTTGGAAATTGTTGTCCTTCTATCATGTATGTATTATGAGGATTCTTATTATTGGGGTTTGGTATGGGCTGAGCTGGTAATTGATTGGATTTTTGAGGGAATGGTAATGGAAGTGGTTGATTTTGATGAGGTTGGTTCAGATGATGTTGTTGAGAATTTTGTTGAAAATTTTGTTGAAGATTTTGAGAAAAATTTTGTGGATATGGTGGATAGGATGGTGGATACTGATAATATGGAGAGTATCTTCCATAGGGACCTTGTGATCCTTGTGCCCAAGCTTGAGATCGATTTTGAAATTGGGGCCAAGGTTGCTGCCAAGAATTCCAAGGTGGAGGTTGATTATACATTTGATCATGAAATCCCTGTGTCTGAGATCCCTGCCAAGGTCTTCTAGATACAAATTTAAGAGATTCTGTGGAATCTGTAGGAGTTTCTTCTTGAAAAACAGCCTTGAGACCAGGAAGAGAAGGACAATTCTTGGTCTCATGTTTCTCAGAACAAATAACACAGGTTTCTACGACTTTTACATCCAAAGGGCACTCTCTCAAGGCATGTTTCTTCCTACATTTGGGACAAAAGATTGCCAAGGCATCAGATTCAGCCTTTTGCTTGTTTTGTATCTTGAGGGGGTCTATTTGTTCACTAAGACTCCCTAAGATGTCAGATTTAAAATCATCAAGCATGTGTCCTATTTCTGATCTACTTACTGTCCCAGAAGCAGATTTACTTGCTCTTGCAAGAGCAGGATCTCTTGGACCTTTGACAGTTTTGGATTTCCCTCTGGAAAGGTTGATACATAACTCAGATATTTCAGGTAATGTGAGTTGTGATATATCCCCCTTTCCCATCATGTTAAGGATATCCAACCATTCATCCCTAATGGTTTTCAACAAAAGAGCTTTTAAAGTGTCTTGATCTAGGTTTTCCATTTGTGCCCTTTTTATGTTGTATTTAAATCTTTCCAACAAATCTTCTAAGTTTTCATCTTCTTTTTGTAACATCTTGAACACTTCTTCCTTATGGTTAACCGACATACAATAATCCAAGTATCTCTCTAGAAATGCTTGTTTCATGTCTTCCCATGTCCTAATGGAACTACTGTTTAAGCTCATAAACCACTTCAATGCTGCTCCTTTCAGAGTTGAAGGAAATAATTTCAATTTTTGGGCATCTTGAAGGTAGTCATAAGTCCTACACAGTACTTCAAATTCGAATAAGAAAGTTTCGGGATCCTCAGTTTTAAGTCCATAGAAGTTCGGAAGGACAGAAGGTGAAATGTTTTTCATGGTTGTATTGGTTTCTCCATCAAGTATAGGGAACCCAAAAGAGCTTCCTATTCTACCTCTTCCTCCATCTGCACCTCTACCTCCTCTTCCTCCTTCTCCTCTACCTCTACCTCTACCTCCTCCAAATAATGTGTTTTCTCCATTAACAACTCCTCCTCCCCCTTCTTCTGCCATGGTTGACTCTCCTGTGGAAGTAGAAAGGTTTGTATCCTCAACAAAAGTTTTTGGATCCTCTTCTATGGCAGGTTCAATGGATGAAGTGGAAGGTTTCTCTAATGGAATAGGTGACCTTAGATCTTCTAGAAGTCCAGGATCAGTAAAGGATGGAAGATGGGTTTGAGTTGAAGGTGTACTAGTTATGGATCTAGATGAAACAAGTGGTGTTCTAGATGTCAAACTTCTGCCTCTGCTGCTTATAAATCTTCCTCTTGAATCTCTCTCCCTACGCATAAAATTGTTTTTGAATGCTAAGAAACAAAGGTTACCTAGTTTTCACTTCCCCGGCAACGGCGCCAAAATGTTGTGTCTCAATCTAGTCTCCTAAACTGAGTTCATTTAATTGTCAACCAGGATTTGTAAACTGTTGAAGTGAAATGTACCATATGTACCTAGGTGCTTGTTTCCTAGTGCGTTGTGTGTAGTGTTTTGTGATGTTTTGGTCTTTTATGATGTTTTTGGTCTTTTGAAGTTTTGTGTTTACAATGGAAATGCCTAGAAAACTAATGAAAAGAAATTGGTGGTCAAGAATACAGTTGAGCCTAATGTATGGAATGGCAAATGTAATCAAAAACACTGAAGCAACATCTAAACTATGACTGAATAGAAACAAGAGCTTGATGATGACTTCTTAAACAAATGACACAAACTAGACTTTGAGAAATGATCACTAAATATGCAAGTTTTCTAACTAGACAGTTAGACATTAATCATGATGCAACATTCTATTCTAGGCTCATCTATTTCATAACTAATTCCTAGTTCTATTCTGCAATTTCAATTTGAAGGTCAGAGTCTATACTCCAAGAGTTATTGGTTTCTTTTCAGGGTAGTTCTGTTGAGGAAGAGCTCTGTTTATGGTGATGGATTTGCAGAGATATTTCAGACCTTGTAATGATGTTATCTTCTGTTCCTAAGATTATAGATCACTGGTGATTTTCAGAAAAAAAAGATATTTGTAGATAATGAGGGCTGTCTTATGAGTCCTATCAACTAAAGTGATTTACTGTGCAAAGGGTGACAATGTGACTATGAGATATAAGTGCAATGAATTGATTTAAACATGAGCTTAAGATGCTTCTAAACTAGAACAATGTTAAACCATAAGCCATCATCAAACTTTGAAATGAAGTAGCTGGACATGAATTAAATGCAAAATGAAACTCTGGAGCATTCTAATTAACATGCACTATCCTATGAAGTTACACAATCAGTTTGTTCATCATGAGAGATATTTTGGAAGAGTTCCTTCTTGTGGAAGAGGTAGAACAATTTTGACTGTGGACTTGTATGCAATTGAAAGCAAATGAACTGAAAGAAAATGAAACTAAGTTGTCACATCACAGTCATATCTTGAACTTCTTAAGGATGTCTTGGAAGAATTTCTTCTTGTGGAAGAGTGATTAGGACAAGTGCAACTGTGATAGTGAAGACTAAAAACTACAACTAATTCCTATGTTACTATAGTTATTCATCATTCATTGTTATGATCTATTGGAAGAATGTCTTCTTGTGAAAGAACTGGAATGAATATAACTACAGTATCTAGTTAAAAAAAACAAATACAACTCCTATCCTACAGTACCATAGTCATTAAACATTCATCATTTTAATTTATTGGCAAAGTGTCTTCTTGTGGAAGAACTGGAACGAATATGACTACAGTAGCTAGTTAAGAACAAATGCAAATTTAACTCCTATCCTACAATACCATAGTCATTTAAACATTCATCATTTTAGTCTGTTGGAAGAGTGTCTTCTTATGGAAGAACTAGAATGAGTACGACTGCAGTATATAAAACAAAACAACTACTAATTCAATATGCAGAACGTAAAGACAGCTAGGAAAAACTTATCTAGTTTACGCAAAAGAAATCCGTTCAAGGGGCAGGGGCCCTCTACCACTTGACGGCATTCGACTTCACAATTAAATCACGCCTTAAAGATAATTTTGTCTGCTCCATTAACGATGCAATAGTTTGAACATAATGCTCTGTGTCTTAAAAGACGTAACACAGATTTTACACAAAATCTAGCAGCAAATCTACACAAAATTTCTAACTAAGCTCTCGGCCTACTCAAGAGTTTATAAAGTAAATGCAAGTAACAATAATTACAATAATTTAGGAATGATGTCTTCCTTATCCAAATCATTTTAGGAGTCTTTGAGGTGGCTGCGTGAAGGAGAAAAGACACCTGGACTGTGACAGTCCTAGTAGGAGTCTTCCTTCACAAATGTGTTCACACGTGCATAACCGTACCCAGAATTCATTTCCTCTTCCACGACGAGCAACACACCATGTAGGCACGACGTGGATCATGCCCATATGTGTTTTTCCTCAAGAGGCCACCTGGAACATACTCAAACATAAAGGTAGCTGCAGAATCGCCGGTTAGCTACGGAATGCCTGCATTCTGCAGCTAGTTCCGGTCAAAATGCTTAGCAATGGCAACAATCACAAAATTCAACAAGTCAGTCATGTAAACCATTCTAGAAGTAATTTTAACTATTTTTATTGATCAATTGGGTTTAAAATGGAAATGGACAAGGGAAAAATGAGGTAAAATGAGGTGAAGGAAAGCACAAATTTGAGGCTCAACAAGACTCAAATGTTTTCCATGATTTGTAAACACACAGGTGCCATGTAAAGTTTCAGGCCCAAAAAAGCACATTTGGGATCCTATAAACCAAAATTAGTTACTGTATCAAACATTTAAAACTCCTAATTAGCACTTAGTGTTTGTTATTTAACCAAGTTCCATTGAAATAATAGTCATGGGATATTATCAAAAAGTTAACCAATAGATAAATGCACACCACAAATCATACATTCATTGGAACTTCCCCTCCCATGAATGACCATCTAAGGGAAAGGGGAAAAAAAGAAGAAAAGAAGTCAGTGAATCACCACAGTCGGCCAATGATTCTTAGTGTCAAATCATTGGAAATTGAAAATCAAGTGAAAATTTAACCCATGCATCCATGGGTTCACAAAAATAGTTTATAGCAGCCACAAGCTAATCATTCTACGAGTCTACCCAAATCTGACACAAACTCCTAAAACTTGTTGATTAGAAATTCCCCAAGAAATTTCACTTGGTTCATGAGAGAATGAAAGACGAGTGAAAATAAACTTCCATGAAAGATGAGTGCAAATATCCTTCCATGAATGGATATCACTCTCCAAAATCATTTTGGGCATATTCCAATATGTAGGAGCCAGGGAAACATGGTGCATAACAACAGTCTATTGTGCCTGAATTTAAACCGCATCAAGGGAACATTTGCACTCTTCACACATTGAACATTGAAGACAATTAATTAATGCCTAACATGACCATAGCAACAAAAGCATCAAGCATAGGCTATAAAAAGATTATGTGAAAGTGAGAAATAACACCCATCATGAAGCATCAAGTAATATCATCCACAACATCAACATCACTATTGGGAAGATTTTGATCGCCTTCGCCTACTAGAAGTAACTTTTGGTGGTAAAGGTGGTTTTAAAGCTAATATACACGAACGAAGGGGGGTAGGATTATGTTCTTCCACGATTGCTGATTAATTTTAACCAAAAATAAATAAACAAAAAGAGGGTAATGCTAGGCAAAAGGGTTTACCAGTAAACTGTGAACTGCAGAATACCTCCTGGCAAGCCAAGAAGTACTGGCAGGCAATCTCCCCGAATGCTGTGTTTGGTGTATCACAATTTAAAGGCGGCCAACTCGGTTCACTATGGATGGATAGCACCTAAAATTTGTCCTCCCAAATATACCCGAAGGTACGTGGAGGCCCAAGTTCGCATTAGTGTTGTCTGATGCGAAACCGCATAGTGAGAGCACCACCTATATACTTATCGTACTGTAACGCCGCCCCGAGGGACGTGCTACGATATACTTACGTACGTGGGGTGAGATATCACACTCGGAATGTATCGCAGACAAGTTAACGACAACTGCTATGATTTACGACGCCGAAACACGTCTCTAGCCTAGACCTTCTAAATGTTATCGTTATGGTTCCAATGCGTTTTTAGATAAATTGAGATTAATTTTATGTTGATCTTGCTTAACAATTTGCCTTTCAATGGTACTGCGATGATGTATGTAGAAATTCCTAAATGCAATCTAAGAATGATAAGCAAACTTTTCACTTTTAGTTTTTCGATGAAAGACCTAGCTACAAAGGGAAGAGAGCAAATAATTTTGTGAGCAAACAAATCAATGAACAAAAGAAAACATTGAGCACAAAACTAAATGTAGATTTCCTAATGTTCCTTTTTTGCAAAAAACACACAATCCTACATGCAAATGCAAGTTTTTCTTTTCAGTTCCTTTAATGTTATGAATGCAGAAAATAAACTAAGTGAATCAAACAAATGCTTTTTAATTTTCGAGAAATGAAGAATATGAACGACAATTGTATAATTGCCATTATTTCCAGAGTATACATGCCATTTACAAAATATCAAGGAACTAGATTAAGAAGAGATATCTTAAAGATCGAATTAAAAAGGAAAATAAAACAATTATCATGATACAAGAAACAAAAATATCAAGTGAAAGAGTTAAGGAAATAGCATCTTTGTGTTGGAGGAGATGTGAATATGTAGCCTTAGATGTTAGATGAAGTGTTTGGGGTTTGGTAATTCTCTAAATCCCTTAGGAAATATCCTTCCATGAATGGATATCACTCTCCATTCACTACTAAGAGTAGCAGAAAATACTACGATGTTGGATTTCATCACCAACTAGTGTTTTTAGTGCGGGAATCTACTGTTTTTGTGTGGTTTGATCTCTTAGATTTTATAGGCATGTGATCATTTGATTGTTTCTTTAGTGACCTTAGGATTTTTTATTGAAATTTTATTTGATTGTGTGTGTTAATCAATTTTAATCATGGCTGAATTACCAATACAATTGCGTAGGACTCAGGGGAAACCCCTTGAGTATACACCAAGCCAATTAGAAAGACTTAAAACTCTGATACCACATACTATCAGTAGAACTGGATCAACAGAACAAGGAGAATCATCTGTAATTACTCATCCTGATTTTGAAGTAAATCAACCACAATTAGCAGAACATACTCCACAACAAATTTCAATTCTGAATTAACTGGAGTGGGGTCTCACATTAGGTACCTAAGGCTCCTATAGTCCAGACAATGGCCATGGTTCAATGTTTCAAACAAATCTTAAATCTGCATGGATGCCATGTGAAGAGTATAAAGGGATAGTTCCTCAGATGCCTTTTGTTCTTAAGACCTCAAATTTATTTTGGATTGTAGGTATAACATAAAAATCCTGTTACAAAAAACATAAACTCTCATAGACCAATGGTCCCATTGCCTATAGATCTTTGCTAGGGAAGAAATGATGCAAATACTAGTATAGATTCTCTGTAACTCTAGATCTATTAAGCAACAAAAGGGATAATATCAAATAACTTCTCAGGCTTAAAAAAATATAGGGTCAAGTGGATCTATGCTAGTTTATATATATTTGTAACATTAAACATTGAATATGAAATACTTTCCATGTTATTTTATCAGTGTCCATGTCTATTACAATGATGTCTCTCCCACCCAAGCTTTAATGCACCTCACTTTCTGTCGGTGCAACTAGAGATCTAAAATGTAGTTAGTTCTATTATTGTTTAATACTTTCAGGATAGAATTAAGTGTTTATTCCCTATATGCTTTGCATGAAAAATGAATGCCTTTTAATGTTTTTCCAATTTAGTCTTTTTATAGTGAAATCAAGTACCACATAAAATAGCATGAAAGAGGAGGGCATACTTTTGCTGGCTAGCTTAAGTGTTGTATCCACTGACCCAGATGACATTGAGCACCAAATACTTGCCAAGGTATCCCTTCTTGTTAAATTAGCTTAATAAGCTTACAGGATGATCTTATATCTTGTAATTGATATGTACTTAGTCTTTTAGAGTGTAACACATGCATTTTATTTTTTTGTTAAATGTAGCTCATTTTCCTGTATTGCTTCCCACTTTTCATTGTACTTATTCGTATGATAGGATGAGAACAGAGCTCATGAAAACATCAGTCAACCTACACAGATAAGCAATGGTGAAAAAACTTCTGAAAGAGAAGAAGGTGATCAAGAAAGTTTGCTTACAAAGGTCCAAATTCATGCTCAATTAAGGGTAGTGGAGGCTGAAATAACTGCAGTTTTAGCTGGCCTTGAAATAGTTCAAAGCATTGCAGGCAAAGATTCAGAGAGTTTAGAAGGTGAAAAGGATGAAAATGATCAAGACTTAAGTGAACATAAGCCTTTTGTAGTGGATGGAGGAGTGCTTCAACGAGAATTGGCTACTGAAAGGCTTAGAAGCCTTAAGCAGAAAGGAGGACATCTTAAGGAACAACTGAAAGCTTTTGAGAGAGATGGAAAGACACGGGAACTTGAGGAACAAAAGGTGCTTCTGAATTCAGTGAAGAATAAAGAAGAAACAATGATCAATAGAACTGGACGTCTGTTGGATAAGCCAACAAGAGGGAAAAGGAATAATTTTTCATTGCAGGAGGATGATGAGTTTGATGCGGCAATGTCAGGGCTCATTGAAACTGTAATTTGCATTGCCCTTTAGTCCCGTATTAGTATTAGATGTCTTAAATGTAATACAAATACTTTTGAACTTTATATTAAAAGAGTAAAATTCAGGGGCAGTAAGCAAAGTTCTATGTTTTCTGTGTTATATCATGCGTCTTGAAGATAGTTTTGTACTATAGATAACATAATTTTGAATCTTTAAATGAGACACCTGGCGATTATTTGCTTTGGTAGGAACGTGATAAGCTTATCCGTAAAGGAGTGTTGACACCTTTTCACCAAGTCAAAGGTTTTGAACGCCGTGTTCAAAGGTCTCGCCCAACAAAGGATGATGGGGACAAGTTTTCTTTAAATTCTGTCTCAAAAGCTTCCAGATCATTGTCTGCACTCTCAATAGCTCGACATTCAACAAATTTGCTTGATGTAGCATATTTACCTAAATTGAATCCTCCCACGCATGAATTTCGAAGGCGTAGAAGGCCTATCCATATTCAGAATCCAACGAGGTTGAGAAACTTCCGAAGGATCAAACAAACCATTTAAGAAAGAAAAGAAGACAACCTGTACCTGATCAATACTGGAGGAAAGCTGCATCAAGCGATGATGAGCCATGGAATGATTCTAATCACCATGAAAGCTATGGCAAGCAGATCATAAATCTTTTGTTTATTTGAAAGCATGTAGGAAATCATCTAGATGATACTATGGTATTTTGAAACTTGATACTTATATCAAACTGAGTTCATAATCACATTCTTATAATGTTGTAGGTGTGCTTATGTGGCAAACATATAGATCCATGCCTTTTGTCATGTTCACATATTCAAAACTACATTACTGGATCTGGGTACCAGGCCCTTGGATCTGTCCAGATCCTGATACTGATACAACTTGGATATAGTCTGAATCCAGCTGGAATATGCATTCATCTTGGAAATTGGTTGGATACATATGGGCTATATTCTGGATAAATCCTCAATTGAATATCACACAGTATCCAGTGGAAGAAAAGAAGGAAACAAACCAATAACAATAACTTAACCAAAAAAATGCTATCTTGATTGTTTACATTGATATATTTTAATTAAGTTTTAATAAATAAATAAATAAATAAATAAATATATATATATATATATATAAATAAATAAATAAATATATATATATATATATATATATATGTTTTGTAGATATTTTCAACTGTATATATTTATAAATACATATTATAAATAGATTACACAAGTATCTTTACAATAAGTATCAATATAAAAATAAATGTATTTAATTTCACATGGTGTGTGTTGTGTGTGTGGATGTCTTGGTATTCTTTTTTCCAAGGAAAAAACTGTAGAATTGTATTCAAGAAGAAAGTTACCTTCTGAAGGTGCTCAGAGCACTGATATCAAATAAAAGATGATAAACAATCCAACAGAGAAAAGTCTTCTGCCTATATTATCTCTTGTACTGGGATAACACTACAAAACAAGAGATAACAGTCCTGTCATCTGGGTTAATGTCCTATATTTTTCTGGAAGATGTGCTTGAAGTGGTTGATCACCATGCTTTGCAAGTTCTTTGTTTCCTCCCTTATTGTGATTGGTGACTCTGGGATATGACAGTTCTGTTATAGGGAGTATTGCAATGTAAACTGTGAGTGAAACCTAGAACAAAATTATAAATATCAATCTTCTCAGGATTACCACTTTATCTTACAAAAGTTGAAAATATTTTGAAACTTTTTTGTCCTTTAGAAATCTATCTTTTCCTAACAGTTAATGGTTTTACTATTTTGGTAGAAGACATCTTGCAAAAAAAGAATGATAGGAATAAACTGTTGGCAATATGATGCTGAGTGTTGTCCTTGATGGCAAACCACCTGATGAAGTTATTCTTGACTTGATCTACAGTGTGTACAGAAGGCAGTGAAGAAAGGAATTCAGCATGTGCTAAATCTATATGTCTCAAGGAATACGCGGATATATCTAGGGGAAGTCGCGTATGCACGCGGGAAAGAACGTGACAAGTCGCGTATGGGCAAAAGCGCTCAAAAGGTGCAAAACCAAGGGTAACCACCATGGTATTGACCCATTGTATTGGGTAATGATTCGTCTAAATGACCCCGTCCAGGAAGACCATCGGAAGTAATGTAGTTTTGGGCTCATGGTATTGTTTTGGCTCATGGTATTGAAAAAGGGGCTCATGGTATTGAGAAAGGGTAAACCTATATAAAGAGAAGAAATTCATTGTGCAAATCATGAGAGTGGGTGCAAGATGTCTGAGCTTGAATGAATACTTCTCTCTGAAGTACATCTGAATGGAAAGGGTTACAATTGAATGATAGATCTGAATGCATGATGCACCAATGATGAAGAAGGGGATCTAGATCTGAAATTTACTTGTATTTGCTAGATCTGTTTATGGAGTGATTAGATCTGTGATGAGGCGAACATCTGTCTGAAGTGAAGGGTTAAATCTGGGTGATGTATCTGTTCTGAAGAATTGCAATGACCTAAATATCTGAAGAACCATACGCTAGTTCGCCGCAAGGGAAGTGCGTATATACGCGGCTTCGCCGAAGAAAAAGCGCGTATGCGCAATGAAATTGGTTCTATAATTTGTACAGAAGTGTACGCGGGTTTATGTAAACGGAAGCGCGTATATACGCGACATCAGTGAAAGGAAAGCGCGTATGCAAACTAGGGTTTGCTGAAGTCTATGGTAAGAAATGTCTGATCTGTTCTGCTGTGTTACTGCTATCTGTATTCTACAGTGCTGAGTTGTCTGTATCAGTTTGGTTGTACGATTGAGCTTAAATGTATGAGGAGTGGGTCCAGTCTGAAAATATGATGAAACGTGGCCTACAAGTTGTGTTCTTTTGAAGTTGTTGGATCCAGTGTGAAAATTGATGAAACATGGTCCATAGAGGTGCTGAGGGTTGTAGCCTTCAATCAGGGGGTTGTAGCTCCCTTCCAGGTGAGGCTGGTAAATGAGATCAGGGGGTCGTAGCTCCCTTCCAGGAGAGGCTGGTAAACGAGTCAGGGGGTTGTAGCTCCCTTCCAGGAGAGGCTGGTAAACGAGCGCAGGTGGGTGCCTACGTGTTGGTAGGAGTCTGCACCAGCACATATGTTGTAAGATGCTTTCTCTATAATAAAATATTGAAGGCTGAGCAACTGCAGCGGTGGTTTTCTCCCGACTTGGGTTTCCACCTAAAAATCCTGGTGTTCATGTGTGATGCTTTGTGTGATGGTTTATTCTGTTCTTACTGCACATGTTTACTGTTTATTGAACATCTGATGAATAAATGATGGAATGATATAAGTGAAGAATTAATGACATAATTAGTTCTCTGTGTATACGCGAGTTTCATAAAGGGTATCCGCGTATACACGCGAGTCTGTATCAGGAAAGTAGCGTATGGGTTTTAGAAGCAAGAAAAAGTAAAAGTTTTGAATATGCAGTAAATACTGATTCACCCCCCCTCTCAGTATTTTTCCCAACATAAACAGCAGGAAGGTTCAGATTTAGCAGACTATGATTGCAAAGTTGAAGGTTGTGAGGAAGATATGGATGATGTTGGCAGTATTGAGGAAGACACTATAACTCTTGAAGGAGGATTCAAAATTTCTGCTAAAATCTTTGACAATAACTTTGATTATCATAAAACAAGAGTAAAGTGGCTATGGGAGTTACATAGATAGAGGGCAGGAGGAATAATAGGAGATGAAATGGGTCTTGCAAAAAATATTCAGGTGATAGCCTTTTTGGCAGCTCTGCACTTCAGTGGTATGTATAAACCTAGCATAATTGTATGCCCAGTAACTCTCTTACGCCAATGGAGACGAGAAGTCCTAAAGTGGTACCCACACTTCCATGTTGCAATATTGCACGATTTTGTTCCAGTATCTTCTTGGAAGACAAATAAAGCAAAACAAAAAAAGGGTGATGATGAAGATGAACCTTTATTACTCAGTGACAAGGAGGAATTCTAGCCTGTTAAAGGTCCAAACAAGTGGGATATTTTAATTAGTCGTATAATAGAATCTTGGTATGGGTTTCTCATCACTACTTATGAACATCTTCGTCTTCTAAGGGGAAAATTATTGGACATGGAGTTACATGATCAACAAACCTGAAGCAAAATTGGAACATATTTATGTTCAAAGACTATGGGAGACATGTGCTTAGAGGTTTGACCTAGGCATCCTACAATCTTCAATAGTAAATAAAAGAGAGGGAGCTTTCACATAGGTAACCTCGAAAGAACATGATGAAAATTTTGTTCAAGGAAGATAATGAGATAAAAATATCAACGACTATGATAACATTGGTGACTACGTAATAATCGTTATTCATTAACCTAAACAAGATAAAAAAAAGGATAATTTACTCAATTTAGCATGCATCAATACTATCCACACTAAAAGAGAACTATCCACATCAATACTATCTCTGATGCAACTAGAGATTATGCTCTTCTGGACAAATATGCCCAACAAATTTTTGTTTCGTAGATGTCACAGGAGTTTTTGCTTTGTAGCTATAAGAGGCCTGCGCACATTATGGCTGTTGCCTGTTAGCTTCAGTTTACAGTAGTAAGTTATTTGTCTTGTGACTTTGAGGATTTGACACCTCAGCTCTGTCATTTACATGGGTATACTTGTTCTCTTCTCACTTGGAGTTGAGATCCCCTTGTTGTGTAGGGTTTTTTTCATTCACAATGCAATGCCCCAATCTCTGATCAAGAAAGACAAGTTTATCACAATTGTATCCTCAAGATCATAGTCACCCTAACTCATCACAACCATTGGTGCATTCTGTTCATGTACTTGAAGATCCACTAATAGAATTGTGGATGGATCAATTTGTTGGGACATTTTGAAAACACATGACTAGATGTTCTTGCTGTAAAATCAGATTGACACAGTTTTGGGTAGATGCTTGTAGCTCATTTTGACTTAGTTTTTTGATCTATTGCTATATAGTGTTAATGTCCTCCAGGGAAAAATCAGTATCATCTCCTTTGGATACCATGGCAATTAATAAAAACTTAGAAAGCTCATATGAACATTGTACTAATATTGCATGTCCTTATGCTGCTTGTTGGATCTACCGTGTTTCTCAACCCCTACCGGGCAAGCTTCCCACATGCCAAAATGGTGGCTAAAATTTGGCTCCAAGTGTCCTTGGAACCACATGAGAACCCTTGAATCCCATCGAAATGAAAGTTGTGCAAGAAACCAGTGAGCCAATGCAACCATGTAATGATTGTCGGCACAATGAAACTGTCTGTGTTTGATCATGATAAAATAGGGACACATCGAAGCTTGAATGGTCATGTGTTTTAATCTTTGCCATAAGTGTATTAAACCACTTGTGTTCACTTGTTTTTCATTTTATGAAAACAGTTCATAAGAAAAAATTGAATTCACATGCTGTCATATTCTCTAGATCAACCTTCTCTTCATATTGTCTGAATTTACCATATTTATATGTAGTCCAAAACTACATTTCTCCATTCTTATCATCATCAAAAGTGATTTTGTTCTCAAAAAAATTGAAAGTGAAACAATTGATATTTTATTCTTAAAACTTGTTTTTGAACATTTTCTTGATTCCATAGGCACAACCAAAGTCTTGATGAGCCCACCCGATTGTACAGAAGACATCAAAATTTTGAAATATATTTTGCTGAAAGTTTCAGAAATACTTACCAACACATCAATATTTTGAAATATCTTTTGCTGAAAATTTTAGAAATACTTACCAACGTCATCTTGAAACAGAGACCTGGTCCATCGAAACTGTAGTGATCCATGGCTTCAACTTTTGTTAACCTTGGGAGAGAAATGGGAATTTCAATCCCCCGAATTTCAATTCCATTATACACCATGTCATATTCAAAACTTCAACTTTGGAGAGGTCTGACAGTTTTGTTCACAAGTGAAAGATCATACCCTGTCTTGTTCAAATCCCATATTTGAGCTGTCCTTATTCAACACTTCGATATGCAAGTAAGATTAAGCCCACCTTCATACTCGCTAGAGAAAATACTATTATTTTCCTGAAAACAATCATATACTAGATGGTGAAAATGGTTCAAATATTTGATGGGCATTTTAACAATACATTCCTCATCATTAAAAAATTGTAAATTCATAAGTGCTCTGTTTTTTGGCAGTATTCATCCTCATCATATCAAGGGTTGTCATCATCATTTGGAACAACAATTTGAAAAAACCTGAGATTTTCTTTCAGATAAGTTCTGTCATCTTCATCGACACTGGCTTATCAGATTCTATTCTTCTTATGAGAAGTGAATTTCCCTCCTTGATTATCTGCTCTTTTGCCGTCATCAGATCCACCATATCTCGTAACAAACCTGAGATAGGGTCAAAGTCAGACTTCCCTCTTGGTGGTCATCATCAAATACTGGTGGCCCTTCAAAGCACAATGTATATATGATATGATCTACCTCTATTTTGTCCCAAATATAAGGTCTGATCCAAATCTATGATAAATTATTACGAGTCTCAAGGCTAGTGTTCAAGATGATCACATGTTGTTACCTTAACACCAAAAAATCGATCAACTCCGAATTTTTATGTTTAATTACAAGTCCCCTTTTTAACTACCAAGTTTCTTGGTTGGTTGGAAGATAATAGAGGAACATTATAATCTGTACCTAGCTTCTTCTGCGCAGAAGTAGATCATCATGCTTCAGAGGGACTTCAAAACTTACTTTCTTTAATGCTGGACAAAATCTCAACTTTGATGATGATTTCTTCACCAATCCCACTGCTAAAGCTTATTATAAGAACCATGTTAAGGTAACAGAGTGTATAAATTTCTGTCTCTTGTCTCATTATATGCGTACATTTATTTTGTTATGTGTACACACATACATAGACTAATTAGCATACAGTAGCTACACACACAAAGAAGTAATCAAATCTGCATTCAACAATGCATTTTCTTGTAGACTGTGTTGACTAGAGTGAACAACATTACTGGAGTAGCCTACAAGGATGAGCCTACAATATTTTCATGGGAGCTCATGAACGAGCCTCGTTGTCAAAGTGATCCTTCTGGGAGGACCATCCAGGTCAGATATCACCTTTTTTCTTTGGATCAGAACTGGAAAATGGAAAGAAAATGTATTCAGAGATTCAAACAAGGATGTTAGTTTAAGGTCTCGATTCTATTGTTGAACACCAGATATTCTAGATTCATAGTTTGGTAGAGTTATGTTCTCCATAAATTGTTTAATTTTGGAGTAAATTCCACTTTCTTAATTAAATATCATAATTTTAATAATGAAAATTTTCAATTTTACAAATTCTAAAATTCTAAATAAAAATAAATTCGGATAATCCAATCTAATTGAGACAATTGCAGTATATCTAACGATGAGTAAAAAATTCCTATTAAAATTATAAAAATACTCACTGGAATCTCAGAAAATATCCCATGACAGATATAAAAATGCTTAATGGAATCTTAGAACTTTTGCTCAAAACCAGACATAATCATCATCAAATTTGATTAAAATGCTTAAAAATTTTAACAAAATTTATTATAATTCAAATTTGACCGGTGAATTTGATCTCAAATTCCAACCTTGAGGGCAAATTCTAGTCCATCCTGACACATTGAGTGATGAAGACACATTCCCATGTGGGCATTCATGAAATATCTTATGCCATTCTCAGACAATGTCTTCTTGGCCCCCAAACCTTAACTCATGCTTCCAGCTTTTCACCATTATCAACTTTGTATGCTACGTACTAAGTTCTCAGATCTTCATCTCTATATACTCTTCTCTAGTGTGCCATTGAATCTCAAAGTTTTTCCTGGTTATCAGATCTGCTAGCTAATGTAGAGACACTCATTAAGTAGTTTTTACTTCTTTATGAAGTCTAGAGCTTTTTCCAATCAAGTGGTTGGTGCTATGACGATGAGACTTTGGGTTCTTTCCTGTCTGCTCTTTCTTAGCTTTTTTCAGCAAGCTGCAGTAAGAGGAAGTGGGTTTGTGAGGAAAAGGGACACCCACTTTACTGTCAAAAGGAAACCTCTCTTTGTTAATGGGTTCAACTCTTACTGGTTAATGACTGTGGCAACGGATCTAACACAAAGAAATAAAGTTACTTTTGTTTTTCAACAAGCTGCAGCTCATAGGCTTAATGTTGCCAGGACTTGGGCCTTCAATGATGACCAATACCAGGCATTGCAGATTTTCCCTAGTGTATATGATGAACAAGTGTTTTAGGTTTGTGCATGGGGGTTGCATTACATCAAGCCTTCAGGACCTCAGCCCATTTTTTTCAAGAGATTTTGCTTTTAGGTGTTTGGATCTGCTGGCATTGTTTGTTTTAATCTGATTTTTGGGGTTGTTTTGGTTCAGGCCCTAGATTTGTGGTCTTTCAAGCCAGAAAGTATGGTACCAGACTAATACTTAGTCTAGCAAATAATTATGTGAACTTTGGAGGAAAGGCCCAATATGTACAATGGGCTCGCAATGCTGGACAAAATCTCAACTCTGATGATGATTTCTTCACCAATCCCACTGCTAAAGCTTATTATAAGAACCATGTTAAGGTAACATAGTGTATAAATGTCTGTCTCTTGTCTCATTATATGTGTACATTTATTTTGTTATGTGTACATACATACATAGAATAATTAGCATACAGTAGCTACACACATAAAGAACTAATCAAATCTGCATTCAACAATGCATTTTATTGTAGATTGTGTTGACTTGAGTGAACAACATTACTGGAGTAGCCTACGAGGATGAGCCTACAATATTTGCATGGGAGCTCATGAACGAGCCTCGTTGTCAAAGTGATCCTTTTGGGAGAACCATCCAGGTCAGATATCACCTTTTGTCTTTGGATCAACTCTGGAAAATGGAAATCAAATGTAATCAGAGATTCAAACAAGGATGTTAGTTTAAGGTCTCGATTCTATTGTTGAACACCAGATCTTCTAGGTTCATAGTTTGGTAGAGTTATGTTCTCCATAAATTGTTTAATTTTGGAGTAAATTCCACTTTCTTAATTAAATATCATAATTTTAATAATGAAATTTTGCAATTTTACAAATTCTAAAATTCTAAATAAAAATAAATTCAGATAATCCAATCTAATTGAGACAATTGCAATATGTCTAACAATAAGTAAAAAATTCCTATTAAAATTATAAAAATACTCACTAGAATCTCAAAAAATATCCTATGACAAATATAAAATTGCTTACTGGAATCTTAGAACTTTTGCTCAAAGCTAGACATAATCATCATCAAATTTGATTAAAATGCTTAAAACTTTTAACAAAATTTATTATAATTCAAATTTGACCGGTGGATTTGATCTCAAATTCCAACCTTGTGGGCCAATTCTAGTCCATCCTGACACATTGAGTGATGAAGGCACATTCCCATGTGGGCATTCATGAAATATCTTATGCCATTCTCAGACAATGTCTTCTGGGCCCCCAAACCTTAACTCATGCTTCCAGCTTTTCTCCATTATCAACTTTGTATGCTACGTACTAAGTTCTCAGATCTTCATCTCTATATACTCTTCTCTAGTGTGCCACTGAATCTCAAATTTTTTCCTGGATAGCAGATCTGCTAGCTAATGTAGAGACACTCATTAAGTAGTTTTTACTTCTTTATGAAGTCTAGAGCTTTTTCCAATCAAGTGGGTGGTGCTATGACGATGAGACTTCGGGTTCTTTCCTGTCTGCTCTTTCTTAGCTTTCTTCAGCAAGCTGCAGCAAGAGGAAGTGGGTTTGTGAGGACAAGGGGCACCCACTTTAATGTCAATGGGAAACCTCTGTTTGTCAATGGGTTCAACTCTTACTGGTTAATGACTGTGGCAACGGATCTAACACAGAGAAATAAAGTTACCTCTGTTTTTCAACAAGCTGCAGCTCTTAGGCTTAATGTTTCCAGGACTTGGGCCTTCAACGATGGCCAATACAAGGTATTGCAGATTTTTCCTGGTGTATATGATGAACAAGTATTTCAGGTTTGTGCATGGGGGCTGCATTACATCAAGCCTTCAGGACCTCAACCCATTTTTTTCCAAGAGATTTTGCTTTTGGGTGTCTGGATCTGCTGGCATTGTTTGTTTTAATCTGATTTTTGGGGTTGTTTTGGTTCAGGCTCTGGAATTTGTGGTCTTTCAAGCCAAAAAGTATGGTATCAGACTAATACTTAGTCTGGAAAACAATTATGTGAACGTTGGAGGAAAGGCCCAATATGTACAATGGGCTTGCAATGCTGGACAGAATCTCAACTTTGATGATGATTTCTTCACCAATCCCACTGCTAAAGCTTATTATAAGAACCATGTTAAGGTAACAGAGTGTATAAATGTCTGTCTCTTGTATCATTATATGCGTACATTTCTTTTGTTATGTGTACACACATACATAGAATAATTAGCATACAGTAGCTACACACACAAAGAACTAATCAAATCTGCATTCAACAATGCATTTTATTGTAGATAACGATGAGAATGCCCTAATAACACCGAGAGAAACGAGGTGCATTATACAACTCAAATATGGGTGTGATGGAGTGAATCTTGACGATGCATTGGGTGTCACCTCTGGCTCTAAAGTAGATTCTACATATTCACATGCTGTAGCGCCGACTGATTTCATGCAGGTGCCCGATCTATTCTCAAATAATGATCGAAAGGCCGATTCTGTCTTGTGCCTTGTCTCTTGAACCTCAATTGCCGGTTGGATGAACATGAATGTAAACTATACTCCCAAACACCCTGAAATGAGACACATCTGGTTTATCCCCTATGAAATATTCCTAGTATTGTCCTCGAACACCTTTTCTAATTGTCGCCACGACTTGTTTCACTCGATCCGCTATGTCAGTTAACTGGGTGTCCTGAATATGGACACTAGCACAGCCAATCAAAACCTTGTTCAAGTATGGACCTTCAGATATGGAACCTCAACCTTCACAACCTAGAGGTAGATATCAAACCCAGGTTTAGATGGGTCTGTGCTAATCTTGCACCCAGAAACCTTGAACTCCTTCCGAGGTGAAGAGATGTAAAGATAGGCAAGACCATGATGGTGCATGATATTCATGGTTTATGCCCAATAACTGCATTCTGTGATATGTATATTTCATTTCCTACAGTAATTAGCCATACATAGGGCAGACTATGACTGCAAAATTATGATGCCAAACTCTTTACCTTAAGCATTGAGGACCACAATGAAGGCTAATTCAAGAAGGCTTATGATGCATAGCTATCATGAATATTTGATGGATTATTTATTCGAGAAAGGGAAGGAAGGTGCATACCATTGAAAAAACTAGCGAAAAGTGTGGTGCGTCTGTGTTATTAGTCGGCGTTGGAGTCTGAGAGCGAGCTTGTACATGCGCTTTAGGCCGAGCACGTAGGTTGTGGCGAGTGTTATCTCCCACAACACCATCTCTTTAGAAGTGTATCTTTGCTATATACGAACTATGGGAGGCCCTAACGGACCAGAGAGGGACGGACCAGAGAGGGTTAGCCTCGCTAAGCCAGCAAGAAGATCGGTGTGCACAAAGCCCAGCCACCTCTTCGAACTAGTGAAAAAATGGGCGAATCACTCTAACCCCTCCCTCCGACCCTATAAATCCAGGCGAATGCCATGGAAATCTGGAAAATCGGGGGCGAATTTCATGTTTCCAGTTTTATGCGCCCTTTTTTTGGTGGGCTAATATTTAATAATTAATTATTTTTAAAATATTTATTGGGCTAACTTTATTAAACTATAGAAAATGGATTTTAAATAATAAATTCGACCTAATAAAATTTAAAATCCCTTAAAATTCACCTTTGGGCTAAAATTCGCCCCTAAAATTTTCCCTGCTGTCGGGATGGGAGCGACTTTGGTCGGATCTTGTGCAGGAGGAGATAAGGCGGGGTACCAGGGATGGATCTTCATCAAAGAATGAAGATGAAGAGAATTGCGCTTTGGCTACCAAAGCAAGAAAAGGGAAGGGGAAGAAATCTTCTTCAAAATCTGGTGCTAAAGGCAAGAAGCAGGATTTGTCCAAAGTGAAGTGTTTTCACTGTCATGAACATGGACATTTCGCCACTAACTGTCCTTAGAGGAAGAAGAAAAACCAGGCTGCTGGATCTGCAGCTAGAGAGGCCTTAGCCTCACAATTTGAGCTTGATTTCTCCTTGATCGCTTGCTTGGTTTCAAGCTGTATGGGATCGGGGTGGTATCTTGATAGTGGTGCGTCTTTCCATATGATGAGAGACAGAGAGTTGTTTAGTGACTTGGAGGAGAAGGACCTCCAGATGCATATAGAGATGGGCGATGATGGTCGGTACAATGCGACTGGCATTGGGACCATTACCTTTGAGAGGGAGTCTGGTAATCCATTCTTGTTGAAGAATGTTATGCATGTTCCAAGTCTGAAGAAGAACTTGGTCTCAGTTGCAATGCTAGAAGACAAGGGTTATGATGTTGTTTTCAGTGAGGGAAAAGCCTTCCTTTGACATAAAACAATGGGTCAAACCAAGAAGATAGGGGTTCGAATTAAGAATCTCTACAAGCTGGAGGTAGATGGTTGTGCTGCAATGGTGGGAAAAGCATAAGAAGTACTGAGCCAGGATGAGGGCGAATTATGGCACAGGAGATTGGGCCATCTTCACCATGGCACTTTGAAGATTTTGTAGCAAATTTCTACTGAAATTCCCAAGGGTAATCTTGCGCAGTCAGATCAGTGCAAGGGATTTACTTAGGGTAATTTTGTGAAGACCACCTTTCATGAGAAGGAGAACCGTGCTTCGGTGATCCTGGAGAGAATTCACACAGACGTGTGTGGACCATTCTCGGTTGCTTCAACAACAAAACACAAGTATTATGTGATATTTTTTGATGACTATTCTCGTAGATGCTAGATCTTCTTCTTGCAGAAGAAGAGTGAAACGTTCTCAAAGTTCTGTGAGTTCAAGGCATTGGTGGAGAAGGAGTCGGGGAAGCAAGTGAAAGCTCTACGGAGCGATAATGGTGGTGAATACATCTCTGGCGAATTCAAAGACTACTGTAGCAAAGAAGGAATTCGAAGATAACTCATATCGCCTCATAACCCATAGCAGAATGAGGTTGCGGAGAGAAAGAACAAAACAATTGTGGGTGCTACACGAGCGATGCTACATGACTAGGGCCTACCAATTCACTTGTGGGTGGAAGCATGCAACACTGCGGTTTATATGCAAAACTATTGTCCTCATAGAGTACTTGGCATGAGTACAACCGAAGAAGCTTTTACTAGTAAGAAGCCTGATATTTCTCATTTGAAGATTTTTGGCTCACCTGTTTACATTCATGTGACAAGGGACACCAAGAAGAAGCTGGAGCCGACTTCAGAAGTTGGGATATTTGTGGGGTACACAGAAACACCCCATAATTATCGTGTGTATTTTCCAGACAGTCATATGACTGTTGTGCGACGGGATATAAAATTCAATGAGGTGAAAGCCATGAAGTTGTCGCTTGAGAGGGAGCTACACTTGCATGCGGAGGAGGAACTTCTTGTTCCCAAAGATAAGCCTCTAGATGTGGATCAGCCACAAGAGGAGATTCATGGAGTGGAGGAGTCCACTCATGCAGAACCAAACATCAGACAAGGCAGAAAGCGTACCACAGAAGTTGAGAGACTGAATCTTGATGCGGCACAAAATGTAGGAGTCCCTACATCACAGCGTAGACAGAGACAGTCACCTGATTGATATACTGGATACATGGCTCTTATGAGCAAGTGTATTGTGACAGAGCCATATTCTTTTGAAGAAGCAGTGCAAGAGCCCACATGGGTAGATGCCATGGTGGAGGAGTATGACTCCATTGTCAGAAACAATGCTTGGGAGATTATTCCAAGGCCGGTGGGAAAATCAGTTGTAGGATCAAGATGGATCTACAAGGTAAAACAAGCTGCTGATGGGAGTGTCGAGAAGTATAAGGCAAGATTTGTTGCCTGGGGCTTCTCGCAGATTGAGGGGATTGAATATGAATAAACCTTTGCACTTGTCGCACGGTATTCTTCCATACGGACCATCCTTGCTCTCTCAGCGCAGATGGGTTGGCACATTCATCAGATGGATGTGAAGACTACGTTCCTTAATGGGATCATTGAGGAAGAGGTGTACATTGAGCAGCCTGAAGGATTTGAGATCTTCAGTAGCGAGTCGCATGTGTGTAGGCTCAAAAGAGCGCCGTATGGGCTGAAACAAGCACCCCATGCTTGGTACACTCGGATTGACAACTATTTCACTGGACTTGGCTTCACCAAGAGTGAGGTGGATGCAAACCTATACCAGATTGTGGTGGAGAGTAAGATTTTAATCATTGTACTTTATGTTGATGATTTAATACTAACAGGTGATGAGCAGTTGATAAACTCATGCAAGGCAGATCTTGCAAAGGAGTTTGAGATGAAGGATTTGGGCCTCCTTCATTATTTCCTTGGATTGGAAATATGGCAACGGGAAGGTGAACTATTTGTGTCTCAAGTAAAGTATGCCCGGGAGATAATGGAGAAATTTAACATGCAAGGCTAGAAGCCTATCGACACTCCTCTTCCAAGAAATTGGAAGAAAGAGGATGCTACATCAGCAGAGGTAGTGGATGCCACTATTTATCGACAGTTGGTGGGTTTGCTCATGTATTTAGTCAATACAAGACCAGACATATGCTATGCGGTGAACCAACTTTCACAAGCGATGGTTAAGCCTACCAAGCTCTTTTGGAAGGTAGGCAAGCATGTCCTGAGATATCTCAGGGGCACATCTGAGTATGGTTTATGGTACAGACAGACGGATGAAGTGAAGTTGTATGGCTTCATGGATGCAGATTGGGTAGGAAGCCCAACAGACAGAAAGAGCACATCAGGGGGGATTTTCAGTATTGGATCTACGGTAGTTTCTTGGTACAGTAAGAAACAAAGATCCATGGCACTCAGTTCAGCGGAAGCGAAATACATGGCAGCAAGTCAAGCTGCATGTGAGGCTATCTGGATGAGGAAGATCTTGGTTGGTTTGTTCAGCTCACATTTAGATCCCACGATGATTCATTGTGATAATCAGAGTTGCATTAAACTCTCGGTTAATCTTGTGTTTCATTATAGATCTAAACATATTGATATCCAGTATCATCATATTAGATATTGTGTGCAGCGGAAGATCATGTTGCTTCAGTACATTCTTAAGGAGGATCAAGATGCAGATATTCTGAAGAAGGCGCTCACCAGGAGAAAATTCGAATACCATAGAGGCAGGATCGGGGTGAAGGATAATCCCTATCTTGTTGAGAGGGAGTGTTGAGATTCAACAAGATGATGAGCTCAATGAAAAGAGTCGCTTTCACTAAGTGGGCCCGCAGGCTATTTTTGGCACAAGTCTATTTTTAGGCTATGTCTATTTTTAGACATGGTGATCATATTTCAGAAGTTGCAGGATGCTATTTGTGGATGGTTGATCAAGTTGGAAAAATAGATGAAATTATATTTTTATAATATTGGGCGAAGTCTATTTATAGATCGCTGATCTAAAAATAGATGCATGTTGATTATTATTAGCTCTTAATAATATTCAGACTCTAAACAACAACTTATTCTCTTGGAGCACTTCAGTTCTGTGCACAGATGTGGCACATTAGTGGACTGAGGGAATTATGCAATTCCCAAGGGTTTACTGGAGCTAATGCATGGAAGACTCAGTTAGAACTCAAGTGGCAGAGTTATGACACAGTTGGAAGAAGTAGTTATGGAGTTCTATTTAGTTTAACTCAGTTAGACTCATTTGAGCTAGTTGTATCTAGTCTAACTGATTGATACACTAGTGAGAGTGGAGTGAATTAATTAGTTAATTAATTCACAAATAATAACTCATTAATCAACTGAACAATACAGTAGTTAACTATAGTGCATGGCAGTTTCAGTGGAGACCCAATGGAGAGATAGGTGAAAGGGAAAGATAGACTATCTGTTGTGACTATAGTGATGCATTGATTGAATCACACACACATTGGATTTGCCAATGAGGATTGCGCAGTCAAGGAAAGGGTATTTCGAATTCATTCAGAGCTATTCTTCAGCAGGGATTGCACAGTGGAGGCAGGCTAGCAGGAGGCAAAGATTGGTGCATGGATTTGCAAGATTGGTCTTGATTAGTGTATGACGATTGTACTGTACTGAGGGCTTGTGATAAGCTTTGTATGAGATTGTCATATGATCTCCATGTTACATAATATATAGTTGGGGTTTTCAGCTTCAGGCTTTCCCGGTTAAAAACTGTGTTATGTGCGATTGATTATTTTTGTTTATGCTTCACATGTGTGTGCAATTAATTTTCCGCAAAAGATTAATAAGTGGAATAGATTCAGTATCTTGCATAAAGTTAAATAGTGTGAGATCAGGTGGATCTAGGACATATGCATGCTTAGTGCATATAATTTCTACATTTTGGACATTCCTACTGGCATTTATGATATCAACTCATTCATTTTTTGAGATTTTCATAATCTTCTTGAAAATTTAACATGACAATAAACTATTTAATTTTTATATTTATATATGAAAAATAAATATAACAAAAGTGATATTTATAAATGATTGCTTTCTAGTAATATATACATACAATTCTAGAAAAACATTTAAAGAAAAATTACTTTTTCATTTCTTATTTTTTGTTGTTGTACGTTTTTGCTATTAAAAGTCTGACATGTCTCATAGACCAATTTTTTGGAAACTCTTCTTGTAGTTTAGATAAAATTTGGTTCTTGGAATCATTGGATTATTTTTTGTATTGTAAGTGGAAATAACGTCTAACATTCATTCCACTAGATCCCTCAAACTTCTGTAAAAGTTTCCCCCCCTTTCGTTAACCTCCACCACCACTCCAGATGAGCTAAGGAGCAATTTATTTTCATTTGCATGTTTTATTTATTTTCATTTTCTTAGAACAAAATTCCTTTTTTTAGTTGTTGGTCCCTGTAGAACGTTAAACATATGTGAATTAATAGATTATTTGAAAAATGTTATCTAATAATTTTAAGTATATTATTAATGAAAATTAAAAAAGAAACTCATATTGGACCGATAGTATTTTTTCATTCACCTGATCCATCCTTTTGCAATTTTTTCATTAAGCTTTTATGCTTTTCTGGTCCTAGATCATAAATAATCTTATTGAGCTTCGTCATTTTGTGGCTTTGAATGATACACACTAAACAATACATATTAGTTAAACTTACATATAGTTCAAAAATAATAATTTTTGTAAATAATTTACAAAGAACTTGCTTTTTTTCTTTTCTTGATGTGCTATCATTATTTTTGTTACTTGATCTCTTGTCAGCCATTTATTTATCAATATGAAACCTATACCATACTATTCACTAATATATTTTACAAATAAATCATAAAATTTTCAGGAAAAAAAATATATTAAGAAACCAGTGTGCTTTTAATGTTGTATGCACTGACGTCAGTGCGACGTGTTCTTATAAACACACCGCCAAAACAGTAGAAAAACGGTACAATGATCTATGTCAACAAGGAGCACCGATGTGTTATATTTTAACCAACACACCGATTAACACAGAAAAATTAATAAAAATCCTCTAGTGTTAGTTTTTGTAGCATATGATGTCGTGGAGGGGGCGGTGTGACATATCCTTATAAACACACCGCGCAAACAGGGGACCACCATACGGTCCTCTCTGTCAACAAGGAAACCCAGTGCGTTATATTTTAAACTGTGCACTGATTAATACAGACATAAAATAAAAAATTGTTTTTGACAAATAGTACGTGCGTAGTGCGCTCATTAGTGGAATTTTGAGGTCTAAAATGGGTCTCCTAAGGAAATAATAAAATAATAGCTAAAATAATAAAATAATATTTATGAATTTACAATTCATTTTTTGCACCACAATCCATGTAACCATAGTTAAATTCAATTCAAAAGTTGTACCAAAATAAAATTAATAAAAAATTGTATTGATGTGATTATAAATAAGAATGAGTTTTTCAAGAAAAAGTCATTATCATTGAACAACTAATGCATTTGTCATTTGTACTTAAATAACTTAAAATAAAATATAAATATAAATTTATAAAATTTTAATTATATTATATGCTATTAATTAAAATTTATATTATTTAAATTGTATAATAACATGTAATTAATATATTATATAAAAATAATATAATATAATATAATAAATGTATAGGGATATGCATTGCTTATTTCAAGAAATATGAAATGACAATAATATATTTTTATTCAAAAAGTGTGAAATGACATTTATTATGAGTACTTTACTTTGACTTTAAAAGTATTTAGAGCACTATCATGGTTAAACATGAGTATTTATCCACCATTGAGAATATGACAAATAAGTACCTTTAACTCAAACAATGCTACCTTAACCATTAGGGATGATGTCATCTCCTAAAATGTGATTGGTTTTCATAAAATGAATTTTGATTGCACATTTTCTATAGGAGGCCCATTTTAGACCTCAAAATTCCTCTAATGATAATGAAATAGCGCAGCGGTGCCCTATTTTACATATGGCGCACAAATTAAAAAAATATGTTTTTAAATTTTTTTATCAAACAGTACGTGCGTGGTGCTCTGTGTTAAAACAATGCACCAGTGCGCTTTGTTTACACAAGGTGCATCGATTAAAAAAAGTCATTTTTTTAAAAATTTACGCAAGGGTCGACATGGATTGAGATCCGACTATGTAAGTCGTCCCGTGGGTTAGATGTCATAGGCCTATATATATAACAATTCAAACCCTATAAATATAAAATGAAAAGCCCTAATTCTGAAATCACATAAACAAGAAGAAGCAAGGGCAAAAACAAAAAGAATCAAGGGTTTAGCATAAAATGGATATATATATATATATATATATATATATATATATATATATATATATATATTTTTTAATTTTTTTGAAAATGAACAGTAGATTTAATTTTTTTATTTAATGCGTAAAAAATACTGCAGAAAATGTAAAAAAAACTATAAAATTTAATCGCCTTGTTTGAAATTCTATGCTACAGGGGTTTGAATCACCAGAGGTTTGGAATTCTGATTGTCAAAATAGTTATGTTCGAATGTATTTCGCTGCTCCACAGTGCTCTCGTGCTCTCTTTCTCCTCCAGGTATGTCTCGTGAAAATCTCTCCCTAAATTTTTTTGCAAAAATAATGAAATAATGAAAAGTGTTTACTATTTAAAGAATTGTTTTACGAAATTAGATTTTTTGAAAATAATGAAAAGTGTTTAGTATTTAAAGAATTTTTTTATGAAATTAAATTTTTCGAAAATATTTCGCCGCCCATTTTTTAATTTACCGTTTTTTTTTTCCACTTTAAAAAAATATAGTTGCGTTTTTTTTATTTACAACTATTTGGCTCCGGTGCGTCAGTTAATAACACTGACCCGGTGTGCAGTAACTCAAAACGCACCAGTGCGATTATCTGTATATTAGCACCGATAACAATAAGTCCATTTTTAAGGCACCGAAATTAATTTTAGGTGTGTACTTCAAAATTTATTGTTGATTTTGCTCAAATGCAGGGAGAAAATATCATAATTTATATTGAATGGACAATTCTTCAAAATCCAGCTTGTTCCATAATATTTCTCAAATTCAATTGCGAAGTTCTCCCTATCCATCTCGAGACGTAATATTTACTTTAGATTTTATTTATATTTTCATTATCTAACTGAATTTATGTTTTTAATCCATGTCAACCAACTTAATAAAATTTATAATTAATGTATACAAATTTGCAGGTTCATGCAGATAATTCAGAATCGAGTTCAAATGCACAAAATATTCAAACAGCTCCAAAACGTCGGAAGCTCTTATCAGGAGCAGCATACCGCAAGGCGGATTTGGTAGATGAAAATGGACATCTGCTCCACCCTGCCAATTGTAACAATATTGCATCTTCTAGCCACAATCCTAGGACAATGTTGGTAATAATAATTGTTTGGTATATTAATGTAATTATTTCAACGTCAAACCAATTAATCAGGCATTGTGAACGTGCTTACTAATTGATATCATAGATTTTGTACTAATCATGTTCAAATATATATTTTTGAAATTATTAGGATTCTAGTGATGATGAGCGACTTACCTACCATCTTCCTTTGCACCCCACGACAATGTCAAATCGAGAGAAGGCCGAATTAAGAGAAAAAAACGGAGAGGAACGATACCATGAATGGTTTAATCAATCACCTATTCAATTCCCACTACGTCCAGATTCACCAATTAGGAATAACTACATCAATAGTAGTTCTTCACAAGCTGGCAATGTAGGCAATCAAATAGAGGTTGGTATGGATGATTACTCAAGGGATACGACTGCCATGGAGACAATGTTGTTAGATGCATTCCAGAACGATGATCAGCTAGGGGATGATGCTCATATTGCTGACACCTTTTTCGAAAGCCTTAAATTGCTTCCACCACCCCTCTCTTTGGACCTGGCGGTCAGTCAAAGTCTACCCAGTTGGGGACAACAATGTTACTGTACAGCTTGAAAGCAATGTTTGGCTTGCCGAATGCATGTTTATCGGAAATTTTGAGGTAAGTTATAACCATAAAGTCCTCCCTTATATTTTAAGAAATATAATCACATAATGAAAATTACAAATGGTCAATTTTATGAACGTTAATAATTATATCGGCATTAATGTACATTTAATATTGTCCATGATCACCAAATACAAGTTATTCAAAGAAAACGTTCTTCCGAGTGATAACGTCTTTCTCGGTAGCTGCGAAGAGGTAAAGAAATTGTTGAAAATGTTGGGTGTTGAGTACATATCGTATCATGCATGTCCAAATGATTGTATTCTATATAAAGGAGAATATGCAGACAAAGAGATATGTTCGAAATGTGGGCATGACATGTATGATAAATAAAAAAAAAAGGGTAAATTATGTGGTCCTCCTTTTAAGATATTGAGGCACATGCCTATAATCCCAAGGATTCAAAAGCTCTTTCATTGCAAATAATTAGCTATGTTGCAGGGATGGAATGACCCACACAGAAGTGAGTTTGGTGTTATGCAAATCCCAACAGATTCAATATCCATGAAGCATATAGAGGATACATGGCCCAAAAAATTAAAGAATGAAGTACGAAGTCTACAACTTAGCATAGCCATGGATGGCGTCTACTCATATTCCCCCTAGAATACCAACTATTCTATTTGGCCTGTAGTAGTGATCAATAACAATATCCCTCCATGGTTATTCGTGAAGAATGCACATCTTATGTTGGCTCTCATAGTCCTGGTAGAAGACAAGTGAAGAATACAAATGTCTACTTACAACCATTGCTAGATGAATTGAAGGAATTACGGGATGGGATAAATGTATACAATGTATCAAGCCCCATCGCAGCATTATATCGATCATTTAAAAGAAAATATGCCAAAAATATGCCCCAACAGTTGGGTTGCTGACCAAGTCAGAGAGAAATACGGTGCCACTGGTCGTTACTCGCGTGCTGAAGAGGATGTGCTAAATGTAGGGATTGGGTGCTCCCACTCGGTAATAATCTATTTAATAATGTACATTTGAAACTTAATAATGCACCTTTCAAATGTAATTACATCTATATTTCATATTATAACTGTCTTTTTTTTTGTTTGAATAAGACTAATTCTATTATATGGCACATAAAAATATAGTTCGAAACAATCCCACTGGAGTTGCTATGCTAGCCAATTTCGGTAGGTGTAGAGTTCAAAAACACAAAAAAGGTGACTGCCCCAGTTGGGGAAAGCAGTCCATAGATTGCTTTCCCGAGTGGGGAAACCAACATTTATCCAAATTGGTCCAAAAAATTATCGTGCTGTGCAGGAACCATAAAAACATGAGAATAGAAAAGTGAAACCTAGCTGAGGTAGGAAAACTCTCGAAACTGATTCTGAAGCGGAAAGACATGCTATTGGTCGTGTGGAGGAGGCTCTTCAACTATGAAGCAACCATAGTCTTCAGAGGAGTCCTCTTCCTTCTTCGACAACTGCACTGTGGGCTCTAGCGTTGTAGCAGAACGCACACCTGCATCCATAGCCTTATCATCTTCTGCTGAATTGTCGCTCCTTTAATAGCTGGAGGAACACGTGGCTGGTTTGGTAGGCAGGGCCTCTGATTTTCTGGAATGCTGAGGGTAGGACGAGGGTATGGTAGACTTTCTGAGACGTTTCCGAGAGCCAGAGCCAATAGAGTTGGACGGGACAACTGGAAGGCGCATCGAAAGAGTAGAAAAGATGAGAGGATGGTCCAAAGATCTAATGGAGTCGAAATTGAGCTGGAAAATGGTTAGATTGTCCTCATGGAGGGGGAGATGGCTTTCATCACAAAGGGATATGGGAGGGCGAGAGGACTGGCCTCTGCCATGGCCTCTTCGACAACACATCCTGTGCCTCTGAGGCATGGCGTTGCAGGTGGGCTCTGGAGCGTTGAGGAGAGAAACAAAAATATGGTAGGTTGCCTCAAGCTGTAGAGGAGGCGGGGAATGGACGCTGGGGAGCCTCGGACAAAGACCTGTGGAATGGACAGAGAACCTCAAACTGCAGGAGAAGATTGTAGGACTGAAAGAGTTAGGTGCCATGAAATACTAGGAGGGGCACCAGGCCGGACGAGTGTAAGAGCTCGAGGCAGATGGTTTAATGCAGGCAGCGGGTGAGAAAATTCTCCATTTAATAACATCGGACAGAGGCCGTGCACAACCATGTGGCTGTCCGATGCACCTTGCGGAGGAGCCGCCACGTCCCAGTGCCTAGGGATCACCCGCATCCGGGGTAACTTTTGGGTTATTATAAGACACATGACACTATGATTTTTTAAAAACTTTTTTATAGACGCATTTGTTCCCATCTATGTGGGAATATGTATACCATTTTCTCACAAAAAATGCCGATGATGGGCACATGACACAAGACTATGGAGTGGAAGTCGACTTCGATCAATCTAGTCGATCTAGCCACCGTGATCAAAACCTAGTATGAGGGACATTAGGTTACGTCATAAAGGTACAAGAGATCATTGAAGTGGATTTATCTTCTTTCAAATGTGTTATTTTTAGGTGCAAGTGGTGGGACACCTTTGATCGGAATAATGTAAAGGAAGATCGCGATAGTAGATTGATATGTATCAACTCTAGAAAGATGTGGGATGAAGCTAAGGAACCCTATGTTTTCCCCAAACACTGCAACCATGTGCTTTTTTACCCAGAGATGTTGGATAGAGATTGGTGGTTCGTATTGAGACATGACCCTAGATCAAAACATATTTTTGAGAATAATAGTGTTATCATGCCAAGCGAGCTGGAAGATAATGAGGGCGATCACGAGAACCGAGAGTGATATGGTACATGTGTTATTTCATCATTTATGCTTAGTTACCTTATAAATAAGACTCTTTTTTTCAAAACATTATAATATCTATTTTGAATTAATTGGTAATTTGCATTGTGTTAATGTTAAAATCATTTCACTTGATAATTTGCAATTATGTTGATCTCGAAAACAATGACGTACTGTATAAAGTTCTTTTTTTTTTGGTATGTAAGATCATAATAAAATAATGATAATTTTAAATTACATGAATTTATTTGCATTATTTTCTAAACTTTATTATGTTACAAAAATTCATCTTATTCTAGATTTATTATTTTACAATTATTTACTATTTTACAAATTTACAAATTTAAATTTTTTGACAAAATCATTTCACATTAATACAATTAAAATTTTCACATTAATACAATTAAAACTTTACAAATATTTTACATACAATTAAAATTAGAATTAGAATTACAATTTTACAATTTCACATACAATTACAATTAAAATTAAAATTACAATATTTACAGTTACAATTTTAGAATTTTATATACAATTACAATTTACAATTACAATCAATTCACATTAATACAATTAAAATTTTACAAATATTTTACATACAATTAGAATTAGAATTAGAATTACAATTTTACAAGTTCACATACAATTACAATTACAATTACAATTTTAGAATTTTACATACAATTACAATTACAACTTTAGAATTTTACATAAAATTTACAATTACAATTACAATTTTACAATTTTACATATATACAATTACAATTACAAAAATTTCACATTAACACAACCAAAATTTTATAGATATTCTACATACAATTACAATTAAAATTAGAATTAGAATTAGAATTACAATTTTACAATTTCACATACAATTACTGTGTTTGTATGTTTGGCGCACAAATGTACCAAATCACACTTGCTTAAGAGGGGTGGTTTTTCCCTCTTAAGTTATTGGTCATAGACAGAAAATAGATGGAGTCAAGCAAGTTAGTGGAACATGCTAAAACATAAACATACTAGATAGAGAAATAGCATGCATATTAAAAAATAAAAAATAAAACTAAAACAAATAAAACAAAAGCTCTAAATAGAGTCAAATAACTTCAATAATCCAAACGGCGACGCTTACGTCTCCTCTTATGGAGTACTGGTAGGAAATGAGGATGAATTTTAACCCACAGTGCCAAGGGCCCTTGGAACTATGGACCTCCAAGTCCCGATGCAAGGATGTCTTTACTTCTGAGCTACCTTGGCGCAATGTCTCCCTCTCTATACTATGGTGGACTTAAGTTGTTGGATGGCCAACAACTGAGTCCCCTCTATCTCTGCTCCGGATCACATACTGCTGGTATTGCTTCAATTCTGGCCAACATTACAATGTTCTCTCCTATTGTTAATCTCTTGGTGGCCTTTTATAGGAGAATTAAAATCCTCCTTCTCTCTCTTGGTACATTGTGGATGGTGACCCAAGAGAGGAGGGTGATTCCATTGTGTGCTCCTTTGAGGTCCTAAGGAGGATTGGGCAGCTGTCCTTAGGCGACCTCAAGTGTGGGATCAATGTCATGGAGTGTGTGTTGTCATCCTAGAAATTGACTCCTGCCACACTCAGGACCGCACAACTTTTTGAGTAAAAGCTGCGCAAAGGTGCGCTTATCGAAGATTTTCGCGGGCAAAGGCGCATTTGACTGGTTCTTTCTGTGCGCAATTTGATTTTTCCCTTCAGACCTTGGAGATTTTTTAAATACTTCAGATTCTCTAATGTCTCTCAGCCCTGTAAATCCTTCTTCCTGACATTAAATAATGTCATCTTTGCTTGTACGATTTTCCAGTGATAAGAATTAAAATTAAAATTAAAAATGAAATATTTACAATTACAATTTTAGAATTTTACATACAATTACAATTACAATAACTTCACATTAATACAATTAAATTTTTACAAATATTTTACATACAATTACAATTAGAATTACAATTTTACAATTTCACATACAATTACAATTACAATTACAATTAAAATTAAAATTAAAATTACAATTTTACAATTTTACATATATACAATTACAATTAAAATTAAAATTACAATAATTTCACAGCAAATTAAATATTACAATTACAATTAAAATTTTACATACAATTACATTTAAAATTACAATTACAAATACAGTTACAATTTTACAATTTTACAATTTTACATACAATTAAAATTAAAATTTCAATTACAATCACGACATAATATTTAATAAATATCATGATTTAATATTAAAAATAAACATCACGATCATGATAACCATCGTACAAACATCATATTCGACTAAAAAACATATTCAAATTCGCTAACATCATCTAATCATTGTGATCATGCTCATCTAACAAAACAAAAGCATTATATAACATCATCATAGCACAAACATCAAATATACATCTCATGTCAAATAACTGCTATCACATACACATCTATCTGCAAGATGCACATTAAATGAACATATCTAACATGACCTAACAATATACACATCATGGTGATCACCAACATGTAAATTAAGTACAATTGCAACATGAACATAAAATACATGGACCATATATATATATATATATATATATATATATATATATATATATATATATATATAATGTCAAAAATATACAACTGTAATATAAATGTCAAATATCAGTTGGTGGTACATCATCAATAATAGTACTAGTTGAGGCCTGCTCAGTCAATGGTGCAGCCTCGACAAGCTCAGATAGATGCCGATCATCACGTGCCTGCTGATCTGGCGGTGCCTCATTCTGATTAGGATCAACTTCCTGCTCATGATGACTCGACATGGATGGTCCAGCCTGCTCATGATCATGAGTATTGCTGGATGCTGCAGGCTAGTGATTATGATGACTCAATGTGGACGATCCAGCCTGCTCATGATTATGACTGCTAGATGTTGTAGGCTTAGAAGGTTGACTTGACGTGGATGGTCCAACCTGCTCATGATCATGATTGCTTGTCGATGTTGTAGGCTGCTCATCTGCAGCGCGAGGTGAATGATGATCACTCCCTTGATCGTGATCATCATATGATGCGTCGCTGCTCAACTGTCGACGTACTGCGTCTCGACCACGCTTACGTCGAAGGGCCCTCCTCAACCATGCCACTAAGCTGGTAGCTCCTACAACATGCCACATCAGGGTCAACATATCATGTGGCATGCCTCTCCACATCGCTATCAACCTATCATCGACTTGTATCTCTCTCATAGTGGCCGACCTGACTCGCTCCTCCACAAGTAGTCCATGGAGTTAGTTACACAACTCCATCCTAAATCTAGTGTCAGGCTTACACCTCACACTAGCCGGTACCCGCGAAACATGAGGACCAGGTTTGTCTACATTGGCATGATCCTTGGCATTTGCAATCTCCTGATCATCATCAAGATCTACACCTATATCATTTGGTGGCAGTGGCATCTCATTGCCATCAAATGACCCAATGTATGCAAAATATATAGAAGTACACAACAATAATTAGACAATTTCATTAAACAATTTAATAAAAACAAGTTAAATAACATGTTAGAATAAATTTAAAGAAAACACTAATATTACCTCTATCATCTGGTGGCTCATCATCTGTGAAGAGGATGTTGGCACACCCTCGCCAATCAAAACCAGCATACGGACAAGGGACCAGAACGAAGGCATGCTCATCAACACTGGCTAGCAACTCCAATGCATCATGCGATATCCTCGTGGAAAAGTCTGACTCGCCCCTCTTGGGCATCATTTGTCCCCAAATCTGCATATGTACATGCAACATCAACCTACGAGGTTGTCGAACAAAAGTAGGCCTCGTCTATGGAAACGTCTCAAAAAATAAACAAAATAGCTCTAAAGAAAAAGGGAAGTTCACCCTCCCTTGTGCCTGAGCACGACATCTATCTAAATCTGTACAGAACTGCCACAAAAAAATCATAGACCACCTCACAAGTCATGGCGTCTGTAATAAAGAATCCACATAAAATAAAAGCAGGCAACTAATGCATTGCCTATCACTGGTATGGTGTGCAATGGTTGAAATTAGTAGTGAGAGGCACTTCACCTCCTCTCCACCAAATGCAGTAATCTGTAACTGACCACCGGAGACCTGAAAATCTGCAGGAGACAGTATATCAGTGCTAATGTATCTCTGGGAGTACACCAATTGATTCCCTACTGCATAGCCGACGAGGACCTCTCAGAATGAGGGAAAATCCTTCCCTCTCCTCGATAGGCCAGTAATAAAATAGATGTCCTCCTTAGTGGTTGCTTACCACCGGTTAGAACCAACCCAGAAAGCCTGTCGGTAGGAATTCCACCTGAAGACAAGCTGTCGCAATAACCCACCATGGACCTTTAGGGATGTAGCCTCCTCATAGAACTTGAGGAGGCCTACCTCCCTTAGGAGCGCCTGAGTGGTTGCTATAATAAGGCAAGGGTACATATCTCTCTCCCTATCTCGTCCCTCCCACAAGTGAACCACGTTGTACTGGCCCGCCATATGATGCTGCTATTCCCTCTCTTCTCTCCTTTGACGTCGCTGAATGATTCACATATTAAATACAATTTTTTAAATTAAATGAGACACACACACACACACACACACACACACACACATATATATATATATATATTTGAAAAAGAAAAAAACAGCCGGTGCGCCCAAAAAAATAGGCATGCATCGGTACCGGTGCGTTTTTTTTTATTGCGCACCGGTCGCGGTGCTCCTGGAAATTTGTAGCGCACCGCACATCATGACATGTACTTTCTCAAGCGGTGTGTTGACTAAACTATCCATCCCGGGGGGGATAATTCCGTCAACGCGCCGCCAAACATCAGCTAATGGTCAACGGTGCGGTCGTTTGACCGATGCATCATTGAGTATGTACAAATTTGGGAGGGTGGTGTGCTGACCAAACTACTCGCCCCGGGGCAGATAGTTTCATCAGCGCACCGTCCTCCTGGCATCGTTACACTGTCAACGGTGCAGTGGTATAAATGACCACACTGTTGACTATGTACTAGTATTGGGAGGGTGATGCACTGACTAAGCTATACACCTCAGGGCGTATAGTTTACGCAACGCACCACCCTCCTGACATCACTACATGGTCAATGGTGCGGTCGTTTACATGACCGCACTATTGACCATGTCTAAGTTCGGGAGGGCGGTGCGCTGACCAAAATATCTGCCCCGAGACACATATTTCAATCAATGCACTACCCTCCTGAACTTGGACATGGTCAACGGTGCGGCCGGGTAACTGATTGCACCGTAATTTATGTAATTTAAAAAAATCACGGTGCACTGTTTTGGTACCGCATTGGAACCTGTGCGGATACCGTTAGCACTGGTCGCGGTGCGACCTATAAATTTACAGGTAACATCGCGAACCGGTGCGAGCCGAATGGCTCGAGCGCACTGCACGGGAAATTTTTTATTTTTATTTTTAAAAATGGTGAATTTTAAGTTATTTTACAAAACTAATCCGCTAAAAAGTTTAATTATGGAAAAACAAGTAAAATACCTATACATTTGGGCATCGAACTAAATTTGCCCACCGTTTTGCAAAATTCGAAATGGAGATGGTGGGGAATGGACAAAAATAGTGCGTGCAATGGGAGCACTGATGGAAGGGCGCCTCACACAAGGTAAATTTACACCGGTGCTTGAGACCTCTGGAGCATTGAAAAGTGAAAAATGCGGATTTTTGGCCGTAATTTTTTTTATTTTTTATTTAACCCTGTTCTGGTGCACAGGTTTTTGAGGTGCACCGGGCGGTTTCTTCCAACCGCACCGGGCTCTTTCAGTTTTGGCGCAGGTTTTTAGGATGCACCAGGGCTGAATCTATGTAGATCACTGGTGCACTATAGTAATTAGATGCATTGGGCAGGTTTGTACAGAGAGCACTATGCCCCAGTGTGCCAATTTGTAGTATGCACCGGTTCTTTTCTAGTGGAATGCACAGGTGCGGTGTAGGATGAGAAATGCACCGGACAAAAAACATCCGCAAAAACCTCCACCTGCCAACCTCCTCTAGTAACCTCCGCTACAAACATATGTCTAGGCTATTTTTATAAGGGGTTCCTCAAAAACATCTGCTAGAGGGTCTTTTCCTTGTAGTGTACATATGCCTAGATGAAAAGCGAACGCTCCATGAGAATCTAAATATGCTAGATGAAAAGCATAAGCCCAAAGGAATAAATGCTAGGATTCCCTACAACATTAACAACCTAATTAAATATTAATTTTATATATTTTTATTTTATATTAATAGAATAGGTGATCATGAAATTTGAGAACTATTGTGAAAGAAAGAAAATATACTGTCTAAATTGATTTTTTTTTTACAGGGACAACTATTAGTGCCACTTTGATGATGAACATATCCTTCGTTTTTTCTCCATGTAGAATCGCATATAGCTAGAAATACAAGTGATTAAACCAACAAACCAAATTTAGATGAGTGCCTTTCAGATTAATCACATAATAAGGATTTGGTCGACGTTTCGAACCAACTAATGTGGTTCATCCTCAGGACAAGGTGGGGAAACAAATCAATCCTGATGAATAAATAGTTTAATGAAGAAAAAACTTTGATGATGAACATATCCTTTGTTTTTTCTCCATGTAGAATCACATATGGCTAGAAATACAAGTGATTAAACCAACAAATCAAATTTAATGGCAATTTAATTAAATTATTTGAAGAAAAAACAAAATTCCATAGAGTTTAACATATTCAAAAATTAACCATGGTAAAACTAGCACAATCACATTAGTAAATGTGGTTGATATATGCCAAAGGCATTATTAGTAAATGTGATTATGAAATCATGTCTTATTCGAAAATTAACTATAGTAAAACTAGCACAATCACATTAGTAAATGTGGTTGATATATGCCAAAAGCATTATTAGTAAACATAATTATGCAGTCATGCAGCAGAAAAATAATTTACAAACATATCTCTAAAATTCAATAAATATATCTCTAAAGTTAATATTTTTTAAGTATTGAAAGCTTTATATAAACTTAAATAACAAATTAAATAATAAAATTAAAAATATTTACATATAAAATGAATATAAATACTAAACAAAATGAAAAATACTTTATCCATAATTTTGCTTTGCATGAGCTATATGGCATTTACTAAAAACATGTTAATAGAGCTATCCAAAGTTGAGTCTAGACTTAGCTTTTTAAAATAAAAAATTGGATGTTCTACCTTTCAATGGTAAAAATAAACGGAACCGAAAGAAAGAAAACACATGCTTAAGCTTCCTAATATAAAGAAAAACAACCACCCCAACCTAAACTAAGCTTTGAGGAATGAGGAATGAAAATTTAGAAAAAAAAAAAAAAAACTAAGCTTTGAGGAATGAAAATTTAGAAAAAAAAAAAAAAATGAAAACTATATGAGCGATAGTTACAAAAACTAAGTAGGAATGCAAAGCTGCAGGTTTAAAGGAAAAATATAGGAAACCTTTAAAAACAACACCGTGAGTAATACTAACCTGGACTTCTAGGACCTTAAGTGGTGACAGATGGTGGTGTAAATATACATGGGAATGCAGATTTTTTTTTTTTTGAAAAGCTATCGGAGGTCATAAAATAATGTTCAACTTCAACTTCATTTTTGTAAGTCTTGCTCTAAAACAAATATGCATGGCAGTAGGATCATTAGTAAGTGGAATATTTCAATATTTTATTTTTAAATTTAAATTGCATTGGTTAATATTAAATTAATAGTTATAATAGTCAAATTGATTATACTAATAAAGAACAAAATGCTGTCATGGATCATCGAATATTGAATTGAGATTTTAACAAATATCTGCCTTAGATATAACTAGTTTTCTAAACTATAAATTAAACTTCAATTTTTTTTTGTTAAAGCATATGGAATTAGGATTTTAGAAAATATCCAACCAATTATGTAAGCTATAAATCACACTTAATATTTTTTTTTTCTTAAACCACTGACAAATAACAAATATGGAATTGTGATTTCAACACATATAAACCATTGTATAAACTTAAATGTTTTTGTTGAAGCATTGACAAATAGTTTAAAGAGTGATGCAAACAGATAACAACTTGTCTTTGGAAAGATAAACTATGTATACTTCATTTGTTTACGTGCCAAATTCGGTAACTATTATGATTTCCCATTATAATTAGTGCATCCACACAATCTTATTTAAAATATTCAAAATATGAACAATTGAATGGTTTATTGCCTTTTCAATTTGGATTATATAAGTATGAAGATATGAAAGAATAAATGTTAGGAAAATAAACATTTTATGGAAAATATAAGTATGAAGATATGAAAGAATAAATGTTAGGAAAATAAACATTTTATGGAAAATAACATGAGCATAATAAGACATCCAATAAAATCTATTCAAAGAGTATTGGAAATTACAAATTTTTGTATACTTTGAGATAAAATTATAAATTTTTATTAATTTATTTTAATTTTTTTTTTTTTAGAATTTAAATTTGCACTATAATTTTTATTTAAATTACATAATTTTTATATAAAAAGTTAAATAAAAGAAGAAAATATAAATTAATTATATTTTGGATTTATCAAAAAAATCATCTTTTCATCTTTAAAGAAAATTATCTTTGTAAAAAATCATTAACATTTTGTAATTGTTACTCAAAATAAAATAATTTACAAAGCTTAAAGAAAAATAACTAGAGAAAAATTATCTTTGTAAAAAATCAAACATTTTGTAATTATTACTCAAAATAAAACAATTTACAAAACTTTAAAGAAAAATAACTCAACAATATTGAAACTTAAATAATTATAATTTTTTTTATAAAACTTATGAAAAATAAAATAAAGCTTTTCTTAAAAGTAATGGTACATTTAGCAATATATGTATTACTATGAATTTTGTAAACTTACTACTATGACTTTTTAAATATCTTGGTCTTGATAGTTATGCAATTTTTTATTTTAAATTTTGATGTTAAATAGAAATGTTATATTTTATTTTTATTTATAGATAATGCATATAATTTTATTTACAAAGCTTAATTTCAATATTCCAAATTTAAAATTTTTAATTAATTTTTTTTTTTCAAATATAATGAATATAATTTTAATTTTTTTTTTGAATATTTTAAATTTTTTTATTATTTTTTTAAATACAAAAATTTATATCTTATATTTTTATATATAGACATAATTTGTGTCTTAAAGATACACATATTTGTAGGTTTAAGAGATACAAAGATTTAGTTTGTTATATAGTATAAGTAAAGCTAGACTCTCTTCACAATGCTTCTATATCCAAATATATATAGACAATACTAATATTGAAATATGATTTGATACATGAATGGCCCCTGTACAACTCTTTTATCATATATACTTAACTAGCAATTGCCTCTAAAGGTGCAAAGATATGTGGAAGGGATAAAAATTTGAGAAAATCATTTTAAAAGCAAACTAAAAAAATAATAATTCTTATTTTAATAGAATAAAAATATATTTACAAACTTCTTATTTCTAATAGAATAAAAATGCATTTACAAACTAAAAATATTGGAAACCTTCAGTAGTTGGAAACACGTCTATAATTTCTTATGTGAAATAAATAATTAAAAACACTATACATAATTGGATTGCACAAACACTATTTAATTAAAAATAAGTAACTAAAAATTTGCAAAAACTTAATTATCCTAAAACTCTTGGCACTCCACGAGCTTCTCACTCAATACATCCTATGTTTAAAAGAAAAGTTGGTATTCTAATATTAGTGTTTGCTATGCAATGGCTAATTATAAATGCATAAGCATCGAAATACTAGTGACTAAGATCATAAATAATATTTCAATATTTTAAAGGCACCATTAATTCTTTCTAATGAAATCCTTCAAATGCATGGGCTCAATGCTGTAGTCTAACTAGACTATTTTTTTTGCTGTGAAAATCATGGAAATTTTGGTAAATTCAAGTTATAGCTATCAAATTTTTGTAAATTCAGGTTATAGCTATCAAAATTCAATATTTTGGGTGCCCTAGAGGTTTTTGATGGTGTTGAATCTATTTCCACCATTAAAAACATGATTTAAACATTGCTAAGGAAAGATTTCTTATTTTTTTTTTTTGCCCAAATTCTAGTCACTTTTTGCCATCATTCCTTCGCCTCCTTAGATGACTCCCTAGACAACTCTCTTTTTAATGCATATTGATGATTGATGAAAGGGTCCATGTTATCAAGTTGCAATTTCCTCTTTGTGGTTGTTTGAATATTATTGTAGGTTGAATCCACACAAACTATAGAAAATAGAGAAAATCGCATGATCGCATCTTCAGAAGCTAGGCTCCATTCTTGTTGGTATGGAGGCTCATAAATTGCGCAACTCAATTTCTATCAGAATCGCCACGTGGAATTTTACTTTTGACAGTTGGATTTTCGAGCCCTGAGTTTTTTCACTGAGGTGGTGAGAGGGTGAATTAGTGGATCCTTTGGCGGAGACACTAAATAATAATTTCTGCACACATTATCTATGTGATTTGCATATGAAGGACGAAGGTCCTACATGGTTTAATGGAAGGCAGGGTCGGGAGGCTATTTTTAAAAAGGATAGATAGATTTCTGATAAAGAAAAGTCTATTGGTCAGGATGGGTAATTGGATGGCCCATATAGGTGATGTGATGATCTCTAACCATAGGCCCATCATTTTAGAATGGTGTTTTGATAAGTTTAAAGGTAGACACCCTTTTAAATTCAACTGGGTGTGGGTGCAAGACCCGGGTTTCAACTCCCTTGTGACAAATTATATGGATACACATCCACGGAGGGAAAGGAAGCCTGTGATGGAATACCTAGGGGACAAACTTCGGGGTCTTAAGACCACTGTAAAATATTGGGAGCGAGAGAAGAAGCGAATATTAAAAGCTCAGATTGATAAATGCGAAGAGGAGACTTTGCAACTGATGAAGGAACTTGATTCTGACAATCCAAAAATAGGTATATGGGACAGATTGAAGGCAATAGAGAGCGAGAAGAGGAATATTCTCCTAGTGGAGGAACAATCATGGAGACTCAAAAGCCGAGCGTTATGGATAAATGCGGGGGATAGGAATACTAAGTTCTTCCATGCTTTTGCTACGGGGAGACAACAACAAAACTCCATTTGGAAGATTACTGAAATGGACACATCACATGTATCTGCTGAGGACATCCATGAGGCGGCTGTTAGGCATTTCAGATCCCAATATAATGCTCATCTGACTGTGGATCATGGTGATCAGTTCTGGGCACTGGAGGAAATCTCGAGATGTTTGATGAGCAGGCGCTCAAGGAGTTTAATAAACTGGTGAGTAAGGAGAAGAACCTATAAGTCTTAAAATCATTTGAGGCGGATAAGAGTCCTAGGCCAGATGGTTGGACCCCGGATTTCTTCATACACTTTGCTGATTTTTTCATTGATTTAATTGCGGAAATGGTGGAAGAAACAAAAATAACAGGTAAGATAAAGGGGGCCATAAACTCAAATTTTTTGGTGTTGATTCCTAAGACTGATGGGGCAAATTTTTTTGATAATTATCGCCCGATTTATTTATGCAACACCATATATAAGATTGTGTCGAAGACTATAGCTGAAAGGATGAAGAAAACACTATCCATATACATTTCTGAGGAACAATCAGGCTTTCTATTTCATGATGCGGTGGCATCGTCACAAGAAGTTATACATTCTATTCATACAAAGAAGATGAAAGCAATGGTCATGAAAATTGAACTTAGTAAGGCTTATGATAGAACTGATTGGGGTTTTATGAGAACGATATTATTCAAGAATGCACTAGAGAGAGGGGCAATAAATTGGATCATGGGGTGTGTTACTAGAACATCCATGGCTATCATCATCAATGGAGTGGCCACCCGATTTTTCAATCCTGGCTGAGGTTTAAGGCAAGGTTGTGCACTTTCTCCTCTCCTTTTCATTTTAGTTATGGACGCTTTTAGCACTAAGATTAATACAGTGGTAAGAACTGGCTGCATTAGAGGTATTTGACTATCACATAAGAGGGAGATCAGTCATAATTTCTTTGTAGATGATGTTTTTCTTTTTGCATTAATCAATAGGAAGGTTTGGCCTGCACTACATGATATCTTATCCAGATTTTTCACGGCATCTGGCATGGAGGAAAACTGTGGGAAATCCTGTATCTACTATGGGGAGGGTGGGATGAATCTGGCAGCTCATATTAGCATTCTGTTTAAGTTTAAAACAACGCCATTAGAATCCGGTTTTAAGTATTTGGGTTTCAATCTGAAGCCAAATAACTACGGTATTAAGGATTGGAAATGGATGGTTGACAATATTGATAAGAGAATTAGGGGATGGATGATGAAATGGTTATCAATGGGTGGAAGACTAGTGCTGGTTCAGGTGGTGTTACAACAATATTTGGTTTACTGGGCACATGTTTATATTATCCCATGCTAGATTCTAAATGATATAAGAAGCAAAATGATAAATTTCCTATGGTGTGGTAAAAAAGAGAAAGGCTGCTATCACTTGGCACGTTGGGACATGATAATGCAGCCCAAATACAGTGGGGGTTGGGGATTAAAAGATGTACATATATTTGGCTGAGCACTATTTATGAAAACACTTTGGCGAGGTTTGATGATGAATGGGATCTGGAGTGACATCCTTAAATTTAAATATCTGGGCGAAGATGGTGTGGAGGAAATTTTCCTATTAGGATGGAGCGATAAAAAAGGAGGATCATGTATATGGAATGGTTTCCGGAAGACATGGCCGAGGTTCTCAAAATTCCTGCGCTGGAAATTTGGGGATGGGGAAACATACACATTGGAAATCCCAAAATTATAGAGACCACAACAACTATTACTATGAGTAACCAATTAATTAGACATCTGAATGGAAAATGCCTGTTTTATCTTTGTCAATTAAAAAAGGAGGTGCACGAAGGAATCCCAAAGTGGCTATCGTTAAAAAACTTAGACCTACAAATCCATTTGAAGGGAGAATGGGAAGAATATTCAGAAGACCTACGGAGTCAAGGTTTTCTTGTGGAGAGAAGGGGGGACAGGGTGACATGGGAAGGATCGAAAAAGGAAGGCATGCCAGTGTTAGAAGATATTTATAGAAGACTGATTATGTAGGAAGGTTAGCAACAAGAACACAGAATATACAGACACATATGGAATAATAATGCACAAATGAAGATGAAACTCTTTTTATGGCTTGTATTGATGGATAAAAACCTTACTTGGGAAAACTTAAATAGGAAAGGTATGATTGGTCTACGTATCTGCAGGTTATGCATGAAGGCTGGGGAAAACAACATGCATATTTTCTACGACTGTGTTTTTTCTAGGCAGGTATTAAAACTTATATGTGCACATTTAAGTTGAGTTTCCCTACTTTGGATAATACTGGTGAATTCATACAGTGGTGGCAGAAAAAGAATATTACTATCAGGAATATACCGACTCTTTACCACTGGGCTATCTGGATTGGTCGGAATAAGTGGATATTTGAGGAGGAATGTAGTAGTCTGGAGTATATAGTTGGTAAAATTATATAGTGATGGGAAAGAATGAAAACTGATTTAAAACCATCGATGGACCTTTCAATTCGATTGAGACCTGTTGAAATACTATATCCGTTTGGTTTTTTTGATGGTGCATCACAACTATCCTGATGTGGTTGTGGTGCTTGGTTAATTTTATCACCAACCTGCCATTACAAGATATATTGGCATGGGGGCATAGGAACGAATACGAGAGCAGAGGTACTGGATTTGTGGGGTTTACTCTGGTTTGCCTCACAACTGTGCATTGAGACCAATTGGGTCTATGGATATTCAAAGGTTCTTATAGATCACTTAAATAAAGACAAAAAAATTATTCTTGAAAATCTAATGACATGGATGGAGCGTATAAAAGCAATAATAAAATCATTTATTTCCATCCGGTTTAGTCATATTTATCGCGAAAAGAACACACAAGCGGATAGATTATCTAAAAATGGGTTGGTTGGAGTTTTCGGGATCATGCATTATGAGTTGACGAGTTCGGATGGAGAAGGTGCTGAAGGAGAGGTAAAATTTTACTAAGCAGAGTCTTTTTCCGGTGAGATTTTTCTATTGTTTATAATTTTTTGGGAAATACCAATTATATCTACATTTCACTATATACTTTGTTGTATGGAGGGCTAGAATAAAAATACTTTAGATCGGGACAATATGTTTTTCCTATTATTTTTGGGAGGCGATACTATCACCACGGGCTCACACCATAACATATTTTCCTTCCCGTTTTTTTCCTCTCAGTATTGTACTGTCTCTGAGAAGCTGGAACAGGTTTTTGGGATGCGGTATGATAAAATACTGTTTTTTTTTTTATAATGGATTTTGAAATAGCTAGGACTGTTTACTATAAGGTCACCTTGTTTTTGATGATTTGAACAGTTAGTGAGTCATACCTGGGATATTTTTTGATATTGATTATATGGAAGATTAGTAGGACAAATAGAACATGATAGTTTTCTGAATGTAATAAAAAAGATATCATTATGTACTGGAACATTATATAATCCTGTGTTTTTTTCTTCTGAAAAAAGAAGAATTCAAATTATACAGACTGTGCAAATTTTCATTTGATTTTTTCCAATTTTTTTCAGCATATTCCAATCATATATATCATGCACCTATTTTTTTATCTTTGTGATTTTAATTTCTATTACTGTTTGTTCTATTTTCAGATGGAATCCTTCGTTAACAAATGTACTCCTAGACAACATAAAAATTGCATTCCAGTACCTACTCACCTTATAGATCTTAATTTAAATTAAATAATATTTAAAGCTCCAATCAAAGAGAATGGGCATTATGATGAAAACAACCTTTCAAATAAAACTCTCAACTCTTTTGATGGAATACAATAGTACAAGTTTAAATTTGTGGCATTATGATCAAAATAATATTTGAAATAAAAATCGAAATAAAACATCGATTGTACATACAATCGTACATATATTTAAGGAGTAAACACCTACACCATCCACTATTGTTTAAATATAGATAAAATTGTGTCTACTGAAGCAATAGAATAGTCTGAATGGCAGTTTTTTTGTCTAAATTTGGTAAAACAAATTCAAAAAATCAACTAGTTGGAGTGTTTGAATTGCATTTTTGATGGTGGAAATGGATTCAACACCATCAAAAACCTTTAAAGCACTTAAAACACTGAAATTTAACGACTATAAGCCAGATTTTCAAAAATATTTGCTGGAATTTTTGATAATCTTACTCACATTTCTGAATTATTCTATAGTTTTTTTAGACTACTACTGGACAAAACTGCACTTGCAGCCATTGGCTCTCATTCCTTCTCACAAAAGCAGGACACCCACATTTCACAAATGGTGTGTAGGAGGTTCTATCTTAGAGAGGTTGCAGGGCTTTCAATCCTGCAATGTTCAGTGAAAAAACAATTATTTGGATTAAGATAGACAAACACTAGTTGTGTTTTTTTTTTTTTTTAAATAGCTGAAACGAATCCACATTTTGTGTCAATGCAGTGCTGTTATAGATTCTAGGAACCCGGCCATTCGAAATGCATTTAACAACAATTTGAAAAACAAGGAGATTCTCAGTCACTAGGAAATGATGCTTGTGGGTTCTGGAGTCATATCAATGCCAGGGAGGCTTTGTCATAGGAATTTTGATGTATAATGTCGATCTGAGAGGTAAGATTCCTACAAATTTCAACCAACTCAAATATTTAACTACCATGTCCCTGCAACAGAATGGATTCACTGGGATGCTCCCTAGTCTCAGTGGGCTTCTGAATTTGCAAGTGGCCTTTCTAAACAACAATGAATTCAATGGAATCTAAGATTATTTACTGGGGAAACGATGCTTGCGGGGTCTGGATTTATATATAGTGCCAGGGATGCTTTGTTACAAGAATTTCAATGCAGAATCTTGGTCTCGGAGGTAAGCTTGCTAAAAATCTCAACCAGCTCAAATATTTAACTACCATGTCCCTGCAACAAAATGGATTCACTGGAATGATCCCTAGTCTCAATGAGCTTCCAAATTTTCAAGTGGCCTCTCTAAAGGACAATGAATTCAATGGCGTCTAGAATTATTTTTTTCAGGAAATTGACAAGTTTAAGTGGGATATATTTAAATATCAATCTCTTGAACAAATCCAAACAAATCCATTGGTTGGAGTTTTTGTAATGATATATTGGGTTCCCAAATACTCTCACCAACTGGTCACTCTATAACACAACCTTGAGAGGGAAAATTCCCTCAATTTTGGGGAGTTTAGGAAGCTTGTAGGTTCTCAGTCTACCCTACAAATATCTATTATCTAGGGGGAATATTCCTAGTAAAATCAGTGACAAAATTTGCAGGTATTCATTGCTAATAGCTAGCAACGCACCTGGTAGCCGAGTGTTGGTCTGTATTTGCTTGTAGGGATTGTAACTTTGACTTAGGTCTAGTTGCATTGTTAGGATATTCCGACACATAGGAAATAGTTAAGAATAACTTAATCTAGTGTAGAGTTAGGTAAAGTGTGTTTCTTTACCATGTACATTTTTAACTTATAATCCAACGGTCACGATTTGTAGTGATCCGACGGTTTTCTCTCTCCTCGGTATTAACAACACTTGATTCGTGGCTTAACACCTGATCGGTCCATGATCTCTATTTAAAGAGCATGGAGGGTCATTTTTCCGGTAACCATTTATGAGAGAAAAATATGTAACTTTTCTTTTTATATTAATAAATTTCCTAAAGTGGCCGCGTTGGCTCAGGCCGTGGACTGTTTCCCTCTTCGAGGGTTTTAACCATGTGATTATACTGGTGTACTGATTTTTGATCTTTTTGGGAGTGATGAAATTTGGTTCTTGATCTAAGGAAATTACCCTATAAATTCCTACATGGTATCAGAGCTATTTTGAGGGCCGCATCCGTTGTTGATAAAAATCCGAAGTCGGTTCGATTGCATGCGACTACCGTTTTCTAGATCTACTATTTCTGAACTTTTTCGGGCTTGTAGAACCCTCTGTTGTGTCTGGAGCATCTGTTACAGTGAGGAACACCTTTCGTTTCATGCGAAAAGGTTTCCGGTTGCCCAAGTTATATCAGTTTAGATCTAGAGGTATAAAGTATTTGTTTTGCAGTTTTATTTGTTAAAAGATCTGCTTATTTCTTATTTTGGTTCCCTATGTTTATTTTAGTTTTAGGTTTTATTTATTTGTTGGATCTATACCCTCTTCTTTGTGTATGCTCTTTTCTCTTCGCTGTGTGCGATCTCAGCAAATTAGAAACAGGAGGAAGGGATTTTTTTTGCTATGTATGCTCTTTCCCCACATTTTTGTGCGATCTCAGAGAACCAGAAATAGTGAAAAAATATATAGTTTCCGGTAAGGCTAACCAAAAATCTAACAATTTTCCATAAGGATTGTATTTCGTTTTTTTTTGCCTCCTTCCTCCTTTCAAACAATTACATAATCCTTTTACTATCTCACTTGGTGAGAAGTTAGTTTATGAGAATAGAGGTCTTGGGTTCAAGTCTCTTTCTCAAGCTTCTTTTGTAAAAAGTTTTTGTTAAAGGGGTGGGATTTTTTTTTTTAAAAGTCGAACTTCATCTTCAAATTTCAAACCGTTCCTATAACTATTCGACATCTTAACTCATTTTTTCAAAAAGGCATAACTTCTTCATTCGTAAGCCATTTTTCGAGCCGTTTTTTTGAATCAGCCTATTTTTTCGAGATCTTTCCATTGGTGCAGTTAGTTTCATCTTTTCTCAGCTTCAGTTTTTAAAAAATGGAAAGTGCATGCCCGAGAATGGAGCACTCTTCACCTTCATCTTCAGGAATGGCACTTTCTGCTTGTGGTTGTCAAGCATCAAGATCTGGTTATGCATTAAATGCATTTTCTTCTTCTCATTCTCATGAGTGGCTCATTGATTCTGGATCTTCTTATCACATGGCCAAAAATAAAGCCATGTTTTCTTCTTTAAATGATTGTAACACCAAACATATTTATGTTGGTGATGATAGATCTCTTAGTGTTGTAGGAGCTGGAACCATTCATCTCAATAATAGTTAGTTTAATGATGTACTATGTGTTCCTACCTTGTCATGCAGCCTTTTCTCTGTTTATCAGATAACTCATTTAGGTGAAGGGAAAATAGTAGAATTCTCACCTCATGATGTTGTAATCAAGGACCTCAAAGATCCTAAACATATTTTAGCTACTGGCATTGCTGATGATTCCACAAGGTTGTATAAGTTTGACAACTTTGGGTCATCATGTCTTCCCTCCGTTTTTGTTGCTCACAATGATGAAGTGAGAAAACTTTTGCATGAGTGATTTGGTCACTTAAACTATCGCTCTCTTCAAAATCTATGTAAGGAAAATATGGTGACGGGTCTTCCTATGGTATCTTGCCGAGATGGTGTTTTCTCCGGATGTGTACTCGGAAAACATCATCGGGATAGTTTTGGAAAACGTGCCTCTTGGCATGCTTCAGCCCCTTTGCAACTTGTGCACAGTGATTTATGTGGTCCAGTTCCTGTTATTTCTTTCTCTGGTTGTAAGTACTTCTTAACTTTCATTGATGATTTTTCCAGACGCACTTGGGTATACTTCTTAAAACTCAAGAGTGAAGTTTTTAACATGTTCTTGGCCTTTAAGGAATTTGTTGAGAAACAATATGGACATCAAATTCTTAAGTTAAGATCAGACAATGGAGGAGAATATGTTAACAACAAATTTATCAACTTCTGCACTGATCATGGCATTCAATTGCAACATACTATTCCATATACTCCACAACAAAATGGTGTAGCTGAAAGGAAGAATGCACCTTAAAATAAATGGCTAATTGTATGCTTCAATCTAAAGGACTTGGTCTCAATTTTTGGCAGAAGCCATTAACTGTGCAAATTACATAGTAAATCGCATTCCTACTAAGGTTTTAAAGAATATAACTCCAGAAGAAGCTTGGAGGTCAATCAAACCAGATGTAAGTCACTTTCGTGTTTTTGGAAGTGATGCTTGGGCCCATATTCCAGATGTGAAACATAAAGCCTTAGAACCTAAGAGTGAAAAATGCATTTTTGTTGGATATTCTGAAGATTTCAAAGGTTATAGATTTCTTAAACCAAAATCCAAAAATATAATCATTAGAAGAGATGTAAAATTTGATGAAAATATATCAGCCTACGAGCCTTGTTCAGCGGGTGTGCCACCTTTGGCCTGCGAGCCTGATTCAGCATATGTGACATCTCTCTCTCTCTCTCTCTTTTATTTTTAATAGCATTCCTTCTAGTTCAGATGATGACAACAAGGATGAAAATCCTCCTCCACCTCTTGAAGTTATTCCTTTTACTCCACTGCTTCTAAGATGGGTCCGCTCTATTCGGGATGCAGCAGGTTCTCTTGCAGGTGACCTTGCCGATCGACGACGTACACATTCTCAGTTTGAAAGAGCCTCTTCCTTATTGGCTCAAGTTCCAGAAAATCCTAATCTAGAAACCTTTGAAGAAGCCTCCAGTCATCCAGATTGGGATGCAGCTATGAATGAAGAATATCGTTCCTTATTGGAAAACGATACTTGGGATCTTGTTCCTCTTCCAAAAGGAAGAAAACTTGTTAGATGTAGATGGGTTTACAAAACAAAGTTTGGACTAGATGGAAAAGTGGATAGACATAAATCTTGTCTTGTTGCTAAAGGATTTTCACAAGTTGAAGGCATTGACTATACTGAAACCTTCTCCCCTATTGCCAAAATGAATTCTATCCGCCTTGTTCTTTCCCTTGCCACGTCCTTTAAATGGGAAGTCCATCAGATGGATGCTAAATCGCCTTCTTACATGGATATTTGCGTGAAGAAATCTACATGGAACAACACCATGGATTTATCCAAAATGACTCCAACCTTGTTTGTGGCATTAGGAAGTCTCTCTATGGTCTCAAACAAGCTCCTTAGGCTTGGTATGCAAAAATGGATAGATTTCTATTCGATAATGGCTTTTCTAGGTGTCATTCTGACAACACTGTCTACACCAAAAAAGTGGGTAAGTCTGTCACCATCCTTGTTATTTATGTTGATGATATTATACTTATTGGTAGTGATCCAAACCATATAAACCATGTGAAGTATAGCCTCAAAAAGAAGTTTGAAATGACAAACTTAGGACACTTGCATTATTTCCTTGGTCTTCAAGTCTTGCAATCCAAGGAAGGCATTACCCTCTCTCAGTCCAAGTATGCCTGTGATCTTCTTCACCACTTTCACATGGAAGACTGTAAGCTAGCCCCTTATCCATTTCAGTTTGGAGTAAAGCTTTCAGTCACTTGTACTACCCCTGAAGTTGATGCTACCTTATACCGTCAACTTGTTGGTAAACTTCTGTATCTAACCCATACCCGTCCTGACCTTTCCTTTTCCGTTGGTCTTGTCGCTTGGTTTATGCACCAACCTCATGAAAGTCACTGGAAAGCAGCTAAAAGAAAAATTCAATATATTCAAGGTATAGTTCAATTCGGGATTCATTACAATGCAGTGGCATCTCCATTGTTGATTGGTTTCACTGATTCTGATTGGGCTGGTGACCTTGATGATCGAAAGTCTACTGTAGGATATGTATTCACTCTTGGTTCAGGACCTATTACTTGGTCTTGTAAGAAACAAAGTGTCATCTCTCTTTCTTCAGTAAAAGGAGAGTATCGTGGTGCAGTTGAAGCCAACAAGGAAGCCATGTGGTTTCATCAGATCCTGTCTAAATTTGGTCTTCATCAGAAACATCGAACTACACTTTGGTGTGATAATCAGGGTGCCATTTAGCTATGTAAAGATCCTGTTCAACATTAGTGTATGAAACACATTGAAATCCACATACACTTCATTAGAAAGCTCATTCATGATCATGCTCTTGAAGTGCAGTACTGTCCAACCAATGATCAAGTAGCCGATATCTTTACAAAGGCTCTCACATAAGCGAAGTTTACCAAAATTTGATCCATGCTTGGAGTTTAGGAAAGTTGTCATTAAGGGGGGATAGGCTCTAATGCATCCTTCCTTCTCCTATTGTGTCACTTTTGTAAATCCTTCAATCCTATCCCAAGTTGTTCTTAAGGGGGGATATTAGGATATTTCGACACATAGGAAATAGTTAAGAATAACTTAGTCTAGTGTAGAGTTAGGTAAAGTGTGTTTCTTTACCATGTACATTTTTAACTTATAATCCGACGGTCACGATTTGTAGTGATCCGACGATTATCTCTCTCCTCGGTATTAAGGACACTTTATCCGTGGCTTAGCACCCGATTGGTCCATGATCTCTATTTAAAAAGCATGAAGGGTCATTTGTTCGGTAACCGTTTATGAGAGAAACATATGTAAATTTTCTTTTTATATTAATAAATTGCCTGAAGTGGCCGTGTTGGCTCAGGCCGTGGACTGTTTCCCTCTTTGAGAGTTTTAACCATGTGATTATACTGGTTTATTGATTTGTGATCTGTTTGGGAGTGGTGACCTTTGGTTCTTGATCTAAGGAACTTACCCTGTAAATTCCTACATGCATTCCAATTATTTTCCTGGCGAAATCACCAAGGTTTTTGCTAATGCAGATGGATTTCATGAGGTTCTATTGGGTAACAAATAGCTTATTCGGTATGTGCACACACCCTCTTCAATCAATTCCAAACTGTACAACGTCTGGAAACTTGTCATATCCCTTGTAGAGAATAACTCAATTCAATTCAACTGAGAATGAACTTAATAAATTATATCTGGACAAGGATGATTAATGGTCAGCATGGCTGGTTGGTTTACACTGTTGGCTTATTTTCATTTCTGCCACATTAACAAATTTAAGTGGGAACATTCTGAAGCTCCAATACTACAACACAAAAAAGGGGTCGTTGATATGGCTAGAGAGAGTTGGAATCTAGTTGGCCGTCTCTCTCATTTCTCTCCAATTAACTACTCTGTCACTCGATCTAAACGTTTTTAAAGCCAAAAAACCCAATAATATCGTGACTTCACAGAGAAAACGTTACGATGACTTCACCTAAAAATTGTTGCAGTGATGAATTTGGAGGATGATGAATATATTCATAATAGTTTTTAAAGTATAATAGTAAAAGGAATTATATATTTTATGTTTCTTTCTAAAAATTGAGCAAGTAATTCTTTAATATATTATTGAAAAATCTGAAACAAAAATTAACATGTAAGAACATAGACACTTTAATAAAAAAAATCAGTGTTAAATCTTACTGTCAAAACCAATGTTCTTGAAAATGAGTGTTAAATCTTAGTCTAAAAAATATGGCATTAAAAAATTGACTAATGCTATTGCAATAAAGGACATAGAAGCTTTTTCAGGGTCATCTACTTGTCATAAGTATAAATATCATGAAATAAATATTTATTGTCACGGTTTTTATACAAATTTTCAAAAAATCCTTGTTTTGACATCTGCATTTGTATGCTTTCTTCTTCTAGGTAAATTGTGCAGATGTGCTGGAGGTCAAAAGAGGAGGTGAAAATAAGTACAACTTGAGACAAAAATTCATAAGAGCATTGGATTGATTTGTGCATTATGAATTGTAATACGTTAGTAGCCAACCTTGAAAAAGTGCTGGAGCTGGAAAGAGAAGGAAAAAATTAGTTCAAATTGACTATTTTGAATAACATAATTTAAATTGCATATATGTGCTTCGTAGCTAATATATGAAGATTAATTAGAAGAATACCCAACTTTGGTTGTGCTGCTATTGTTGTTAACATGTTGGATTTAGTTGTTTTCATTGATTGTAAATGTACCATATATTTTGAAATCTCTTAGCATATACATGATCGCTTGTTTTCTTTGAACATATTCTTCTGCTAAGTTGGGAAGTAATTATTTCAAGGGTAATTTGATTCTGATGCAACATTGTAAACTAGTGTTGTTGTAAGCAATTGTTTCAAGAGTAATTTGATTTTGATGCAACATTGTAAACTAGTGTTGTTATTAGACCTGATGATGCAATTAAGACATCGTGAATAGAAAAACAAGGATTTTTTTATTGCATTTTAGACAGTTAACCATTGTGTCCTCTATCATTGTAGATGGTGGTATAAATGAATTTCATTCAACACAAAGAGGTTCAAATGGCGTAGAATAAATGCTTGCATCAGTCAATGTTCCTTCTATCTATTCATAAGGGAGGACAATTATTATATGTGAAAATGGGAAAAAAAAATTGCATATGGAGAAGTAGAAGTATTGTTTCATGTGTACTTACATAGATTGTTGGAGGGTTCAATTTTCTCGATTCTTATGTTGCTTCTGCATTCAACTTTTTGATGAATATTGATTGCAATGTTTGAAGAGTTCTTTCAACTTTGACATTTTCCCTATTTGTTATGTTCTTTAATAGCATGATTGGAAAATTCCCTCTTTGCAATTCTTGTCCGTTGTCATTGTAAGGTGGTGCAAATGTTTCAAATAGCTGCAATTGTACTACAATACATAAAAGTTATTTTTTATTTATTTGAAACAATGAAATTCACGGCCAAAATATTAACATTAAACTAATGAAAATTAATTGATGTTACCGTTGTTCTGTTGTCATAAACAAATTCCATCTTTAATTTGTAGTGTATATTGTGAACCTCTTGTCCGTGCAGTTGTGCCAACTGTAGCAATTGTTCCAATTGGATATGTTTTTATATTTGCTACAAGTTGTTTTACTGTTGTATCTGGAATGAATTTGTAATTTTTGCAAATTGGTGAAATGTTCTGTACAATATTTGATTCAGTTAGTAGAAGAATCCAGTCACAATCACCACGGTCATAATTTATTTTAGGCAGAATTTTAAATTTTGTAATTGATATTACTTTTCCCGGTGACATTTTTTGTTTATGCTCTTCAATAAGCTTAGTTGGTATGGAAAATGTGATTTTCATGATTCCTTCAGCATATGTCAAATCTGCACATAGTATTTGTTGTGCTTTGTGGACTTAATCAAGGTACGTACTACAAATGACCATGACATCTCCATTGAACAATTTTCTAGTTTTGTGACAGTTTAGTTCTTCAATTGTAACTGGAAATAAAGATGATGCTATAGATCTGTGTATGGATGATGTTGGTGTGACAAAAGACAAATTCATAACTAAAAGACAATTTTGACGAATATAAATAACATGTTATAATACCGTCTATAACAATTTTTTTCACGTGCACTTACTTCTTTGATTATGTTGCAAGTGATGTTTCTTGTTGTTTTTCCATGTTTGATGGTTCTTTAGAGTTGCAAGATGAGGCAAATGCAACATCAGTACTAGGATTAAGTATAGAAACATAAATAGTGAATTTGATAAGTAACTACTAAGGTGTATGCATTTCCTGAGGGACTGATTTGTTTTTTTATTTCTCTAATTTTGATTGGGTTAGTGATGTTGATTAGAAAAGTAACATAACTATTTCAAATGGGCTTAGTATCCAATTATAATTACATTTGAAAAATAAATATTCCACAAATGAGCATAGCGAGAATATAATATAGACAACTGCCAAATCCAATTATATAAAGAACAACAAAGAATTTCAGACACGAGATGTTATCAACAAGTGGAACCCTGATTTGTATTTTAGTCTAGAATATATATTGTTAGCTTTGACCATATTGAACGAAGGAAGAAAATTGCATCTTATTAAAAACTATGACAACGATCTACGCCCAACCCAAAGATCTTAACACACGTGAAAATGACAGATTGAAGGGTTTTGTCACATAACAATCCCCAAGAAAAAAAAGAAAAAAATTATGAACAAAAGGTGAGTCAAATTGCTACCAAGACTACATAACATAACACAATTGGGGGATGTACAAACTTTTTTGTAACACCTGAATCAACAACATAACAAGATAAATTAGTTGACAAGAAATCCCCTACTATTACATAAGAACTATCAAGAAAAGAAAACAAAGTAGAATAAGAGTAGATCTATGTTGAGACACATGAGCCAATAGGAAGCATTGTTGATGTAACACCTATTTCAGTAGGATAACAAGGAGATGTAGCAAATGAAGCTATTGTAACACAACCCATGGTGATTGACATTGCTAATCCGCTAAAGGGAATACTCTAGAAGCACAAAAACAAGGATCGATACATATGTAATCCTTGTTTAAGACCATTATGTTCAACTATTATTAAACGAAATGATGCATTAAGGAAAATTAGAAAGTATTTGCATAAAATATTGAGAGAGGTAGAAAGTAAATCATTGATGAGAAAACCTAGGAGGGATGAGACTGTCTTGGCCAGTAAATGAAGGTAATTGCTAGAAGAATTGAAGAAGAAGGAATAAAGGAAAAAATTGATAAAAAGTCGCTAAAAAAAGAAGGCAAAAAGACGTGAGAGAAGGATAGAGATACATAAAACATTTATAGAGGAAAAATGAATGAGAAGGATGATGAGAATCTTGAACTTGAAAATATGGATATCTAGAGAGATAACATTTTGACAAAGGAAAACATACAAAATTGTCCATTGTACCTAAAAACATTAAAGTTAAAAATGAGGATTCTAAGTAAGAAAATGCACTGTTTAATTCAGTGTAAGCAATGTTCTTGATCTCAGTACACATTAGAAAAAATAGATGAGATAAATTTCCCAAATAAGCATATCGTACTCTACAAATTAAAGTTGACCTAATTGTCTTCATTATCTTTATCTAGCACATCCACCGTAAGCTTCTTTTCCTTTGAACCCATTACAAAATCAAATGGGGAAAATTGTCTCTTTAAAGAAATTAATTATTGTATGAGATTCCCAGGGATTGGGAAGAGAGAATAGCAATATATTATCACCGAAGTCACTAAGATTCCCTTCATATGCATATCCAAAAAAATGTGGACAACAAGAAAAGACAAAACCATTTTGATTCTCGATGTTGAGATAATTTGCATATACCAAATTTCTTCAAATGACAAGGCCTACGTTAGTATTTGAAGGATTTTCAAGAGGTTGATTTGTCTTAAATGAGAATTTATTTTCGCAATGCACTAATATAATTCCAAAGAGAAATGTCTAATTAAATGATGGTTGACAAAGTTTTCATCTACTTCTGCAAACCTGTTCTTGTGGAAAATTTTAATATTTAGGACAATAGGTTGCTCCATGAACATTAACAATAACAAACATTGAGGAAGTGTTTGGATATCAAATTTAACATTATTATAGAATATAAATTTGTTTCCCTACTAAGTGAAGTCCTTAAGCTGCACGTTCACATCATTCAAAAATTGATACTTCATAACTAGTCCATGCAGATCATTGTAGTCATTGGCCATTCTAGAATTTGATTTAGGGTAAGTGTTATTAATGTCATTTGTATTTTCCAAAGTTGTTGAAATTCCTATTGTATAAAGAAGGAACATTTGGAATCATGATTGGAAAGCAGATATGTGACAAATCATCATTCTCTTGCATGCTTTGTGGTTTGGACATAATGGCTTACTAGGAACGAAGCTCTATTCCAAGAGAATGGAATATGGCCTTACAAAATGTACTATAGAATAAAAGGACAACACCAAAACTTTGAGAGGACAAATTTGATTAAAAAGGGAAGAATGTAAGAGATCCTAAGATCATGTCCAATAGTCCACATGGGTAATTTGACAAAGCCTCACATAGAAACAAGCAAACATATGGAGTAGGAGGAATTTTAGTCAATTCAAAAAACGATGAGGTTGAGTCCGAATGTCGACTTGGGAAGGGAATAGTAACTATGCAGAGAAAATGAAGCTATCATACTCCTAACTATTGCTAGAGAATGAGGTAAAAATAGTATTGACATCTATATAGATTCAAATTTTAAAGACACTAAAATCAGAACTAATCACACATGGTACCAGAGGATTCAGATGGAGTTTCTCTAATTCAACCAGGTACATTAATCTAAAGCTGATAAAAATTCCTATATTACAAGAACGATATTATAGGATACAATTTTAGTGTATTTTAGTACAATGATGTATTTATACAAATTACTTCGACCTGAAATTTACCTTGAGAAAATGTGAAGTAAGAACGAGTATCATAAGGTGGAGGTGGGCAACAACAATAACTAATGAAATGCTATCATTTTTCAATGATGTTCATCATTGAGTAGTTCATTTTTATAAAAAAAAATTGTAAGGAAATTTAAGAGATGATTAAGGCACTGATGAATGTAGGTAATATGAAAATAATGTCTATAATTAGAAAGAATACACAATCCATTTGCATCCCCAATACATCCCAAACATAATGCACATGAGGATGAGGATGAATATAGACGAGGATGAATCATTCCTATATTCATCCTCTGATCATCATCGTTTGGTAAGATAGAGTACTAGCCATGGTATATGGGTTGATTCTGGATCGACTGCTATTAACAATGATACTAATATTAATTCTGCCCAGTACTATGCAAAATTTCACAAACAATGCCAACAGTTCATTGAGAAGTTGCAAGGTAGTGAGTACATGCGTATTCAATCTCTCCATAACAATTAGGAAGGCCTACAAAACATGAGTCCCTTGTGCCAAATCCAAAAAACCATGGAAACCAATGTGATAAATCCTGCACCCATGCAAAGTGCATAGATTTCAATTGATGCCAATTAGAGGTTCAATTTAGAATATGAACATATGTTATTCAACATAGGCAACCCTAAACGTTGGAATTTGATTTTCACATAATAAAAAATTTGGAAGAGGACCTCTACCTTTCAGACTGAGACCGTAGGCTTTGCTAATGCCATATGTTAATGCCATATGTGTAATATAGCTTAGATATTATAATTCCTAGACACAATGAAAGTGATTCCTGAGCATTCTTAGCAATTTATTTGTTGGAAAAAATAAAACCCTTCTACAGATATTTGAAGTGAATCTCAGAATGTTGTCCTTGATCGGATCTTCACAAATTTAACATATGGATCACACAAAGATGATGAATCTCTAGGGAAATTCAATGTAATGTGAATCAAGATGCTAAGTGATATGATTAAAAGCATTAGAGCGAGGAGTTAATTCAGAAATTTTGAACTATGCCTAGGGAAAGAAAGCAACAAATGGAGGCAACTAAAGTTGACTGAAATGGATGCTTTTCCACTTTCCTAAGAAACACATTAGCTACTTAAAAAATTACATAGGTACTAGTGGTTCATTTAATTTTTTTAACAAACATTATCCATGACATTTTTTTTGAAAATATAATTGATGCAAGAAATGCTAATTTTGTTTGATCCATTAAACTCAAGAACTTATTCATGTCAATTTGCAAATTGCAAAAGTAGTTAATTAGTTTAAAAAACTGACAGATCAACTCTATATTTGAATCAAGATAGAAAATTTGGTAGTCTCAAAAGTTTCAAATTATCCAAAATTGACTGCAATTATAAGATCAAGAATAAAGACAAAATAAGTGCAAATGCCACATAATTTAGCAAACAAAACACATATTGAGATGCTTCAAAGTTCAGATGAAAAAAAGCACATAAAGGCTTGATCATTTGTAAAAGGTTGAGGAAAAACTATGGGAATTAATTCTGTCCATCAAGGCTCTTAGGAAAGGGGATCATATGTGCTAAAAATTAGTTAAATAAAATTATAGCCAAAGCATTTCAATTCTGTTTTTAAAGAACATTTTATTACATTTATAAATGTCCATAAAATGTAAAATTTAGAAATTTCAAGTCCATTAAATAATGAATTTTAAGAGCATACACTTACTCCACCAAAAAAATCAACACAGGTGGAAACCCAATGCTAGAATGGGAAAAATCTAGATCAATGCAAAAATAACAAGAAGTAATATCCAATCAAAGAATCTAATAAAAGAAAACCAAACAAAATACAAATCAAGACAATGCAACTAATACGTGAAACATAGTCATATAACCTAATCTTACCTAAAAGCGTTTGCCCTTAAGAAAAATACCCAAAAAGTCACAAAAAATAAAAATAATAAATAAATAAATAAATAAATAAAATAAAAATAAAAAGAAGAAGCACATTTAGATCCTAATAACCAACCCTCAACTGCTCTTATTTCATGCACTCTTATGTTTGTAGCAATCAATGTTAGCTATATTGAACGGGGTTTGATCAATCCCATGGTGGAGGATCGATGATACATAAAATTAGACTTTATGGTTTACACTAACTTCGAACCAAACCCACGAGGAGAGGTAGGGCTTTGTACAAGCTTATATTTAGATTTGCAGTACAAAGTTTTTAACTACCTCTAGCATTACACTGACAACAAAATAATTACTCATTTTGTTTTTAGTTGCCATTTTCTACTTCTCTAATCCCTATTTGTAGCAATGACGAGAGTCCATAGTAAGGCTTGGTCAAGTTGTAAAGAGGAGGGTCTTCACTACTAATATTTTTATTACTTGGAAAATAAAAAATGTGATTTTGACTGAAGATCCACATGTCAATTTGTATTGTTTAGTATACATTATTTTAATATACTAAAATGAAAATGACGGGTGAGAATCATCTCAATGAGAACATCAAGTCATGATTGGATTTTTAACAATCTTCTATGCATTAATGTTAAAAACCATAAAGAACTTTACATGCCACATCAAATCCATAGTGCTTAGAAAAACGGTATCCCAACCTCTTATATGTATGGGTCAATAAATAGAGTATCCAACTCTCTTTGTGATGCCTCTTCTCGTAACCAAATAACTACCAATACTAAATTACACAAGTTGATCATATTTCTACCGTTGTTATACCTCTTCTACAACTTAATAATTTTCCAATACTAAATTACACCTATTTTGATATGTTCATCATTTTCTTTATTTATCTAAACATGTAAACCCTTGGGATTCTAAGATGGTTGAGACATATAAAATTGTTAATACGCATCTAGGTGTGCTTCATCATTTTATCACCTACCTAGATGAGGCATACTCCCTTAGATCATTGTATATGAGGGAAACGTGATGTACTCAACAAAGAGTTGATATCTAAGTCACCTTGTTTGTGTTCGTGTTAGAGTTCGATGACTTTTAAGTTCGACAAAAAAAAATCGATAGTCAAAATTTTAAAATAAAATTTTATATTAAATTTAACATACTAATAAATTTAATGCTAAAAATTATTATAATCTATATATATATATATATATATATATTAAATATTAAATAGTTTTTGATATATATTTCTTTTGTATATAATATATTATTAAAATATATTTCTATTATATTTATTATGATGATGTTGATGGTTACTATCAGTTAAGACCAATGCGGTTTATCAGACCTTAAGAGAGGAGAAATAATCTAAGTTTGATTATTCAAAATCTTGTTTTTATGGTCAAAGAGAAGGAAATAAGCGCTCCAAGATCGCAATAGGTGGGTTGGCTTAATAGGTCCAGAAGATTGGAAGTGTGGCAGATGGTAGCGAATTGAGAGTGAATGTGAGTAAGAGTCGGGCAGTCTAAAATGAAATGCTTTTCATCTTCCACTTGCTTAGAATCACAAATTTGACATATTCTATCGTTCCAAGGGGTCTTGGGAATAGAACACCGCCTGGTCTCACTTCGAAGCTCATGGGAATTCATTCTTATCTTAGCGATGTTCATTTTTTTCTTATTGCTGGACAACGCAGAGAGATAATTTTGATTATCAAGGGTGGGGTTGATAACTTCCTTATAATATTTTAGCTTCCTTTTACCCTCTAGCTCCTTGTCCTCTCACAACTTGTCCTTAAACTTGGAGGTAATAGTATTTTTGATATTATCTTTGTTTCCCATAGTGAGCTCCTCCTTAATTCCCCAATGGTTGAGCCTATAGTTAGAAGCAATTTTAGGGAGCCTTTTTTATTCCATGTTGTCAAGCTTCTTCTTATACATTAGATATCTAAACATAGTTGTACTTTCAATGTGAGACAAACCAGATTCAATCAAAAGGATAGGATAGGGAGTATTTCCGTTGATCTTAAGGTTGTAGGTTATGAATTGCTTTTGAATAATCTCAATCTTCCTAAATAACTCTTTGGATATATTACAACCCCAAACTTAACATCCCTATAACCTTATATATATATATATATAACATTTTTACTATAATTATTTATAAATATATACATTTATAGATTTATATAATCTAAATATATATAATAATAAAAAAAATTAGTCATTAAAATATAATATATATATTTTATTGAAATATTGCACTTTTAATATATATATATATATATATATATATATGTGGATGATAACAATTATATATCTACGGTAGATTTTCACTTCTACCAAATGACTTTGAGTCCAAGATAGTTAACGTGTTTCTTTAGGTAAGTCCAAGAAAGATCAACTTTTAACCAAACATAAGCAATTTAATTTTTATTTATATCGTACATACTTACATTATATAAATATACTATGTAAATATATAGTATAGATAATTATAATAAAAATGTAATATTTCAATAAAATGTAAAAATATTTAATTGAAATATTACATTATATACTTTTAATGAAATAATGTTATTGAATTTCAATTACATATTAATAATAATGAAATATTATTATAACATTATTATTGAATTTCAATAACATTATTATATAAATTATTGAAATATTACATGTTATTGAAATAATATTACATTATATAATGTACTTTTAATTGAAATAATGTAAAAATATTACATTATATACTTTTAATGAAATAATGTTATTGAATTTTATACTATAAAGGATGACACTATATAAAATAATGTTATTGAATTTTACACTATAAAGGATGACACTATATATATATATAAGGTAGGTAAAGCATTATAAAGGTTCAAATTAATTTTATAATGAGCCACATTTAAATGGAAATTGGTCTCCATAATGTTATATTGGATTTGGGAGTTATTTCATTTGAAATGAGGAAATAGTCTTCGCTAAGAGCTTTTAATTTTTTAGATTTGGTATTGCAAATGAACTCTGAAAATAAAAACAAGTGGTGCAAGTAAAGGAAGGGACACCGCCTTAGGGAAAATGATAATCTTGGGCAAAGAAGAAGAGCATGCCGATGGAGGGGCATGATATCACATTTTATCTATGTTTGGCATGCTCAATAGCTTATTGAAAATGTCTAGATGATAATTACACATTCTTATGAGGGTACGGGCTAAAGCCTTTGCTCATTTCCTAGTCCTCTGCCACGTAAAAAAACATTGTTTAGGGACTTGAAACAATCTCAAAATTTCAAGACCTGAAAAATTGTAAAAAAACTACCAAGATGGAATATTGTGCTTTGAGTCAATAGAGTAGGTGGATGCTCACTAATATCCACCTGGATCATGATTTGGGACGCATGTTTACATTTTTTATAGATATTTCACATGCCATATCATGAAATTTGGGAACTGGGTAATTGCAACTTTTGATATGGGGATGCATTACATTTAAAACTACATGCCTATGAAAAATATCACACACCCAAATCATAATGTTTGAGAAATATTTTTTTATCAAATTCTTGTGGAATCAAGGATTAATAACCTGTTGTTGTCGCGACAAACACACTCCAAAAATTTTCCTACACTTGAATTTTGGAGCCTACTGAGGATCTTAAGACCTATTAACCTATGGTTACTCCATGTTTGATTAATGTTTTGTAAAGGGTTTAAGTCTTCTTCCTAGTTTTAACTGTCAAAGTCACCTACTTGCACATGCACAATTCTAGTTGAATCCATGAACACACTTTCTTTATGTAAGCTTAAATAAGCATAGTCCCTTCCTTCAAGACAATATATGTGCGATGTTTAACTCATGTTGACAGTTAGTGTGCACTTTTATTGACAATATCCATCACTTTTTTTGCATTTGTACTTCCATTTCAGTGAGTTTTCTCAATTGTCGTCTTTTGCACACTTTAAATTTCACATTTGTCGCTATCGATTTCTTCATTTTCACTTTATTAAGTGTCATTTTCATGTTATCTTCGCTCTGGAATGTGTCTCTTTCAAGGTTATTCTCATTTTTCAAGTGTCGTCTTCATGTTTTCCTCCTGTCACAGGCATCACTTCTGTTGTTTTCACTCATACATGTGTCGCACCTTTGCGCATCACCAAAGCTATTTATAGTGCACTATTTTACATTAGATGGTCTTACATATCATTAGAATATGTGCCAAACAAATTCCTACAACTTATTCCACCTTTTGGTCTCAGTCAACACTTTTTTTGCAACTTGTGTTCTAAGTGTTGTAATGTGTCGTTTCAATTGCACTTAGAAATAGGTGTCTCTTTGCTATTGTTTTAAGGCGTGACTATTTTTCATGAGTTCTGTGCATTTTTTTGCCTTGCATTGATGGAATTTATATGTGTGGTCCATGCTTGAGTCATGTTAGGATGCATTTCTTTCTCCTACTCTTTTGGTCCCACACTTAGCCATTTTGGGAGCTATTCTTGGTCCTCCTACTCAATGCAAGTTGTAAAGGCATTATCCCTCTTACTAGGAGATGAGTGCAACTTATTCATGAGCCTCATTGACTTATATTTTCCTCCCATACTTGTGCACTAAGTATTATCTAAGGTATCCTCCTTCTCACAGTGCATTAGTAGTCCCTAGGATAAGTGACCTAGCATTTTTGTTGCTTCCCTCAGTGAAAAGTGCATTTAATATGAATAAGCAACGAATTTTGAAGAAAGTTGCACCATCCTAGGCTTGAGCGCACTTCAAACACTTAATGTACAAGATCACTTCAGAAGAAAAAGGACCATTTGAGAACACTTTAGAAGGAGAAGTACCTTCTCTCCCTTCAAAATTTCACTTCAAAACAACAAAGCGCACTTCAAAACAATGAAGCACACTTCGGAACAACGAAGAAAAATTTAGAGAAATAAGGCACACATCGGAAAAGAAATAAGTGCATGGCGTAGTCTTGAAGCACAAGCACACGATGAAATCTTGAAGCATGAATCCTTCATCCTTCCCTCTTTCCTTAAAGCGCATGGTGCAATCACGAAGCCTAAAGCCTTCATTTGGGAGTGCTCCTTCAAATCAAAGAACTATGTAAAATTTGAGTGCATGAGCGCACCTTGAATCAACGAACGATTTCTCCTTCATTATTTGACTATGCACCTTGTGCACCCCTAATTCCTCTTGAGTGCACTAGTGCACTGGGAAGGATCAAAGCCTGACCCCTTCGTTCCTTTGTTGTGTGCCCTTGCGCCCTCCTTAGTCCCTTTGAGCGCATGAGTGCACCCCAAACCCATGAATGAATTCCCTCATGCTTCAGGCCTGCACCCTTGAGCTCTCTCTCCCTCTTGCTTGAGTGCAAAAGCGCACCTTGAAGCCTCGAAGTTGGACCAAGACAGAAAGAAGACGTTGCATGATGACTCATATGACTCCAAATCTCATCCAAGTCCCTTTGGAGGGTGAAGATAAGAAACAAAGTGGATATCTCTTGAAGATGAAGCATATATCATATCTACCATCAAGAATGTAATATAAAGCAACATAGAAGACAACTTGGCATTGCCACCTCATCATGAATTCCATGTCATAATTGTTAAGTTGTAAATTGTACAAGTGTCATCATAATAGTCAATGTGTGTCCATGTGTCATGCCACATAATGATGTGGAATGTAATGATGTGTTCTCAAGAAAAGTACAAAATGTAATGTGTGGAAGTCCAAGAGTCATATGTGGAACATGAAGAGTCACATAGTCATATATGGAAAAAATAGTTGTATAAAAGTCCAAAGATCATATATAGAAGTACAAAGGTCATAATTAAAGTCCAATATTCATGAGGGTAACTCAAGAGTCATGGGGATATGAAGGTCATCCCCCTTGTTATAAAATCAAACTCATAACTCAAGCAAAGGGATCTTGGAGGATTAAGATTTGGAGAGATAGTCTTGACTTCTCTACTTGGCATAAGAGAGAAAACTATTCTTTGGAGAAGAAAAAAGTGACTTAATGTTCCCCTACTGGAACTGGTGCCTCACCATTGTAACTGTGTACATGGATCTTTCACCTTATAATTGAAGCTCGATGAGCCAATACATTTTCATGCATGTATTTCCAATGTATTAGGACTATTATTTATAGGTTAGATATATGTTTAGTTCATATGTACTAAGGAAATTGAACTATTTTGGTGGCCTTGGTACATATATTGTTGAAGGTGTGTTATATGTGATTTAATGATCATTGTGTCTATGTGAAGTATTTTTCTAGATAAATAAGGAATATTTATTTTCTTGTGTGTATCTCTTAGGTTAGTACTATTAATTATTTCCAGGGGCTCACTTTTGTCTCCTCCCCTCATGAAAGTATCCTTTTACACATTACAATCGATGTTTCATAATGTCAACATACTTACTTGTTCAAGGGTTATGTATATAATCCCTTTTGTTATTCATTGAAACCAAAGAAAACCTTACATTTATGGTGGTCAGGCCAATACTCCGGATGGGGCTCCTACTCCAAACTATGTGAGGTGTAAGTGGCAGTATCCAACACCGTCAACATTCTTGCGCTAGAAGGAGGGCCAAATGACAAATTATGCCCATTAAGTTGGATTTGAATCTCTTATCTTAAATGGCTCTTTCCCAAATCATAATCCCAAGATTTTTTTCTAAGGAGACTGATTTTATCATCCTTTCAGAAATCATTCATGACTTGTCTCAATTCAAGTTTTATTGTGAGAGTGAACTAACTATCCTCACAAATTTTTTTCAATTTATGCAGTTTTTTCTTTCTAATAGAATTCATTGTAAATATGTCATGAGCAGATTGGTCACCCTCATATTTTAAGGTGAAGTCAAGAAATGGTGTCATACGTTACATTATAGAACTTTTGAGTTCTAAAATGGGCTTCCTAAGAAAAATTTAAAACCAAAATAAACTTTATAAGAACCATTAGGATTCAAGATGATGATGTCAACCATGGGGGATGATTCACCATTTTTTGGGTAAAAAAGTAAAAAGATTAAAAGATAATAAAATAATAAAACTACTTTTTCAACTTATATCCCTAAGGTTATCTCAAATTTTGAGAGAGAGTACTCGTTGGTTGCAAAATTTAATTCCTCATCCAATGAGTACCCATGCTGCATACTTTTAATGGACCACGCTACACGAAAAATGAGAAATACATGGAAAAACGTGATTGTAATCACGTTTTTCCATGTATTTCTCATTTTTTTTTTAGCAGGGTCCACCAAAATTATGGAACATGGGTACTCCTTGGATGGGAAATCAAATTATGCATCTAACGAGTGTTCTCGCTCGAAATTTGAGTAAAATCATAGGGATACAAGTTGAAAATACGAGTTGGAAAAGTAGTTTTTTTCCCCTTTAAAATTTGATGATGTAATCTAATATTATTTTATTATTTCCACTATTATTTTAGAATTTCCTGAGGAGGCCCATTTTAGACCTCAAAATTCCCCTAATGCATGTTGCTTCTATCCATTCACTCAAGCAACTTGTTAAGGAGCTTTGTGAAGCCTTTTACATGTATGATTTTCAAGATGTATGTGACATAATTGTTTTTCTTAGAACGAATCCTGATGAATCTGAAAAGGAATTTCTTAATTAGTTTCTTCACCTTTGCTGTGAATTTCCCAAGGAGTTGTTGATTCATATTTCATTATGGAAAAATTTCAGAATTTGATTCTACTCTCTTTGAAATATTTTTAATCTGAACCCCTAGATAACTATCTCTCCGCAATTTTTTCCAACCATGGGATACCTCAATCTTTTGAGGATGAACCTAATATTCCTTTTGTTTCTTGTCCTCCTCCTTTTCCAGTACTAATTTGGGTGCCCCTTGGTGATGATGTTAAAGTTGGGAAATCAGAAAATCAAATTGTTGATATGTCCATTCAACCTCCATCCAATTCTTATGATCCACATTCTAAAATGAAAACTGATTCCTATGGTTTTCAGGGTCACATCAATATGCATAATTCAAGTCTTGAATTTGATTTAATTTCCAATACCCTTCAACCTCTAAAACCTATGTTTCATGATTCCTTGTTTCATGATCCACTTGTTTCACCTACTTCAACTCATAATGATGTTCAACATGTTGTTTCAAGCGGTAATCTAGAACAAGGTAGTTATATTTCACATGTAGAGGGGCAAAGTGTTGAGTATATATATTATATTTCCTCCCTCTTTCAAGATGATGATCTTGCCTTTCAGTTGATTTCCAATCTTGTAACCTTGATAACCTGTCAAATGACTCTGAATCTCGGATCCGAGTTGAGGCTTTGGATAATGTTAACTTTGGGAAAATAGGTCCAAACTCTAGGTTGTGCTGCTTAGATGGTGATCCTGATAGTTTTATTGGATTCCTCTTTTGGAGAGGTGTAAGATTGATCTAAAGATCATCTCGATCGGATGAGAAGAAAATTTATTTTGAATTTATTCCATTTATGTGCTAGGTTGGCTTGGAATATAATATAGACTTAAATGTCTTAAAGGACGTGCCACACACCCCCACAGATGATTATAAATAGGAGAGTTTTGGAGATCATTTCACACACATTGTGTGGAGGAAATTATCTTCTATATTCTTGGTGCATCTGTGTTAGGGCTTTCTCATGGAGCTGAATTAGGGCTTCTTGATGTAGTGTTCTAGGGCTGTGTGACACGCTTGGCTGAATGACCTATTGGAGACTTTGCTGGTTGAAGCATCCTGCTGATTTCCATAACACCATCATTCTTCTTCTTTTTCTATTATTGGCTTGTCTTCCATCGATTGATTTATTTGTTCTATCTGCTTTAGTATTTTGTGCCCTAATATGAAATGGCATAGAACATGTTCAAAAATTTACATGGTATTAGAGCTAGGAGAAGACAACACCCAAAATATAGGATGGGGGTTGTTCAAAGGGCAAATAGGGGTGCCGTAAATTTACAGCAAGGTTGTGTGGTAGGCCGCAGGCCATACCAAACAGCAAGAGATAACGTGGGACACCACCCATCTGATGAAGGAAGAGGAAGCTACACATTGAAACGTAACTAGGATTACATCCGAAAATAGGCGTAGAGAAACCCTAAGCTAATATCGTTGCTAGAAGCTAGAAGTCAGCGTGGGAATTTTTTCTTGTAGCGGAAGCTAGAAGACAACGTGGTTTTTTTTGTTCTCCGTGATTCCCATAGCATGACATGCTTTCCCACATCTTCATTCTTCACCTCTTCGCATCTATCTGTCCTGATAACCCATTGCAAACTGGGGGCTTTTGTTTGGGATCTAGAAATTACGGGTTGTGAATATATTTTATCGAAAGCATTATTTTATGAAGGCATATTTCTATTGTGTGGCAATCGAATCATAACCTAAAGTCGAAATTGTAGAGATATTGTACGTATTGTGCTTAAATTCATATCAGCTGATATCCAATCATCATCCAAGTTTGTTTTGAGCTTCTAAGAAAATATTTTCAGAAATCGAATCATTGTTGGTGCCAAGATCAGTGTCAGAAAATCGTTTTGCTCTGAGAGAATCGAATTATTGAAGGGATGGACTTGCTTGCATTTTCTTGAAGGCGAGAAGATCTATGGCAGGGTTGATCTCTGTCATTTTTCTAAGATGCCAATTTTTTCAAGGATTGAATTCATTTGAATAACTGAAAAATTCGCTCCAAAAATCACATATATTGACTGCTTAGTATTGCTATAGTAGAATCATCGCTTCAAGGGTACGTCGAGCCACTTACTTCTATTACTGTATACAAGGAAGGACTGTATAATCAGAGTGTTGGGCCTCTAATGAATGGTTTTCTCTGCTGGAAGAGGGGCGAAATAGAATTCTTGTACCCTAGACGTGTTCTGTTGGCAAGAGAGATGAGTTTGCTTTGATTAGTGGGCTGAAATCACTCGGAAAAATTTCTGGGTGTGCACTTTGTGGATAGCTGTGTTAATAGGCTGAAAAGTTTGAGCCCCTTATTATATAGGCCATGACATACCCTTGCACTTGGAGCACACAATACGCATTGGTGATTGAAGATACAAGCTGAATAGGGCCGAGTTTGCAAGTTCAGAAATCCGGGTACTTTCTCTGGGAGTGTTGACTGATATTAACAAGGAAGGGCCTGAATTCTTTCACTCCAGTGTGGCTGAGAATAGATCTTGAGCACAAAAAAAATTGTGGGCACTGCTCTGGATGTGGAAATATTGTCTTGCATCAGCTAAGTCGACCTATCTGTCCAGGATCTACGGTGTATCTATTCATGAGTTTTATTTTTTCTATCTACCATATGATGTACTGAATGTAAGGGAAATGATATGGCTCCCTATCTTTGTGAGTAGCCAAGTTTGTATAGCATACTTGATGATAGGTATCTATATAAAGCGAACTGTGAGATAGCAGTGACAACAATGAAAGGAATGCCAATGTTCTAATTTCAATAATATGACAATGTTCTATGCTCCAGCAAGACGGTGCCCTTGATTGTCAAAAGAACAATGATCTTTGTGATGATAATGAGACGTGACATAGATTATGTTCTTGACATATTACAGTGATCTTTATGTACTTCAGTAACTTGGCACAACAACAAATCTGATGACTACTACAATGCATGATGACAGTAGCTTGAGTATGATAATTGATGACAATGACCTTGTATATGACACATGATGGAAGTCAACGTGTGATCAGTCTACATTGAAGCCTCGTATCAATTTCAAGGTCAGAGTCAGCATGTGTTACTTGTGTGATCTATTGCTGGGTCGGTGATTTGATATTTGTGAAGGGCCTGGACCTAAGACAGTTAACAAATTGAAGCTCAGTTAGTCACCATTTGTCAAGATTTGTTACAAACTTTTGAAAGACCCAAACCTGTGGAAAATTACTCAGAGAAACTTGTAAAGAGGTCAGATTTGTTTAAGGGTCGAACACACTTCTGGAAAATTGAAGGGTAGCGAGCCTATACTGAGGAAAATTTAAGTTACATCAGACCTATGTACAGTCTTGTAGCTTACATTTGTAAATACTTGGTGTTCTATCTTGAAGGAGGACTCAGAACATAGGACAATCACCTTAGAATAGTGAATCCCAGACTTGTAGCTCGGTTTATTGAACTATTGTAGCTCGAAGTTCAAGCTTGGATTTGTGGGTGAACTATGATAATTCACATCTCGGATAGTGGATAGAAAATTGGTTGGGTTCTATGGTCGTAACTTTAGATCTACAATCCTGTAGCTTACCTTTGCTGTGGTAACTGAATAAACTTGAAGACCTCAAATATGTGGGAAAGTTACACTTGTACAAACCTTGGTTACGCAAGCTTGGAAGAGACTACAAGAAGACTCGATTTCTTGATTCCTGAAGTTGAGCTTCCAGAATCGAGTTCTAAGAAGCAAAGGTGACCAGTTTGTCATTTTTGACGTTGGTTGGGTTTTTTTAATTATCCTAGAGATTGTGTTGCTAATGTTATCCTCGGAATTAAATTGCTGGAGTTAACTATCCACGGTGTATCGTAAATTCTTCCCCAACAAGAGAGGATGAATTCTGGATTGCAACAGTCATATAGCAATGCAGCAACTACAGGCAACCAAAGGAAAGTATAAAACAATTTTCATTACAGGAGAAAGCATTTGCCATAAAGGCATATATCAGAATTATGCCGCAGGAAAGAATTAAGAAAGAGTATACAACTGTATATGCTCTTGAGCTAAGAAGACCCTCATGGCTCAAAGACATATGGCTTCAAGGGGGAAATTCCAAAAAAAAAAAAAAACAAGAAGCCATATAAATACCAGAGGTATCTAGCTTCCATGAGTACATTATGAGTCTGGATCATTTGAAGAAGCTATAAAGCATCAAGTCTGGAAGGATGTGATACACAAGAGTACAAGTCCATTGTAAAGGGTGATGTCTGGGATATGGTCCCTAGACCACATGACAAAGCTATTGTCACCTTGATATAAGATCAAGCAAGGATATGATAGGAAATTGTGTTGCCTAAGACTTCTCTCTAGGAAGGCATTGATTATGATTGCACCTGAAATCTATTATTACCCTTGCTGCTACGCAAGGACGGAATCTTCATCAGATGAATGTGAAGACCACTTTTCTGCATGGGTCGTTAAAGGAAGAAATGTATGTGGAGAAACCTCTGGGGTTCAAAGTCCAGGATAAATACTCTCATGTATGCAGGTTGAAGAAATCTCTCTATGGGTTGTAGCAAGCACCCAAAGCTTGGTATGAGAGGATTGATAGCTACTTGATGAAGCTGGGCTTCTCTCGAAGTAATGCTGATCTGAACCTTTACTTCAAGTTAAATTGTGAGAAACCTCTCTGTAGAAATTATATAACTTATGTGTGATATGTCCAAGATTCTCCTGATCTCACACTATTTTAACTTCATGCAAAATACATAATCTATTCCACCATTGATCATTTGCGGAAATTAAATCAAGATTGCAATGCACACATGAAACAATAAAAATTCACACACATTAACACAATTGTTTAATGGGAAAGCCTGAAGCTGAAAACCCCAACTATCTGTATATAATATATCTCATAGAGATCATGTAACAATCCTCATACAAATCTGATCATATCAAGTTCTCAGTACAATACAATCGCTACACAATAATCAGGCCCGATCTTGCAAATCCATGCACCGATATTTTCCACCTGCTAGCCTGCCTCCACTACGCAATCCCTGCTGAAGAATAGCTCTGAATGAATTCAAATTACTCCAGCCTTGCTCACGCAATCCTCATTGGCATCTCCACTGAGTGTTGGATGCAATCAATGCATCACTATAGTCACAAATGATAGTCTATCTTGCCCTTTCACCTATCTCTCCAATGGTCTCCACTGAAACTGCCATGCACTGTAGTTAACTGATGTATTCTTCAGTTGATTAATGAGTTATTATTTGTGAATTAATTAACTAGTTAATTCACTTCACTCTCACTAGTGTATCAATTAGTTAGACTAGATACAACTAGCTCAACTGAGTCTAATTGAGTTAAACTGAATACAACTCCATAACTACTTCTTCCAACTGTGTCATAACTCTGCCACTTGAGTTCTAACTGAGTCCTCCATGCAATACCTCGAGTAAACCCTCAGGAATAGCATAATTAATTATGTCAGCTGCTGTGCCACATCTGTGCACTGAACTGAAGTGCTCCAAGAGAATAATTTGCTGTTTAGAGTCCAAATATTATTAAGAGCTAATAATATCCGACATTCCTATTTTTAGACTGGCAGTCTAAAAATAGACTTCACCCAATATGTCTAAAAATAGAAGTCCATCTATTTTTCCAACTTGACCAACCATCCACAAATAGCATCCCGCAACTCATAGAATATGATCGACATGTCTAAAAATAGACTTTGCACCAAAAATATCCTGCGGGCCCACTTAGTGAAGGCGACTCTTTTCACTAAGCTCATCATCTCGTTGAATCTCAACACTCCCTCTCAACAAGATAGGGATTATCTCCCACCCTGATCCTGTCTCTATGGTATTCAAATTTTCTCCTGGTGAGTGCCTTCGTCAAAATATCTGCATCCTGATCCTCCGTAGGAATGTAAGAAAGCAACATGATCTTCCGCTACACACAATCTATGATATGAGGGTACCATATGTCAATATTTTTAGATCTATCATGAAATACTGGATTAACCGAGAGTTTAATGCAACTCTTATTATCACAATATATCACAGTAGGATCTAAATGAGAATCGAACAAACCAACCAGGATCTTCCTCATTCATATATCCTCGCATGCAGCCAAACTTGCTGTCATGTACTCGGCCTCTGCTGAACTGAGTGCCATGGATCTTTGTTTCCTTCTGTACCAAGAAACTGCTGTAGATCCAATACTGAAAATCCCTCCAGATGTGCTCTTTTTGTCCATTGGGCTTCCTGCCCAATCTGCATCCGTGAAGCCATGCAGTTTCACCTCATTCGACTGTCTGTACCACAATCCATACCTAGATGTGCCCCTAAGATACCTCAGGACATGCTTGCCTGCCTTCCAAAAGAGCTTTGTAGGCTTCACCATCGCTTGTGAAAGCTGGTTCACATCATAGCATATGTCCGGTCATGTATTGACTAAATACATGAGCAAACCAACCAACTGTCGATAAACAATGGCATCCACTACCTCTACCGATGTAGCATCCTCCTTCCTCCAACCACCAGGAAGAGGAGTGTTGATAGGCTTGCAGCCTTGCATGTGAAACTTCTCCAGTATCTCCTGGGCGTACTTGCCTTGAGACACAAATAGTTCACCTTTCCGCTGCCAAATTTCCAATCCTAGGAAATAATGAAGGAGGCCCAAGTCCATCATCTCGAACTCCTTTGCAAGATCTGCCTTGCATGAGTGTATCAACAGTTCATCACCCGTTAGTATTAAATCATCTACATAATGCACAATGATCAAAATCTTACCCTCCACCACAATCTGGTATAGGTTTGGATCCGCCTCACTCTTGGCGAAACCAAGTCCGGTGAAATAACTGTCTATCCGTGTGTACCAAGCACGAGCTGCTTGTTTAAGCCCATACAACGATCTTTTGAGTCTGCACACATGCGACTGGCTGCTGAAGATTTCGAATCCTTTAGGCTGCTCAATGTACACCTCCTCCTCAATGATTCCGTTGAGGAACGCAGTCTTCACATCCATCTGATGAATGTGCCAACCCTTCTGCGCTGAGAGAGCAAGGATGGTCCGTATGGAAGAATACCTTGCGACAGGTTCAAAGGTTTCTTCATAGTCGACCCCCTAGATCTGTGAGAAGCCTCGGGCAACAAATCTTGCCTTATACTTCTCGATGCTCCCATCAGCAACTTACTTCACTTTGTAGATCCATCTCTAACCTACCACTGATTTCCCTTTCGGCCTTGAGACAATCTCCCATGCACTGTTTCTGACAATCGAATCATACTCTTCCACCATGGCATCTACCCATGCGAGTTCCTCCACAACTTCCTCGAAAGAGGATGGCTCTATCACGATACACTTGCTCATCAGAGCCATGTATCCAGTAAATTGGTTAGGTGACTGTCTCTGTCTACGCTGTGATGTAGGAACTCCTACATTCTACACTGCATCAAGATTCAGTCGCTCAGCTTCTGTAGTGCGCTTCCGCCCTCTGATGTTTGGCGCTGCATGAGTGGTTTCTTCCACTCCATGAACCTCCTCTTGTGCCTGATCCACATCTTGAGGCTCATCTTTAGGAAAAAGTAGCTCCTCCTCTGCATGCAAGTGTAGCTCCCTCTCAAGCGACAACTTCATGGATTTCTCCTCATGAAATTTGATATCCCGTCGCATGACAGTCATCCGATTGTCTGGAAAATACACACGATAATTGTGGGGTGTTTATGTGTACCCCACAAATATCCCAACCTCTGCGGTTGGCTCTAGCTTCTTCCTAGCATCCTTCGTCACATGAATGTAAACAGGTGAGCCAAAAATCTTCAAATGAGAAATATCAGGCTTCTTATCAGAAAATTCCTCTTCAGGTGTACTCATGCCAAGTACTCTATGAGGACAACGGTTTTGCACATAAACTGCAGTGTTGCATGCCTCAGCCCACAAGTGTATGGGAAGGCCCTGATCATGCAACATCGCCCGTGCAGTACCCACGATCGTTCTATTCTTCCTCTCAGCGACCCCATTTTGCTGTGGGTTATGAGGTGCTATGAGTTCTCTTCGAATTCCTTCTTTGCTATAGAAGTCTTTGAATTCGCTAGAGATGTATTCACCACCATTATCTCTCTCGAGAGCTTTCACCTGCTTCCTCGACTCTTTCTCAACCAGCGCCTTGAACTCATAGAACTTTGAGTATGTCTCGCTCTTCTTCTGCATGAAGAAGATCCATCACTTACGAGAAAAGTCATCAAAAAATATCACATAATACCTGTGCTTTGCTGTTGAAGCAACCGAGAAAGGTCCACACATGTTTGTGTGAATTATCTCATGGATCGTCGAAGCAAGACTATCCTTCTCATGAAAAGTGGTCTTCAAAAATTTTCCCAAAGTACATCCCTTGCTGCTTGATACGAAGTGGCGTAAGTGTACCTTTGGGAAGCCGGTAGAAATCTGCTACAAAATCTTCAAACGCCATGGTGAAGATGGCCCAATCTCTGTGCTACAATTCGCCTCATCTCGCTCACCACTCATACCTTGCTGCCATTTCTGCGTAGCCATCTATACCAATTGATAAAGATTCTTAACTCGAATCCCTATCCTCCTGGTTTGAACAGTTGTTTTATGGTGCAGGAAAGCTTTTCCCTCGCTAAAAACAACATCATAACCCTTGTCTTCCAGCATCGCCACGGAGATCAGATTCTTCTTCAATCCTGGAACATGCATGACATCCTTCAAGATGAAAGGTTTACCGGACTCCCTCTCAAAGGAAATGGTCCCGATACCAGTCGCACTGTATCTACCATCATTGCCCATCTCAATGTGCACTCCAAGATCCTTTTCCTCCAGATCACTAAACAAATCTTTGTCTCTGGTCATTTGGAAAGACGCACCACTGTCAAGAAACCACACCGATCCCATCACACTTGAAACCAAGCATGCAATCAAAGAAAGGTCGAGCTCAAACTGTGAGGCTAAGGCCTCTCCTGCTGCAGAACCAACAGTGCTCTTATTCTTCTTCTTCTGTAGGCAATTAGTGGCGAAATGCCCGTGCTGGTGACAGTGAAAACACTTCACCTTGGACAAATCATGCTTCTTGCCTTTAGCTTCGGATTTGGAAGATTTCTTCCCTTTTCCTTTCCGAGCTTTGGCAGCCAAAGTGCAATTGTCTTCATCTTCATTCTTCGATGAAGATCCATCCCTGGTACCCCACCTTATCTCCTCTTGCACAAGATCCGACCAAAGTCGCTCCCATCCTGGCAGTTTCTCCCGTCCATTGACAGAGTCTTCGTAGCTATGCCAACTCTTCGGAAGCCCAAGGAGAGCCAAGCTCACCAAGTCTTCTTCATCAACAGTAACCCCCACACTTCCCAGCTCATACTTGTAGTGGAAAAACTTCGTGAGGTATTTTGGTATACTGTCGCCTTTCTCCATTTTTATTTTTCTGAGCTTGTCTTTAAGCGCCAACTTCCTTTAGTCACTTCTTCTTTGGAACAAGTCTGTCAAAGCCTTCCACATTAAGAATGGAGTGGCTTTTCCATGAAGGTTGGACACAATGTGGTCCTTCACACCTTCCAACAGAATCCTTCGACACTTTGCTACCTTCTTTTGCCATGCGTCAAGTGCGGCTGCATCGCTAGAAGCATGCTTCAGAATATCAACATCTATGAACTCCTTCAACCCATTATAATCTAGCACTGCCTCCATCCTGTCCTTCCATGCTATGTAATTCAAGCTCCCATCAAGGGCATACTCCAATTGAAATCCGTTGAAAGACATTTCAATGAATGCTCAACTTCGACACCAAGAAAACACTGCAGCAAATTCGAATTCCACCAGCACAAAACTCAACCGCTTCAATAATTGCAATCTCCTCCAATGATCAATACTGCTCTAATACCATGTATAAATTATATAAATTATGTGTTATATGTCCAAAATTCTCCTGATCTCACACTATTTTAACTTCATGCAAAATACATAATCTATTCCACCATTGATCATTTGCGGAAATCAAATCAAGATTGCAATGCACACATGAAACAATAAAAATTCACACACATTAACACAATTGTTTAATGGGAAAGCTTGAAGCTGAAAACTCCAACTATATGTATATAATATATGTCATAGAGATCATGTAACAATCCTCATACAAATTTGATCATATCAAGCTCTTAGTACAATACAATTGCTACACACTAATCAGGCCTGATCTTGCAAATCCATGCACCGATCTTTGCCACCTGCTAGCCTGCCTCCATTGCGCAATCCCTGCTAAAGAATAGCTCTGAATGAATTCGAATTACTCCAGCCTTGCTCACACAATCCTCATTGGCATCTCCACTGAGTGTTGGATGTAATCAATGCATCACTATAGTCACAACTGATAGTCTATATTTCCCTTTCACCTATCTCTCCACTGATCTCCACTGAAACTGCCATGCACTATAGTTAAATGATGTATTATTCAGTTGATTAATGAGTTATTATTTGTGAATTAATTAACTAATTAATTCACTCCACTCTCACTAGTGTATCAATTAGTTAGACTAGATACAACTAGCTCAACTGAGTCTAACTGAGTTAAACTGAATACAACTCCATAACTACTTCTTGCAACTGTGTCATAACTATGCCACTTGAGTTTTAACTAAGTCCTCCATGCAATAGCTCCAGTAAACCCTCATGAATAGCGTAATTCCTTCTGTCAGCTGCTGTGCCACATCTGTGCACTGAACTAAAGTGATCCAAGAGAATAAGTTGCTGTTTAGAGTCCAAATATTATTAAGAGCTAATAATATCCAACATTCCTATTTTTAGATTGGCAGTCTAAAAATAGACTTCGCCCAATATGTCTAAAAATTGTAGAAATTTCTTGACTTTCCCACCCCGGTTTTCAGTTTCACCTTATTTCTCCTTTTAGTTAAATGCCCTTTCCCATATCCTTACATTCAACAACAGAAAAATAATTTTAGCTGAAAACATAAATTCTAGAAAATTTACAGAATGCTGGAAAATGCAGAAATAAAAATTAGTAAGCTCAAAACAACCATTCAACACATTTTAACACAGAGATTTTTGGTCAAGGTGACCCTGGAAAAACCCCCTACAACTCTTGAGGAAAACCAGTCTGAAAGCTTCTCTTTTATTTTCTGAAAAATGCCTTATACAATGAAACAGGAAAAACTCAGAAAAAATTTCAGCAACCAATTTACAGACTTATCTCGATTTCAATGCTTGCACACTGCCTCGAAAATTGTGCCAAACCAGCAATAACAGAAAACAAAAAATTTACAGCACCTTAGGACAACATTAAATGCTGTACGTCCACCTCGAGAAGTGTGCCAGAACAGTCGTACTTTTTTGTACAGACTGTACGGATTTCGTACAACACCCTCTCTCAAAATCCGTGCCAAAAATTAGAGCTGTAGTTGCTGTCCTCTTCCTTGATTTTTGTGCCAGAAATGACAGCCACCCTCTTCCTTGAAAAACGTGCCTAATTTTTGTGCCTTGGAGTGCGTGCTTGCTGCTGTACCCTCTTCCTCGATTTCTGTGCCTCCTCACTTTGAAACACTGTCTCTCCTTTGCTGTATAGATTTTCTGACTCGGTATGTGTGCCAATAAATGCTGCTGTAGCTTTGCTGAAATCTCTTCACTGCTGCCCTCCTTCTTCTCACTGCTCAGAAAAATCTCCAGCTCTCTTTCTCTCCTTCTCCCAATCTGCTCATGAAAGAATGAATGACCTTTTCCTCCTTTTCCTCCTTTAACCTAACCCTAAATGACTTTTGGGGAATCCCTAAATCCAATGGCTGAAACAGATTTAGATCTAGGGCTGAGATTAAATGCTCATTTAAATCTCACTTTCTATTTTTTATTTCACCCCACTTTAATAAAGACCCACTTAGTCATTTATTTCCAAAGTCACTTTTCCTTTCTAATTTTACATTGACTTTATTAAAGTCACTTTAAATTTAGACTTTAGTAACTTTATCACTTAAAGTCACTTTTAAATTAGATTTGACTTTATAACTTTATAAAGTCACTTTAGGAGAAAAATTAAATTCTTTTGGACACTTTTCCCTAGGCCAAAGATCAAAGCCTTAGGGAACCACCTGTCCTCCGGTAACCAAATTTCAACATAGAATTCCATCTATTTTTCCAACTTGACCAACCATCCACAAATAGCATCCTGCAACTCATAGAATATGATCGACATGTCTAAAAATAGACTTTGCGCCAAAAATAGCCCGCGGGCCCACTTAGTGAAGGCGACTCTTCTCACTAAGCTCATCATCTTGTTGAATCTCAACACTATCATACTAGTTCTCTATGTGAACGATATCTTCCTAACAAGTGCTGAACCTCTCATTCTTTGGTGTAAGAGGGAGCTATCTTCCGAGTTTGATATTGAAGACCTAGGACTGATGCATTACTTCCTAGGCTTTTAGGTCTAGCAGAGACCTGGCAAGATTTTCCTATCTCAAGGAAAATATATTCGGAAGCTGTTGGAGAGATTTGGTATGGTGGACTATAAGTCCGTGTCGACACCGATGGAGCTCAACTTCAAGAAGTTGTGTGGAAATGTTGCTGGGCCAGCATTGGGAAATCCTACCGAGTATCGCCAACTCGTAGGTGCGCTGGTGTTCTTAGTGATCTCTCGTCCGGACGTATGATTTGCAGTGAACGTTTTTCACTGGGTTGGTGCTGAGAATCTCTTAAGATATCTCCGAGGCACGATAAACCATGGGCCGAGATACACTGCCAAGAGCGGGACACTCCATGGATAGTCCGATGTCGATTTGGATGACAGTGTGGTGGATCACAAGAGCACATGTGGTTGCTGCTTTACACTTGGTTCTTCTTCGATGAGCAGGAAGAAGAAGTCGGTAGCTTTGAGTGCCACTGAGTCTGCATACATTGCTATGAGCATGGCCTGATGTGAAGCGATTTGGTTACGAAAGCTCTTTAGTGAGTTGTTCGGCCATGTGCTAGATACCACAGTTATATTTTGTGATAACGAGAGTGGGACTTGGTTGTCCGAGAATCTCGTGTTTCATGACTGATCCAAGCAGGTACCACTTTTTCCGAGACATGGTACATGGCACTGTAAGGCTCATATAGGAACTATGAACAGGTTGCGTATATTCTCACTAAGCCCTTGGGGAAGGTCAAGTTCCTAACCTTTCATGAGAATATTGGAGTTGTGAAATGGTCCTGTTGAACGATGAGTTGTGAAAGCTCCGGGTTCAGTTGGATGATGAGCTACGAGAGCTCCAGGACGATGAGATGTGAGAGCTCTAGGATGATGAGTTGTGAAAGCTCCATGTCTTGTTGGACGATGAGCTCCGGGAGCTCCAGGGGGCGTGGGAATAACTTCTTGAAGCTATAAGAAACCATAGGGATAGGCTTGAAAAACCTTGTTGGTGTGCTTCCGACCTCACCATGATGACATTGAGTTGGTTCACCTCTCTTTGGTTTGTGCCCTACATGCATCCTACCCATGGAGTCTGGGACTCATGGGAAGTACCCCTCATCTTGGCCAATGAGGTGGGAGAAGTTAGAGACCATAGAAAGACTGATGGACGCATCGGGGATTACCGTACTCTCTATGATAGGATGACATGTGTCCAACGACTTGATCGAGGATCAAGTGAAGTGGTGTCTGGGTCTCCAACTGACTTCGAGTCAGTTAAAATAACTTCGGGTTAGTATGAGGCTCTTTTAAGTCCTAGAGAGGTTTTAACCTCTGAGCTGACTTCGAGTCAGCTGGGCGTGATGTCTTTGTGACTCACCGTTTGAAATAAAGATGTCAGTAAAGCATGTTATGACGGGATGACGCATGACGTTTAGATTTCACAAGTGGATAGAGTTCTCCCTAGTTGAGAGGGAGTGTTAATTTTTTGCAACTAGGTCCAAAATCCTAGTTGTGCTGCTCAGATGATGATCCTGATATTTTTATTGGATTCCTTTTTCGGAGAGGTGTAAGATTGATCTAAAGATCATCTCGATCAGATGAGCAGAACATGTATTTTGAATTTATTCCACTTATGTGCTAGGTCAGCCTGGAATATAATATAGACTTAAATGTCTTAAAGGACATGTCACACATCCCCACATATGATTATAAATAGGAGAGTTTTGGAGATCATTTCACACACATTGTGTGGAGGAAATTATCTTCTCTCTTCTTGGTGCATCTATGTTAGGGCTTTCTCATGGAGCTGAATTAGGGCTTCTTGATGTAGCATTCTAGGGATGTGTGACACACTTGGCTGAATGAACTATTCGATACTTTGCTGGTTGAAGCATCCTGCTAATCGCTGTAACACCATTATTCTTCTTCTTTTTCTATTGTTGGCTTGTCTTCCATTGATCGATTTATTTTTTCTATCTGCTTCAGTATTTTGTGCCCTAATCTGAAATGGCATAGAACATGTTTAGAAATTTATAGATAACCATCACCATGAAATCCATGTTTCCATTAACACATATGGTGGTGAAAATTCAAGTATATCGAATGATATCTTCTCTTCTTCTGAGGGATTGTATTTTCAAGTGTTACGACGAACAAATCACTCTTGCAGACAAGGGCAGTCTCCCAAGATTCAAAAGAGATCTAGTAAAAAATAGAAAAGAGACTGCTACCTATCCTTAATTAATAACTGAAGAATGAAGTGTGATGTATGAAATATCCTCTTACATTTTCTACAAAATGACTGTGGAAGTCTTTCCATTTCTTTCAAAATCCTTTCCTTGTTCCTTCAAAGGAAGATCTACATGAACATAAATAAACAAGGCATAAAAGAAAAACATAGATAAAGGTAAAACGTAACATGAATGAAAATCAAAATATAGAATAAATCACAAAATTAAACCAATATTCAGTTATAAATCACGAAAATGATCAAGGAGATTTGTAAAGCGCATTATAAGAAATGCAATTAGGAAAGAGAAATGATTGTATTAATATTGAAACAAGAAGAAGCATTACAACCTTGGCCTTTATGATGTATGCTTTCTCCCAATGGTCTCCAATCCTCCCCTTAGGTGACAATATTTATAGCCCTATTCCATCAACATAAGTTTACATTCAAAATTTCTTCTCTAATCTCTGGTCTGTGTTGAATTTATAGGCCAAGATGAAGAGGTTTGAGATCCTCTTTCTAATGGATGAGATCCATAAAGAGATCGATTAGGGTTCCATAAAGAGAGGGAGTTTGATTGATGAACCAAGGGATGATGCACAAGTATGTAGGGGCTCAAGAACTTTTGGTTGAGAAATATTCCTCCAACAAGGCTTCTAGAGTTTTCTTTTTATTTTTACCCATGTTAAGAGATTTGCGCAGTTTTCAATGGAAGACAGAGTGATGCAGAGGCATTAGGCTCAAGAAAATCCTTTGTATTTTAATAGACATAGGGGTCTTGTGTTTTTAAAAGAATATTGTTTTCTTTTGTAATTATTAATGTTTTTGAGTGATTTTTGATGAGAGATATTAAATATTGAGAGAAATTTGTAAATGTTCCCGAATGATTGGAGAACATGAGGGAAGTAGGATAGTTGAGATTCCATAGGAAATGAGAGATTTGATTGTAATTCATAAAGTGGAATTCGTTCCATGATTTTATGATTTTGAAAGGATTTTCAGGGATAAAGGATAGATTTTACAACTTTGAGGATTTGGAGGATTTTGTTGAGATAATGGGGGATCTGATCCTAAATTGGTTCATCATATTTTGTATAAATTGTAAAGCCTCAAGACAGTAGAAGCAGGTAGTAGAAATTAGGGTTTTGAAAAACAGAGGTTTTGTTGTAAGCCTTCGGGCAAATCTGACAGAAAGGCCATTGATTAGAATATCAGGCCAAAGAGGAAATACTTGTAATTTTTTGATTGTATATATATAGAGAAAATTCGATCCTAAGTGTGTGATTGTGTGTAGAGAAATGAATTCATAATATTCATGTTATGATTCAAGGGTTTGGCACAGTACATGTATGTATAGGATTTGAATGGTGGTTCTACATATCATTGAAAATTTGATGTAATTGTCGAGACAGGGTTAATATTGTGATTTGAGCTGAATGTATAAAGGATTACATATACAATTGAGGAAACTAGATGAGGTTGCAGTCATCGATCACTGAAAGGATCGATGACACAGCGGACGAACTAAATTTTTAATTCGGAATTTGGATACATTAGAAGCACATATGATCAAACAGTGATTCGGATCAGGACTAGAACAAAGAAGAGGAGCAGAGGAGTGTTTTTGGGAACCTCCAAGGGTTTAATTGACATATTGTTTTGAAACCTGTATTCTGGCATGGAACTTTGAAGGCGCAACCTTTAAATGAGAAGTGGCGAATCCAATGAACCTGTCGAAAGAAGAAATAACACAGTGGATTATAGAAAGTAGAATTAATTGTGTGGAGAAAGAATAAGCAGAGGAGCTACATTAAAGAATTTCATGCGAAATTCGGAATCAAAGAGAATGCAGAACCATGAGTACGTGAAACAGTAAAGGCGGTTTTGGAAAACCAACCAATGGTTTTCACGTAGCTTTTAAAAGGTAAGTGGTTTTTTCCTAAGCGAACGTGATAGTGTTTAGAACGTGACACGTGGTGCCTCAATACCACTTATTTCGCGTGGATTTGGAAAACCAAAAGGTGTGCAAGTTGGTTATGCGATGATCGTTGGATCGTTGAGCTGGAGCGTGATGAAGCGTCAGCCGTTGGATGATTTGATGGATGTATGGGTATGTATGATTAATAGCTACGTGCCATATATGTTTTAAAACAAAGGCTCGACATATGCATAGTTTATTGACCGACGAAAAGGGGTAAGTTATAAAGTATTGTGTTAAATCTATAACATAAAGTTAGGCTTTGAAATATTATGGATAGGCACAGTGAAATAGAGTTGTGGCCCGTAAGTAATATTTATATGGTTTAATTGGGTTAAACCATAGAATCGGAAATCATAAATGGATATGTGAATTATGTGGGCCAAGGTTAATACAGGTTGGGGATTTGATATATTCATCCAAAGTTGGTTTCATGTAGTCGGAAGATTAAATGAAAGGGTTTTTATTATTATTATGGTTTAAACCATAGGGTATGAAAAGGACACAACTTCCGTATATGAAGTTTGTATTGGTGGGTTTGATAACCATGGATTAAAAGTGAAGAAATCTTCTTTGAAGATTAAATATGGTAAGCTTCCGCATGAGCGATTATCACTATTTGGGTTTATATGCATGTGGTCATGCATTATTAATAGAATATTGCAGATTATGAGTTGAAATGCATATGGATATGCATTAATGAATTTAAGGTGCATAATTAATCACATTTAAGAGTTGGTAGAGCGGATATGATTGGTGACTTGGATTTAATCCAAAGCTCGAAGAATTTGTCAAAGTGTGTATTTTAAATATGGTTAATAACCATAAATATCAACATTTGAAATAGCTTTCGCATTAGAGTTAGTCCCAATTTGGGGATTATTTTGGGTTTATGAATGAACCATACATCTTAAGGTGAGAATGTGGGTTTGCAGCCTTTGGTTGCATCATTTTTGGTATCAGAGCAGGCAAGCTCTTTTGAAGATTAAATTTTTTGGAATGCATGTGTGATGAAGGGAATAAGGAAACTTATATTTTAAATCTGATTGACAGTAATTGTAGATTGGGTAGATATGCAGTGAAAGTATGATAATGAAGAAATTCATATTTGCAGAATATGGGTTTAAAAGCAAATGTGCTTTGAAGATTTACCAAGTTATGTTTTGAAAGATGTGTATACAGGGACAATTGTGATGGAAAAAGGAAAAAGAAATCAGATTTGAATCTGATAGACAACATAAAGTGTAGTGGAATATTGGGAGAATTTGCAGAAGCAAATACAAGTGGTGTTTAAACAAACCTTAAAGGTGAGGTATTTTAATTTTGTTTGAAGAGTATGTTTGCAGAATACAGATTGCAGACAATTGAGGAGCATCTTAGCAAGAAGATCATAGCTTTAAAGAGAAGTGATGAAGGAAGCCAATAAGGGTTTCTAAGGGAAAGAAGAATGTGCCAGAACCTTGAGGAATTCCAACAGAGGTTGGATAAAAAGAATAGTTGTGTTCTTAAGAGTGTGCAGATGAGTTGAAGCCTAGAAGGAGTAGAGAGGAATGCTCAAGAGGTTCCAAAGAAGATAGAGAACCAGTGCTTGCCAAAAGACCAAATACAGAGAAAAGGATTGGTGAGGTAAGTTGTAACAAGGAGGACTTGTTATTGCAGAGGCTTTAGTACATCCCATGATGAATGAGTGAGGAACTCATGAAGATAGAAATGAAGGAGAAAATGAATACTGATAGTCATAATAAAAATGGCAGAGGTTCTGAGAGAGACCACAACAGAATGAAAGTGAAGAAAGAAGATGCCAAGAAAAATGGCATACAGAGACAGTTAAGTAAAGAAGAGTATGAGAGAGAGAAAGCTGAGATAGCAGTCCAACTTGGAGTGTTGTTGGATTTTTTAGAGAGGAATGAAGAAGACCAGAGGTGGGGTTTTCTTGTAAGAAGAAAGATAAAGTGGCATAAGCTACAGATGAAGAAAGAGCAAATGATAAATGCTCGGTTGAAGGAAAAATTACTCAGAATAAATGAGTATTTGGAGAAAGACTTGAATACTGAAAATTCAAGTGAGACCAAGAGGTTGAATGATTTTAAATCTAATAAATTTTGTATGTTTGCAGGAAGAACATGTGGAGAAGGACAAACTACTGATATTGTCATAAAGGAAGAAAATGGGACAACCAGATATTTTTTAAATGTCCATACACAGTTGGGGAAAAGTTTTACTTTTCAACATATTGGGAGCAGAGGAAATTTAACTTATGATGATGGCCAAAAGCTGGAAATTAAGCAATCAATTGAAAATATTAAGGAAATTGAAGAGAAGACCATTGAATAATTTCTGAATTGCATAGAAGACTTGGAACAATAAGGGGATTTGGTGATTAAATCATCAAATGAGGCCATAAGGTCTTATGGTTTTAAAACTGACAAGTTGTGTGTGAATGCAGGTATTGCAGAAGACAATTCATGTGATGAAACTGTATTGAGTGAAGCTGAAAGTTGCCAAGAAAAATATGATGATGATTATCTTTCAGATGAAAATCAAATTGAATTATTGCAACAAAAGGAGTTCATAAATTTCTTGTTTTGTGAAAAGAATTGTTTGAATGGAAATATGACAATTGTGTTTGATAATGAGAAATTTTTTATTGATAATGACAATAAGAAATTGATTCTATTAAATGGAAAAATGAAGAGTGATGGGCAGACAACTCAAACTATTGCAGAGATGGAGGATCAAAATTCTATTCTAATGAAAGAGGAAGAGATAGTGTCACCAGGAAACTTGATTTGTGATAAAGAAGAAGATAGTGAAGATTGTACAAATATTTTTTCAAATGAAATGACAGATTTGTGGAATGAGTTAAGTATTCTGGAGAAGAGGCTAGAAACACAGAGAATAAGTGTTTAGGTTGTAAAATCAGAGCTGAATGAGAATGAGAAAGTTCATTTTTATGAACCAGAGCAAAGAGACATCCTTGAAATGGATGATGTAGAAGAGAGACTAGCTGAAAGTCTCGAGAATTATTTGAAGAATTGGAATCAACATACTGATGTGCTGATAAAAGAGAAAATGTCAGAGCAACAAATTGAAATGTTGCCAGAGGAAGAAGAGACACAAAGGTCTTATGATTTTGATGATTGTTTTATGATTGCAGGTACTGAGGAAAAGAATAAAGAATGTTTGGTCCAGGAGAGAAAATTAAAGAAAAGAAAAGAAGATGACAGTGAGTGGCAGATTAAATACCAGTCCAAGCAATTTCTGAAAACAAAAAGCAAAGAAATTGTCATAAGTGAAATTCAGGAAGAAGTTATCAATTGCAGAAAACAAGAGGGTAAGGATGAAAAGGTGGCAACAAGAATAGAAGTTCAGCAATCAAGAGGTAGAAATACTCAGCAGTCAGAAGATATATTAGACAAAGAAATTGAATTGATAAGAAGGCTAATGGTGAAAGTGCCTCAGAAGAAGACAACAACAGGAAAGCAAAGAAGCAGCAGCAGCAAGAGAAAGACAATAGCAGAATGTGAAAGCATAGCAAGTGGGAAGATGCAGAATAAAGTATGGAAACCTGGAAAAGTGCAGATGAAGAATAATGAAGACAATGCAGCTTATGGACAACAACAAGACAGAGTATGGGATCCAGAAAGACAAAGATTAAAAACACATGATCAGGAGATCATGATTATTTTTAACCTTGGGAGTCTGGTGCAGGGGCATTAGGCTCAAGAAAATCCTTTGTATTTTAATAGGCATAGGGGTCTTGTGTCTTTAAAATAATATTGGTTTCTTATGTAATTATTAATGTTTTTGAGTGATTTTTGATGAGAGATATTAAATATTGAGAGAAATTTGTAAATGTTCCCGAATGATTGGAGAACATGAGGGAAGTAGGATAGTTGAGATTCCATAGGAAATGAGAGATTTGATTTTAATTCCTAAAGTGGAATTCGTTCCATGATTTTATGAGTTTGAAAGGATTTTTAGGGATAAAGGATAGATTTTAGAACTTTGAGGATTTGGAGGATTTTGTTGAGATAATGCGGGATCTGAACCTAAATTGGTTCATCATATTTTGTATAGATTGTAAAGCCTCAAGACAGTAGAAGCAGGTAGTAGAAATTAGGGTTTTGAAAAAGAGAGGTTTTGTTGTAAGCCTTCGAGCAAATCTGACAAAAAGGCCATTGATCAGAATATCAGGCCAAAGAGGAAATACTTGTAATTTTTTGATTGCATATTTATAGAGAAAATTCGATCCTAAGTGTGTGATTGTGTGTAGAGAAATGAATTCATAATATTCATGTTATGATTCAAGGGTTTGGCACAGTACATGTATGTATGGGGTTTGAATGGTGGTTTTGCATATCATTGAAAGTTTGATGTAATTGTCGAGACAAGGTTAATATTGTGATTTGAGCTGAATGCATAAAGGATTACATATACAATTGAGGAAACTGGATGAGGTTGCAGTCATCGATCACTGAAAGGATCGATGACACAACGGACGAACTGAATTTTTAATTCGGCATTTGGATACATTAGAAGCACATCTGATAAAATAGTGATTTGGATCAGGACTGGAACAAAGAAGAGGAGCAGAGGAGTGTTTTTGGGAACCTCCAAGGGTTTAATTGACGTATTGTTTTGAAACCCGTATTCTGGCATGGAACTTCGAAGGCACAACCTTTAAATGAGAAGTGGCGAATCCAATGAACCTGTCGAAAGAAGAAATAACACAGTGGATTAGAGAACGAAGAATTAATTGTGTGGAGAAAGAATAAGCGAAGGAGCTACATTAAAGAATTTCATGCGAAATTCGGAATCAAAGAGAATGCAGAACCATGAGCACGTGAAATAGTAAAGGCGATTTTGGAAAACCAACTAGTGGTTTTTGCGTAGCTTTTAGATGGTAAGTGGTTTTTTCCTGAGCGAACGTGATAGTGTTTAGAACGTGACACGTGGTGCCTCAATACCACTTATTTCTCATGGATTTGGAAAACCAAAAGGTGTGCAAGTTGGTTATGCAATGATCGTTGGATCGTTGAGCTGGAGCGTGATGAAGCGTCAGCCGTTGGATGATTTGATGGATGGATGGGCATGTATGATTAACAACTGTGGGCCATATATGTTTTAAAACAAAGCCTCGACATATGCGCAGTTTATTGACCGGCGAAAAGGGGTAAGTTATAAAGTATTGTGTTAACTTTATAACATAAAGTTAGGCTTTGAAATATTATGGATAGGCATGGTGAAATAGAGTTGTGGCCCGTAAGAATATTTATATGGTTTAATTGGGTTTAACCATAGAATCAGAAATCATAAATGGATATGTGAATTGTGTGGGCCAAGGTTAATACAAGTTGGGGCTTTGATATATTCATCCAAAGTTGGTTTCATGTAGTCGGAATATTATATGAAAAGGTTTTTTTTTTATTATGGTTTAAACCATAGGATATGAAAAGGACACAACTTCCGTATATGAAGTTTGTATTGGTGGGTTTGATAACCATGGGTTAAAAGTGAAGAAATCTTCTTTGAAGATTAAATATGGTAAGCTTCCGCATGAGTGATTATCACTTTTTGGCTTTATAGGCATGTGGTCATGCATAATTAAAAGAATATTGCAGATTATGAGTTGAAATGCATATGGATATGCATTAATGAATTTAAGGTGCATAATTAATCACATTTAAGAGTTGGTAGAGCGGATATGATTGGTGACTTGGATTAATCCAAAGTTCAAAGAATTTTTCAAAGTGGGTATTTTAAATATGGTTAATAACCATAAATATCAACATTTGAAATAGCTTTCGCATTAGAGTTAGTCCCAATTTGGGGATTATTTTGGGTTTATGAATGAACCATACATATTAAGGTGAGAATGTGGGTTTGCAGCCTTTGGCTGCATCATTTTCACATAATTTCACAAACTATAATGGTAAAAACCCTATTTGCACAAGAAATGGTTAGGAAGACTACACAAGTTCTTAAAAATAGGTTTTTGAGCAATGTAATCCAAGATTCTTGTTGTCTTTGGGATTGTTTTTCTTCCAACATTGTAGGAGAATGCTTGGAACACTTCATCAGATAGCGAGAGATTCAGAAAAATGGTCATTTCCCTAATGGTGACAAAATGTGATCAGGTGATCATGTCCAAAGTTAAAAAAATGCTCAAAAATGGAACTACTCAGAATTGGTTGCAACCTAAACGATTGGAAAGGCCTCGTCGCTGCAATTCTAGCACCATGAACGGAACTCAAATCCAACGTTGTATGTGAAAGTTATGTAGGTTTGAAGTCTCCAGTATCCTTCAAAAATCTAGTTGACCAAAGTTGACTTTTGACTTTGGAAAATTTTGAAAAAGAATATTCCACAGGGATGAATTATTGGAGGACAAGTGGCATCTTCTGATGCATTTAAGGTTCAACTTTTTGGGATTTCGGCCAATCAAAGGGTGCCATGTGGCAAGCTCGGAGGCCGCCACGTGGCCCCAGGCCAGAGTCAATGTGGCGTATGTTAAAATTTTTATGGGTCTGCGAGGTTCAAACCCCGGACCTCATCGCCACAAGCACAAGCGCCCGACCGCTCAAGCTACGTGAAGTTCGTAACATATAATGGTTTCAATTTGTATTTAAAATTTAAGGTTATATGCGATGGCAGAAATAAGGGCTAGCCCTGTGAGAAACTGAAGGTCATATCACAGGTGCTTGAACTGTGGCCTTATGGCCTTAAAATCCGCGGGTTTGTTTGGGCGGTTAACAATAAACATTAAAACATGTGACCGCTCCGAAAATAAATTCCATGGTGGTTTGTTAATGATAAAAGATGCAGTTTAGGTGGCGGTTCGGGAGGAAGCACCATGTGACTGCCACCACAGACATTAAATGTTAATGTTGATGGTTCCACCATTATGGAGTGTAGTATGACATTTTTGGCGGAGTTGTATAATTTGATGGGGTTAACTGCAGTTCACCCACGTTTAGTGGGGTTTCAAGTGACATTTGGCAGAAATTTTTTTCATCATAACTTCTTCAATATTGAACCAATTTGGATGAAATTTTGGTCAATTTTAGGTATTCTGATAATTTTGGAGAGTTTGGGACAGGTTGTAGAGTGAAAATATGTTTTCTTTAGTCATTTTTTCTTCAGGGAATCTTGGAGAGCCATCAAGGCCATCAGGGAAATGAAGCTGTATTGGGCTATAATTCATTGTTTGAGGTGAAACAAAAGCCATTTTTAGCTTATTTATGTCTTCTGAATTCAATTTCACAGTTGGTTCTACATGTTTAGGCATATTTCTCACTATATAACCAATTTGAGAAACTTAATAGAGCAAGGTCATGCCCATTGGGAGCCTTGGACCTGGTAGATGTAGCCCAGGAGGGGTGAACTGCCTCATCATGTTGCCGTGTCATGTTATGGTGAATTTTATCTGCTATGTATTTCTAATTTAAGATGTTAAACAGTAATTTTAATTAACATTTGGTCACACATAAACTCAAAAAAAATTACCAAAAACACTTTGTTTAAATTGCAAGACATGGAGAATACTTTGCACACTTAATTAAATGGAAATTGATACTTTGCACAACATTAAAAATAGTTCCATTTTCAGATCAGATGGTATCATAGCTAAGGATTTGAGCCTTAGGAGCTATAGATTTACTCAACATTTTCTTTGTGCAAAGATATAGTTGATTGTTTGCAATTTTTGATGCTTACTAGGCTTAAACTCAAGAGAGGTGAAGGAAACTTGGTTAGTGCACAAAGTAATCCTCAACCAAGAAGGGCCAGAGAGCCACCTCCAAGAGCCATAGAAGCATCTTCAAGCATGTCTTCAAGAGAGGGATAAGCTCTTGAAGACATTGATCCCAAAGAAGAAGAACGAGTGTTTCGAAAGGCTTTCCTTGACATGAAAGAGATGGTGAGGATACTCTACCAAGAAAGGAATGATAGGCTTGTAGAAGAAGGGTATAGACACCAGAAAGAAGTAAAAGGTTCTTCAGAAGGAAAGAAAAGTGATGACAAGTCAAAGAAAAGACACGGAAGAAATGGTGATCCACCATCCCCATCTTCATCCTCTTCCTCTACATCGTCATCCTCAACTTCGGGAATCAATCTCACAAGTCTAAAATCACTTGTAAAAGTCCATTTTTAAAGCTTGATCTTAAATTTGAGTTGACTATGTTTAATGTTGAGGTCAATGCAAAGAAACTTGACAATTGGATAAGACAGTTGGAAGTTTACTTGAGGATACAAAACCTTCATGATGACGACACCAAGATTCAGTTAGCCTCTTTGAGAATGGAAGGAGCAACATTGGTATGGTGGGAAGACAAGACCAAGGATGAAATTAAAAAACATGGTAAGATTACTTTATCATGGGCTGAATTTATTTCCGCAATTAAGCAACAATTTTATCCATTAGCTCATTTACAAAAGGCTATCATGAATTGGTAAAGTTTTAGACAACTTAAGGGAAAAAGTGTTCAAGATTACACTCAAGAGTTTAGAAGAAGGGATATGTTGTTTGGAATTGATTTGCATAGTCAAGATACTTTGCTGAAATATATAGGTCGTTTACACAATTACCTTATACATACTATCCTTATGTTCAATCCTACTAGTCTAGACGAAGTTTGTGGACAAGCTACGCATTTAGAGGCTAGAGGGAAACAATATTTTGATGGGAATGAGGGTAGTGAGTTTAAAGGCAAAGGGAGAAAAAGAAATGAAAACTCTAGGAAAGAAAAAGGAAAGTTATTTTGTAAAAACTGTTCCAAAACAAGCCACGATGAAGACCATTGTTGGAAACTTCATCCGGAGCTGAAACTAGAAAAATTTAAAACCAAAGATAAGGCCAAGGAAAAAGGAAAAATAGTTGCAACTGCTGAATAAGACTTAGGGTCTAAATTAGGTGATGAAAATAAAAGCATAGCCATGGTACTAAAGAATATAAAGGGGAAAGAGATTGTAAATGAAACAAATCCCAGTTCTATCACTTTAAACTATCACATAGAAGCTCCAAATGAAGAAAGGAGGATAGAGCTATTTCATGTGAGGATAATAGCCAAACACACTATTTGACAGTGGGTCACAAGAGAATCTCATCTCATAATACTTAGTCAAGAAGCTGAAACTTGAGACCATTCCACATCCAAAGCCATATCCACTTCGATGGATTTTCAAGGATGATAATTTACAAGTTTCAAGGAAGTGCATGTTGCGCTTTGCCATAATGGCTCATTATGTTGACATGGTTGAACTAGATGTAGTACCGCTTGACATTACAGGTGTGGTGTTGGTTAGTCTATATTTATATGACAGAAAAGAGATCTTCCATCTCCATGAGAACATGTACCATTTGTTCAAGGATGGTAAGGAGTTTATTGTGAGAGCACATTGGAAGAAGCTAGAATCGTCTTTAGTGAATGCAGGGAAATTGAAAAAGGCTTGTCAATGCAAGTCAAAATATAACTTTGTTGATGGTTAATCAAATTTTTTTTGTACATAATCCTTTTCATGTTATTAATGATGTAAATGATGATATGTTTTAGTCTGAAAGCAGGTCGTCTTTGGAACAAGATGACAAGATGTTGCAGAAAGTGCCTTTGGTGTCGATCGGTGCAGTGAACAAAGTGTTTGTGAAAAGTGGTGCAAAAATACAAGAGAGGGTAAAGCATGCAAGAAAAGAGGGCACAAAGTTCAGCATGGGTCATTGCTGGTTTCAGAATGGAAGGTTGGTATGGCGAGAAAAATTGGTCGGGAATCGACACAAGTACATGGCTCAATCGGAAAAAATTCACCATGAGGACAGTTGGCAAGGTGAATCTCAATTTAAGTTTCCTTGGAAGGTAGACCATTGTAGGAACAATATGATTTCTACAATTTATAGTTGTTGTTCTGCACATTTCAAAAATTTGCATCATGACATAGTCAAGGTTAGCAACAGTCGGTCAGTGGATTCAAGGAAGAATTTATCTTTTTATGAGAATCTCAATTTGATGAAGTCAGGAATATTTCAGTGGTTCAAGGTTGGAAGGGTGGAGAATCAGTCTCCTCATCTTCAGTTTCTGTAAAGTAGAGAGCTTTTGGGGTCCAAAAGCTTCCCATTTGGGAGGTGTGATCAGGTGATCATGTCCAAAGTTAAAAAAATGCTCAAAACTGGAACTACTCAGAATTTGTTGCAACCTAAACGACCGGAAATGCCTCGTCACTGCGATTTTGGCACCGTGAACGACACTTAAATCCGACGTCGTATGTGAAAGTTATGGAGGTTTGAAGTCTCCAGTATCCTTCAAAAATCTAGTTGACCAAAGTTCACTTTTGACTTTGGAAAAATTTAAAAAAGAATATTCCAAGGAATATTTTGGGAATATTCCTCAAAATATTCTATGAAATATTCCACAGGGACGAATTATTGGAGGACAAGTGGCATCTTCTCATTCTTTTAAGGTTTTAATTTTTGAGATTTCGGCTAATCAAAGGGTGCCATGTGGCGAGCCTAGAGGCCGCCACATGGCCCCAGGCCAGAGTCAATGTGGCGTATGTTAAAATTTTTATGGGTCTGCGAGGTTCAAACCCCAGACCTCACCACCACAAGCACAAGCGCCCGACTGCCCGGGCTACGTGAAGTTCTTAACATATAATGGTTTGAATTTGTATTTAAAGTTTAAGGTTATATGCGATGGCGGAAATAAGGGCTAGCCCCGTGAGTAACCGAAGGTCATATCACAGGTGCTTGAACCGTGACCTTATGGCCTTAAACTCCGCGGGTTTGTTTGGGCGGTTAACAATAAACATTAAAACATGTGAACACTCCGAAAATAAATGCCACAGTGGTTTGTTAACGATAAAAGATGCAGTTTAGGTGGCGGTTCGGGTGGAAGCACCATGTGACCGCCACCACAGACATTAAATGTCAATGCTGCAGTTCCGCCATTCTGGAGCGCAGTCCGACATTTTCGGCAGAGTTGGATAATTTGGCGGGGTTAATTGCAGTTCACCCACATTTAGTGGTGTTTTAAAGTGACATTGGGCAGAAATTTGTTTTCATCATAAATTCTTCAATTTGAACCAATTTGGATGAAAATTTGGTCAATTTTAGGTATTCTAAGAATTATGGAGAGTTTGGGATAGGTTGCAGAGCAAAAAGAGGTGTTATTTAGCCATTTTTGCTTTAGGGAATGTTGGAGATCCATCAGGGCCATCAGAGAAATGGAGCTGTATTGGGCTATACTTCACTATTTGAGGTGAAACAAAAGCCATTTTTAGCTTATTTATGTCTTATGAATTCAATTTCACAGATGGTTCTACCTGTTTAGGCATATTTCCCACTTTATAACCAATTGAGCAACTTAATAGAGCAAGGACATGCCCATTGGGAGCCTTGGACTCGACAGATGTAGCCTAGGAGGGGTGAAATGCCTCATCATGTTGCTGTGTTATGTTATGGTGAAATTTATCTGCTGTGTATTTCTGATTTAAGATGTTAAACATTAATTTTTAACATTCCCTCACAAATAAACTCAGAAACAATTACCAAAAACACTTTGTTTAAATTGCAAGACATGGAGAATACTTTTCACACTTAATTAAATGGAAATGGATACTTTGCACAACATTACAAATAGTTCCATTTTCAGATCAAAATGACATGTAATAGATTTCCCCCTAAAGTGCAAAGTCAGAAAGGATGTTTGATGACTAGAGCGTTTTATCATGCCAAATTTTGGATTAGAGACCATGATTGGAAACCTGAAACAAACAATCAAGGGTTACAATACAATATCTTCATATAATCATCAGTGAGGTAGGAATTCTCATACTCGGAGTAAAAATATCTCAAAGAATTAGTATGGAGATATACAAATATCCATGTCAAAAATAGAAACTGTATTGACGCAACCATTAAATATGGTTATATATTTTCAATCATGAATATTTTGAAATTCCACGGGGTTTGGATGGATGAAACTAGAACTATGGTCTTGGCCTTCATCTCTATCGATCCATAGTACGAATCTAACCATATGAGTGAATGTTGGGAAACCAGCTCCAAAAAGAGAAGAAAAGAGATATCAACGCCTTAGAAATAAGCCACTTCAAGGGGGAAACCTCCAATACATTACATGAATGAAAAATTCTTGGATGATACAATTTACAAAACCTCCTTTCTTTATATAGGAGTCCATGGCGCCATAATTTAATCCTAGTGGGCCACAATGTAATCCTAGCCGACCTAACAATAATAATTTAAGGGCACAATAATAATAAAATGGGGGTTACAAGGGTACAATAATAACAATAAGGGGTTTACACTAACAATAATAAGGGACTATACTAGTGATATAGGGACCTAACATGCCCCTCTCTTTCAAAAAAATTGTTGTCCTCAATGCTTGAGTAGCTCTGGGTGCTTCTGTATAAAATTCTCATCCCCCCATGTAGAATCTTCAGTGGGTAAGTTCTTCCACTTGATGAGATACTCTGAAATTGATCGATTCCATAGTTGTCGAGTTCTTGTTTCCATGTCCGCTTCAAGTTCAGATATGATTTTTCCTTCCTCATCAAGTTCTGGAAATATTGTTTGAACAAGAAGATTTTCACCTATAACCTTATTTAAGCATGAAACATGGAAAACTAGATGTACTCGCGAAGAAGCAGGAAGCTCCAATTTGTATGCCATAGTACCAATATTTTGCAACACCTTGTAAGGACCATAGTACTTCGGTGATAATTTGTTATCATTCTTAGCTTGCTTGAGGGACATTTGTTTGTATGGTTGTAGCCGTAAAAATACCCAATCTCCTACATCAAAAATTCTCTCGCTGCGATGTTGATCTGCCTATTGTTTCATTCAATTTTGTGCCAGAGTCAGGTTATCCTTTAAGAGTTGGAGAACTTCTTGCTGATGCTGGATGTGATCTTCCACTGCTTGAACCTTTGAATTTTCTCTTAAAGATGATGTGATGGATGGTGGATGATATCCATAAAGTGCCATAAATGGGGTCATTTTTGCTGCAGTATGGAAGGAAATGTTATACCACCATTCAGCGAGAGGTAACCACTTGACCCATTGTGTTTGTTTATCAGATACAAAACAACGAAGATATCCTTCCAAACATTTATTTACTATCTCAGTTTGACCATCGGATTGAAGATGATAAGATGAGCTATGAGCTAATTGAGTACCCAAACAAGAAAATAACTCCGTCCAAAAATTTCCAGTAAAAATGGGATCTCTGTCACTCACAATAACCCTTGGGCTTCCATGTAGCTTTTGAATTCTGTCCATAAATGTAGTAGCAAGTATACTTGCTTTAAATGGATGAGATAATGCACAAAAGTGTGCATACTTGTTAGGTCTATCAACTACCACCATGATGACACTCTTTCCTTCGGACTTAGGTAAACCTGTGATAAAATCCATTGAAATCTCCTCCCAACGTTGACTTGGAATGGATAAAGGTTATAGAAGTCCTGGGGTCTTAATTGTTTCCACTTTATTCTGCTGGCAAACCAAACATTCCGCCACAAACTTTCGAATATCAGATTTAAGGCCATCCCAAAAAAATTCTTTCTTCACCCTGTGGTAAGTTTTTTAAAAATCCTGAGTGTCCTCCTAAAGGAGAAGTGTGCAATTCCAGAAGAATCTTTTGTTTTAGTTGGGAATTCTTACAAAGATATAAGCGATCTTTGTGCCATAAGGAATCATTTTTCCAACTAAATGTATCAGATGTACTAGGATCTTGCTGCAACTTTTGAATGAGTGTCCATACATCTTTGTCCTTCTTCCATTCATCTCTTGCTTGAGTTATCCAATCTGGTTGGATAATAGAAATGGCACAAAGCAATGCTTCCACCTCTTCATTCTTTCTTGAGAGTGCATCTGCAACAACATTAAGCTTTCCTTTTTTGTAAATTATTTCAAAGTCATAACCCAACATCTTTGTGACCCATTTTTGTTGCTCTTCTGAAGATAGTCTTTGTTCCAAAAAGTGTTTAAGACTATCATGATCAGTTTTTACCTTGATGTGTCTTCCCATTAGGTAAGTTCTCCATTTCTTTAGTGCATGCGGTATTGCTAACATTTCCTTCTCATAAATAGGTTTCTGTAAATACTTTCCTTTGATTGGACGACTTTCAAAAGCAATGGGTCTTCCTTCCTGCATTAAAACTGCACCAATTCCATTTCCTCAGGCATCACATTCCACAATAAAGGTTTTTGTGAAGTCTGGTGTAGCTAAGACCGGTGCTAGGCACATTGCCTCTTTAAGACGTTCAAAGGCCTTAGTTGCTTCAGGAGTCCATGAAAATGCATCTTTCTTCAATAATGTTGTTAGAGTTGCTGCTATTCTCCCATAATTCTTAACAAACTTGCGATAATACCCTGTTAACCCGAGAAATCCTCGCAACTGCTTTATGGTTGTGGGGACTTTCCATTCCTTAATGGCTTTAATTTTGTTAGGGTCTACTTTAACACCCTCGTGAGATACAATATGACCCAAATATTCCACCTCTTGTACTCCAAAGAAACATTTGTATGTTTTTTCATATAATTGTTTCTCCTGCAATAGTTTGAGCACCCTATCAACGTGTTCAACATGATCCTTCCAAGACCTGCTGTAGATTAGTATATCATCAAAAAATACTAGCACAAATTTTCTAAGGAAGGGTTTGAAAATGGAATTCATCAACCCTTGAAATGTAGAAGGTGCATTGGTAAGGCAAAAAGGCATGACCAAAAATTCATAATGACCCTCATGAATTCGAAATGCTGTTTTTGGAATATCTTCAGTCTTCATTCTAATTTGATGATATCCTGAACGAAGATCCAACTTGGTAAAATAAATTGCTCCATGTAATTCATCCAATAATTCATCAATCAGGAATGGGAAATTTGTCTTTAATGGTGAGCTTATTGAGCTCCCTATAATCCGGACACATTCGCCATGATCCATCCTTCTTGTGTACCAATACTACAGGAGGAGAGAAAGAACTTTGACTGGGTTGAATTATACCCGCCTCTAACATTTCTGCAATCATACGTTCAATTTCGCTCTTTTGGAAGTAAGGATATCTATAAGGCCTGATGTTTGGAGGAACACTTCTTGGAATCAAATGAATAGCATGATCATGATCACGAATAGGTGGGAGTCCTTTGGGAGTTCAAACACCTTGGAATGATTGTCCAAGACTTGTTGGAGATCTGCAGAAATAGATGATTTTGATGTCGGAACTTCTAGTGAGCATAATTGTGCAATTACGCCTCGTTGTTCTTTATTTAGAAGATTTGTCATGACATTAGAGCTTATTATCCTTCCTGGCTTCCCTTCAATACCCCGTAATTCGACTTCCTTTCCTTCTGAAAAAAATTTCAAGAAAAGTTCTTGAAAATTAAAAGCCACCGTCCCCAAAGATTGTAACCATTGTACTCCTAGTACAACATCAGCACCTCCCATAGGAATGGAAAGCATTGGACTAGTCAATACATATTCCCCATGGTTAGCTTGATATTATGGCATTTTCCAGAGCAATTTATAGTTCCTCCATTTGCAACCATCACTTGACATTCTGGTGCTGGGTATAGGAAACAATTTAATTCCTTGGCTACCGTATAATGAATAAAATTATGGGTGCTACCTGAATCAATCAACACTATTACCCTTTTCTTCTTTATATGTCCTTCTATCTTGAGAGTTTGAGGAGTGGTAATTCCTGCCAGTGCATTACACGATATGGTCGGATTCATTTCTTCCTCTTCTAGGGGTGGTTCCTGGTGTATGTCCTCTTCTTGTTCATTTTCTTCTTCTTCTTCACAATCTATGTAAAATAATTTCTTCTCAGCACACTTATGACCTTTAGTGTATTTGCTATCACAACTGTAGCAAAGCCTTTTTGCTCTTTTTTCTTCCAATTGTTGTGGTGTCAACCTTGTAGGTTGTGGAAATCTAGGCGTAGCAACACTTAATTCTTTATAGAATTGAGTGGTAGGCTTCCTTGTCGCCATAATTTTAAATTCAAATTTTCTTGCCAACCTGAATGCCTTCTCCAATGAATCAGGTTCCAAAACACGAACTTCATGTTGGATGTTATCCTTTAGAGTGCATATGAAGAGATCAATCCTGTGTTCCTCTGGAATATCAGTTACCCTTATATTCAATTTTTGGAAGTCCTCAATGTGCTGCCCCACTAAACCCTTTTGTTTGAGATTTATCAGTTGGCTAAAGAAGGTGTTGCTCTTTGTATCCTCATAATGTGCTATCATTTCTTTCGTAAAAATTGACCAAGTGACAATTTTTTTATGGGAGCAAAGCCATCGATACCATACAAATGTATTTTGTTCTAAATGTAAAGTTGCAATGCGTACCTTTTGTGTGTTTTGCACATTATGGAGATCAAAATATTTCTCCATCTGTAGTGTCCATGTTACAGGATCCTTTCCATCAAACTTCCTCATATCCATCATTGAAATATGGTGGTTCTTCCCGCCAACATTAGAGTTTATGAAATCACGATTAACATTTATTTTGTTCTCATCATGAGCTTCTTCTACTATCTTTTCACCATTAGGAAACGTTTCTTGTATCAACTTTGTCAAACCTTCCATGTCTGTTTTTAGAACATTCTTCATGTTTTCCATTTTCTCATCGATCTTAGCTTCCATGTCATCCATCTTAGATTCCATGCCAGCCTCCATGCCATCAATCTTAGATTCCATGCCATCTATCTTAGATTCCACGCCTTTCTTCAAACCATCCATCTTATTTTCCATGCCTTTCTTCAAAAATTCCATGTCATTTTTTGTTGCTCTTTGCGAGAGCGAAATTTGTTGCACTTGCTCTTGTAATTTTGATATGTCATGTTGCCATTCTTTGTCTTCATGAGTCATAGTAGAGCTTTCCAAAGGCTTAATGGGTGTTGAATTATTTTTAGGGGCAATTTTATAATCCAATACTGATATCTATTCTACAATATTCCCTTGCAATCAATTCAACTTGATTCTTCAAACAAGACTTATGCAATTCGAAAAAAAAATACACACCTTTTACTTGCTTTTGAGGAGCTCGATATTGAAATTGTATTATCTCTGTGATTGTAGCTCTTCAATATCTGAAATTCAGCACTGAAGTATTCCTCTGAATTCTCTTTTGAATGCCACAGGTCTGACTTGATTTGGATTCTCCAAGACAAAGTTATGTCCAATCTCCCACAATGAACTAATTATGGACTGGTTCAATATAGCGAACTTGTATGACTTGCCACATGTCACTGTTTCGTCCTTCACCTCTGAAATTGATATCCAAGAAACTAAAGTCCATTTACTTGCGATAAATTTTTATGGCACTCCAATCTGATGCTCAGAGAGAGAGTTATTGAAATTTTCCCACGATCACCTATTTTAGATGAAATTTGGGAGCCTGAAACAACACTACCTTCCATAGATCATATCTCTAAAACTATTGTGAACCAAGATCTGAAATTTTTTGACAAGTTTCCTTAGGATTTTAGGTTCGCACCATAAAAATTTCAGATTCTGAACCTCAGTAGAAAAAACGTTATAGCGCAAATTCCACGATGACCTATTTAAGATCCTGAAAAAAGACCTAACTTCCACAGATCATATCTCCGAAAATATTGCGAACCAAGCTCTGCAATTTTTAGAAAATATTCCTCCAGATTTCGGCTTCACATCCTAAAAATTTCAGCCAAACTTAAACGAAAAAAGTTATAGCGAAAATACACGATGACTTTGTTTGGGCCATTGAAACCCTAGAATCCAAAGCTTTGATACCGAATGTTGGGAACCAGCTCCAAAAAGAGAAGAAAAGAGATATCAACGCCTTAGAAATAAGCCACTTTGAGGGGGCAACCTCCAATACATTACATGAATGAACAATTCTTGGATGATACAATTTACAAAACCTCCTTTTTTTATATAGGAGTCCATGGGGCCATAATGTAATCTTAGTGGGCCACAATGTTATCCTAGCCACCTAACAATAATAATTTAAGGGCACAATAAAAAAAAAATGGGGGTTACAAGGGTACAATAATAACAATAAGGGGTTTACAATAACAATAATAAGGGACTATACTAGTGATATAGGGACCTAACAGTGAATGCCTTGAATTTGAACATGGTAGAAACCACCAGATTATTGGTCAATGATGTGAACCGCTAACATATGCAAGAGAAAACACCACTAATGACAATGGTTCTCAAGGTACCCCAGTACAATATATGAAATGTGATTAACTGTCTTGAATTCAAACACTCATAGAATCATTCGATTGAAGGTTCATGATGAGAACATGTCGTTGAAGGTGAGAAACCTGTCATTGAGGCATGCAGGCTCCAAGGTACCAAAGGAGGTTTCTAGATAAAATTCCTAGATAATGAGTTGAAGTCGATAGGATGCAACTTTTCGTAGGAGGGCCTACAATGTGAAACTCATGTCAAGTTTTGAAGAACAATTTTTGATTAATTCAGGACTGACTCAGGTGACACGACATTTCGAGTTGGAAACATTTGACTAAAAAATAAAACCTAATGCCAAACCAAATACATTCAATGAGGTATGATTAGTTGAGAGACAAATGGATTTCCCAACCCAGACACAAAAGTGACGAAGTATAATGTTCAAGAGCGATATACTTCCTTTTTGTGATCCAAGAAAAAATGTTTCTTTCCAATTACCCCCCACCATTAATGGATAGTACCTCTTTTTTCTTATGTAAATTTGAGGAGGATAACATGTGCTTGTCCTATAAGCTCATCCTTTGGATGAGTCCTTCAGAGTATTTTTAATGAACCTGAGGAAGTAGTGGTTTGGTCTTGTCATGATTGAGAAGTCCTATACTATTTTCCTTTTACGAGTCCAGTGAAGAGGTAACTCAATTTCGTTTTCACATTTAAAGAGTTTGAAAAGACAAAAAGAAAAAAAATATCTTTCTTTCAACGTATAATTTTAATGAGCCCAAAGAAAGTAAATCTCAACATTTTTCATTTTTAGGGAGTCAGGAGAAAAACATAGGTAAACTCCAAAATATCCTTTTTTCGTAAATTTAGTCTCTCAAGCCCGAAAAATGGTAAAATAATGCAGGAGATAACTCTTTTGATCATGATTAGTCAAAGTATACATTTTTCGTAAATAGTCTGCATTTTCATGTATGTTTTACGAGCATGAAAAGTTAGCAAAAGAAGCTCTGGATTTCATGAGTTCAACGAGTCTTAAAAATAATAACTGAAATGGACTCGAGATAGGTTTCATTTTTATAAAAGCTTGAAACAGAGAAAAAATATGCTTCAGAGTGGTTTCATTTTTACACAAGCTTGAAAAAAAATAAAACTATGCTTGAGATAAGTTTTCATGCCCCCAACGTAATGACTTAGTTATAGGCACATGCCTCTCAAGCTTCATTTTCATTCACCTAAGTAGATTACTGGTTACTAATATGAAGATGGAATGAAGGTTCATTTATGAGATCAGATGAAAGACATAACTCAACATTTACGAGATATAATCAATTAGGAGAGGATTTGTTTAATTTTTTAACGAGCTTGACACAAGAAAATTGACTATGCTCAAGGGGTTCCTTTTTTATTTTTTAAAGAGCTTGACATAAGAAAATAAATATGCTCATAGGGACCTATTCCATTTTTTAAAGAGGTCGACATAGTAAAAGAACCATCCTCATAGGTTGGTTTCATTTTTGTGCGAGCTTGAAATGAAAATAATTATGCTCATGGTGACCTATTTAATTTTTTAATGAGGTTGACATAGTAAAAGAACCATCCTCATGAGCACCTTGATCATGGCTTCCAATTGGAAGAAAAACATGCAGAGGGACACACCTCGATCATGGCTTCCAAGGGGTCTTCATCAGAAGGAAGAATAGTCCTCTAGAAGCAACACATGTCAAGGGACTCAATACACTAGTATAAAATGACTAATTAGTTATTGAAAAAATGACCAAAATTTGCATATAAACGACCATTTTCCAGGTGGTGACCAATAGTAGCTAATTTACAGTATCTTATAACGCGATTAACTTTTAGTTGTTTTTAGCTTAGTCATCAGTTGGTTGTCTCAATTTTATTGTCTAGTAGTATATTTAGTCATGAATTTGGTCATTAATTTAGTCATTAATTGCCACAATTAATGATCAAATATACAACAAAATATATTACTATATGATTACTTGAGAAAACCAATTAATGACCAAAATGTTGGTTGTCTTATAAGATACTGTAAATTAGCTACTAATAGTCATACATATGCAAATTTTAGTCATCATTTGAAACCAATTAATGACCAAATAAATATGACTAAATTGCAGTCGTGTTATAAGATACTGTAAATTATCTACTAATATTCATATATATGGAAAATTTAGTCGTCATTTGTAATCACAAATTTATCATTTTCAATAGTAATTTATAATTTTTTGGTAGTTTCATATTCATTATATAAATGCCTAATTTAGTAGATTATATTCGTTTCATTTAATTTCATTAATATCATTATAAACAACTAATTTAGTCATATATTCATTTTATTTATATTCATCATTAATCAATATAAAGTACTAATTTAGTATTTTTAAATTGGTTTTATGTGTTTATTATTAATCAACATAAATTAATTAGTATGATTTTGAGACTAAATTAAAAAATATGTCATACAATGTGCATGTTCATCTAATATGAAAAAACAAAGTTACATATGTTAATTATAATACTAAATAATATCGAGTGCAATTATAAATAATTTCAACCACATAAATTATATTATATAAAATGTCAAGTATTACAATATGATCAATTTCCAACTTAACATTGGCTTGAATACAATTTACACATGAAATATTGTTTCATCACTTCAAAACACTATCATTGTGTTGTCAAGGAAATGTAGGTGAATTCACCAAATATAAAGGCTTGACCATCACTCTGTATATGTGTGTCTCATGCGGGATATTAGCTTTAAGGGCTAGACCGGTTCTCTTCTCTCTCTCTTTATGCATTTGTGACTCTAGTGTTATTGTTCTCCTCTTTCTTCAATTCCTTATTCTTACCATCAACATTGAGTTCCTCTTCTGAAAATGAAAGAAGATATAATGCAAAGTATAAGACATGAAAGACGATGAACAATGAAATATAAATTGTAGTAGACTATAAAGAATGTATACAACATATACCTCAACATCAACAATGGCAATGTCTTTTTTCCCCAGTAAAGAAGGAAACTCAAACAAGTTTTCTTCTGTTAGGCGATAGTGGCCACTATGTGGCGATATGACCTGTATAAACAAAGAAAATAAAGTGTCACCATAGAAAATAACACCTTAGGAATTAGTATTCAACCTTTAGGAAAAACTTAGGCACAATCATGCTAAGTTACATGCCAAAAATCACAAGCTATAAATAACTCGTGAAAATAAAAGGAAAGAAAAAGACAACATATAATAAATAATGTATGATAGTTGGCTAGCAAATTGCATCATAGAAGAAACAATTCTCTTATGGTTACCCATACATGTGGGTAGGTAACCTAGCGCAATATGCCATGATGTTTAGGGTCCAGAGGAATTAAACCTCCTACTAACATAATGATCGATTGGTTGCATCTTGACCTCCAAACAACTACCATGATTTCCCTTATACATCACAATATTCAAATATTTAGAAAACAACACAAGAACTAAGGATAGAAAATTGCGTTCGATAATGATGATACATTCAAAGCACTATGAGGTTAATAAATTAGTTTTTTATAAATCTAATAAATATAGTAATATGGAAAGTTTCACTATGCTTTTTTTATCACAAATCTAAAAATGTGAAACAAATATCTCTATAATGATTAGATGAAGATCTTTGTAACCCTTTATGCTGCCATTTTAGCCATTATTAGAAATCTTAGAGGCAAGATAAAGGGTTCTATTTCATATCAAAACATATGCAACAGACTTACGACCAACAATTTAAAGTCCTCCAAATAAAATTTATTCAAAGGAGTTGTCCACTAAGAGGATCTTCTCATATTATCACTAGTAACAACTGTAAACAACAAAGAAGGGCACCTAGAGCAAAGGAATTATGGTGTGATCATCAACCTAATTCCAGGTGATGATCACTGGGTGTGAATCAATGATGAGATAGATGTCCTACATTTATATCAACAATTTGAGTCGCATGATTCATCACTTGTCCAAGTAAATTTGGTCTAACAAGTGAAACATTACGTAAGGCACTTGCATATGCATACATAATACCACTTATACATTCATCCTGCAAATAGATATGAAATTAGGAACCACTTATCCCTTCAACCTGAAATTAGATAAAATAAGGAATTACTTCACATTCTAAAGAAATAATCTCATGAAAGTGGGCCTATTCAATGCATTACAATTTCAATATTCAACAATTATTGTAATACCCCAGTTTTGATCCTCAATTAAATGTTGTGTATGTATATGATGAATATGGAAAAGTTAAAACATACATCAATAACTTCAAAAGAGAAGGAAAAAATAAAGGGGGATATGACTCTATAAGAGGGGAAATACAAGGATGCTTAAGTAAAACAAGGAAAAGGATCTTAGCAATTGATTTAACCAAAAGTCTCTACAACTTGAATTATATCCCTTGATTAATAATTAGTTTTTATTAAGTTGTGGAGAGTTTAGTATATGAAAGAGGTATGCAGGTATTTGTAAATATACGTAGCCTCTTCATACTATGCATCTTAAACTTTTCCTTTTTTCCATGCAAGTGAACTTGCATTCGGTTGAAGGCTTGAGAGGAGAGTTTGAATGTTTCTTTGGGTTCAATTTGAATTTACAGAAAACTCAAAACATCTGGGGTTTGAATTACCCTATGAACTATCCTTCAGTTGGGGAAATCAAGAGAATCAACCTTGAGAAAAATTCCATGAGCATATTGTAAATGAATTATGAAATACCACAACCGTGACTTCTATGAGAATTATAATTGTACAGACGATAATCATTGTTCTAGATTAAATATATCTAAAGAGAATAATCCCTGGAATACCAGTAGTGAAATTTCCCAACAAGATTTTGCTGCAGCCTTGGAGATAAGTGGAATAGTCTAAGGGGGTTTGGTGATCAGAGAAGGGGGATCGCATTCCTTGGGTTGTGCCAGATGATGGAGAAGAGGGTTGTGGATTGAGATTGTAATTGTAAGTATAAATATCAATGTTCGATTGAGTTTCCGGGATAGGGAAGTGCAGGAGCAGGGATACACACAAGGGGGATGTATATAAGTAACCCTAAAATTTAGGGAAATTTCGGGGACATGGGGGGAAGTTCAAGTCATAAAATTTAAAAAATTATTAAAATTTGATTTATAAAAATAAAAAATAAAATCCTAACAATATGTCAATAACTAAATAGTAAATCTTAATAGTTATGAAATGTACATCTAAATTGAAATTCATCATTTCATATTAGACTATTATGAATTATCATTTATGCAATGAACATCTAAAAGTAAATTCAATCCATCATTTTACATTATGTAATGTTCCATATGAATTCATAATTTGTCGTTATGAAAGGTACATATAAATTGAATTCATCATTTGGAAATGCAATGCACATCTAAAAGTAAATTCATCATATGACAATGACATTATGTTGAAGTCTAAAATTTTCATAGAATACTAAACTAAAGGTAAACATCATAAGCAGTGAAATAGTAAATTTCTCAAAAAGTACTAAAAGAATCAAGGACTCAGTCAATAATATCTAGATTCAAAAGTTCAAAATTGGAACAATGAAAAGTTTCTAGGCATGCCCCCTACATCCCCCTTTCACCCTCCTGCCTCCATTACTAGGGAAGCGTGTTCCATCATTGGTAAACGTTTCCCTAGGAGTTTCCCCGTCCCAGTAGCGAAGGGGCACACTCCCCACCCTGGGGGACACGCCCCCATGAAACACTGATAAATATTAGTTTGTGAAATTTCATTGTGAGAAGAGATATTATAGCCAACCATTGGAAGAGTTTTCCCTTGTGAATTCATAGCCTTAATGCAAGGGTGGCCTTTGTTGCAAATAACACTGATGAAATAGAGAGCCTATGGTAGGGTGAAACATCCCTTCTTTGCAGTGAATGGGTGAAAAATTTATGGACAAATAAGTGTTCATTAATATAACCATGCATTGTGTTGAATTAAAACTGAAATATTATGGTTTCTATCATGGATTGAATCAATTTCTAGTTTGTTCAGTTCTGATTGCTTGTATTTTTTTTTTTTCTAAGTAAGATTAATTCTATTAGTGTAACACAGTGTACATGGAGGCACAGGCCTCTACAGTTCTAGCCAAATTCAACGGCATAATTCGCAGAAAACAGCAAAAATGGGACTGCCCACACAGGGGAAACCAGTCCAATGAGAGTTTTTTTCGCTACCTCGCAAGAGGAAACCAATGTTATACAGACAAAATTGTTAATTGTTTGCCTATTGTGCCATACATAGATAACAGAATTTAAAAAAACCTAGTGACCAAGGACCTTAATACTAAAATCGATAAACAAGAAAAAACATGAGAGCCTAGGTGTCATGAGGCGTAGGAGGAGTCTCTTCTACGATGAGACACCTGTATTCGTCGGTTTCGGTGGCCTGCATATCCTGGGTAGCAAGTCGGGGCTCCTTGGTCTCACCAGCTTTGACCATGGCCTGTTTTCCCTTCTTCTTGTCTTCCTTGCTATTTTCGGAGCTTATGCTGCTGTGATTTCCTGAATCAGGGTCATCCTTGACGTCCGTAGAGGAGGCGATGTCATGGCAGGGGAGTTTCTGCGAATTGGGTAGGCATAGGCTAGAAACCTTGGCTGGTTCCTCCTTGAAGGAAACTGAAATGGTGACGACTACATGGGGGTGGTCCATGGAGCAGTGGAAGTGGAATTGAGCAGAGTGAGGGGTCGGCGGGGTGATGAAGAAGTCCAGACGGGGTAGAGGTGGTGGAAAGGTTGCAGTGGTAGAAGGCTGAGCCAGATGATAATCCTGACCAACAAAGAGGTCACGCTCACTGCAGGTTGTGGGGTACCGGCCTAGGGAGTGCTCAAGGGAAGAAGACGAAGTTTCAGAGTGGGAAGAGAGCGTCAAACGAGCAGCGCGCCCTCTACTGCTGCCACACCTGCAACGCATGCGATGCCTGAGATGAGGCATGGTGGCACAGTGAGGGTGAAGGGTGCTCTGGGTTGAGGAAGAAGCAGGGCGGTGGCGCCATAGAGAAGGAAGCTCAGAGGAGGTGGTGAAGCCAGGAGTTGCTGAGAAATTCAAGTGACAGAGAAAACTCTGCGAATAGTGATGGCCAGGAAGGAATTCAATACAACAGCGAAGGCTACAATGTCTCCCTATAGGCGTGCCGGAGCTCGGCTCCAGGACTTCAGGGGGACAGTAGCTTCTTAGAGGTTGAGACAGGGGAGGCATGAAACCAGGCAGAAGAAAAACATAACCAGGCGGGGGAGGAAGGGTATCCATTTTGAGGCGGAGGTAGCAGCCTCGATTTCTGCAGCGTATTAAATGGTCATTTGGGTGGTGGCTCGAGCACTTAAATTCTCACTTTTGGGGCTTGTGGGTGGCCATGTGGCCATGCCACTTGCCAACCCAGCAGCCAGTCGCCGTAGAGCCCTCATAAATCACCCGCATCCGGGAGTTTTGATTGCTTGTATTATCCGAGGATCGACATTGATAAATTATGATCTTATGGATAATTAAATTGTTTCACTATGTTGCTTACATATGTACTGTCATACCTGGATATGGTAGTTAATACCAAAAAAAATGAAATATGGCAACTGAGAAAAACTTAGTGTCAATTTGGGTGGAATAAAGAGTACCCCATATCCTCATAGTGCACAAAGGTAATGGGTATGTCTCAATTAAAAATGAAAATGCACACCATACATGAATAAATAAAAGTATAATCCCTCACCTCAACATAACTACCACTTCCATTCAAATTGAAACAATGAGAAACTGGCCCATCAATTAGTCTACCTTCAAAACCCCATGCAGGAAACCATTTTTCAGTGTCACAAAACTACAGAACTTCACCAAATGACCAAATTTCCTGTCATTGATATGAATATATGATTCAATATCTATTTTGATTACTGATAAGTCCATCCCATGGGAAGGAATACAACATATGCATGCTAAATAATAAGGAAATTTTTTCATTTTATAAAAAACATGCAAAAAATGAAGTAACTTCTCACTCATTGATATGCATTAAACCAACTCGAATGGTCGAGATAGTGCAAAGAATATGGTAACTGTGGATTCCCATTTGAAGCTACAATCAAGAAATAAATATTTTCAATAATTGATGTAGATTAAAAAAAACATTAAAAGATCAATTAAGTGAAAAAAGACATATAGAAATACGTGTAAAATCTATAGCCGCCATGAAGTTTAACTCATACCTATTGGCAATGTAGTCCAAGAAACTATGTTTTGTTCTTGTTGAGAAATTTTCTACAAATAAATTACCCTTCAATATCTGAAAGGAAATAATCAAGGCCACAAAAATATGTAAAGAACTCATAAGATGCCTGTGTAATAATAAACTTTGAAACTCCATTGAGAATCTAAATTCTGGATATCTCATTTTCATTCATACCTTTTTATGATGATTACTACTACCTGTTGGTAAATAGAATTTTTCTCCACTCCTGCTTATATAAAGCTTCTCAAGGTCACCCAATGATTTTTGTATCCTTCTATAGAAGATACAAGGAGAGTAAAGAACTCAGTAGTATTGCAAAGAATCATAATTAATGGTAAAGTAATTGTGAACAATGAAGTGACACATCCACTTTAATTGGCATTTACCAAATCAATTCACGACTCCTGCTATTGTTGAAATTGTAGCAGTCAATCATTAACATGTTATCCTGCAAGACATAGAAGTAGTTAGGACAACACTATTTTTATGCAAATTAAAGCAAAAAAATTGACACTACAATGTTATGAAAAGAGTACTTACCTTACTCCCAATTGTTGTATGCTCAAAGTCAATGGTTTCCATTGTGGATTAAGGTCATTTATTTTAACTTTTGTCTTACACACTAGGACAAAACACCCATTTTCAATTGGTCTGAATATATTTAACAAAGGGTCCTATAAAGGTGAAAAGGGATTCAAAGCATGACATGAATTCTTATATACCATTCATTTACAGTTGAAAAAATAAAAAGAAAATTCAAAAATAAGAACCTATGCCTCACTAAAAATCCATGCATTGTGCCATACACTTTTGGAGAATAGATCCTTGTTTGGAAGATCAACACTTTTAGTCATTTCTTTGTAGGAAATGGCTACTATGACCATTAATTGTAGAATGGTCCATTAGTAACTTGATAGGTTTTTTTGGATCATTTTTTGGTAGGAAATTGTACTTGAAGTATGAATATTTCAACGTTTCACAATAGTAGTTAATCAATTTTTATGAGCTGTAGGGATAACCACCAATATACTAATCATGAGGGCATCAAAAGCCTCAATATATTTCAAACTTTTTCTAAGTTCTAACTTCTAAACAAAACTATCATACCCACTTCTGGCAGTAACAAAAATATTCCAGCATCCAAAACATGGGAGTTCCATAAGGAAAAGTACAATCCACAAACTGGATAGGCTTTTGAATAGTTGATTTGGCGTGGCCTCACTGAGGCTTTGGCGCTTTGATTAGTGCTACAACTTTGTCTATTAGTTAGGAGGTAAAAGTGGACTGCATTGAGGCATGTAAAAGTTTGATCTATGGGGTTTCATCATTCACATGATGATTTCCATACTTTGGGACATATCATATTGCTTTATAGATTAAGAGAAGTTTTGTATGAGAATATAACAATTTGAATTAAAACTCTGTAAATGTTTCTTTGAATCCTACATATTTTTTATTTTTATGTTTTTAGGTAATTTTGGATAAACCTATATAGTACTATGATGAGAAATGAACTAAGGTGTATGCCTTAACATTTGATCTACCTAGCCAGTGATTTTCGAACCAACACCCTATTGGTAACCTATTAGGGTTTTTAATTGGTAATATTGTGGGGGAAAACCAAGGATTTTCCCTAATTAGCGCTACATCTATGGTTAGGTTTGGTTTTGGAAGAGGAGTTAAAAAAGTATACAATGAAGTATGTAAAGGTTAGATTAATGTGTTATTAACTTATTATCATTCATGGGATTTTGGTCATAGGCTAGATTTTTTTCCTTTGTTCTTAAATAGCCCTTTGTTAATTGTTGGCTCTTCCTTTGGCTCAAATTCCAAGATCAAGAAGTATCTATTCTGTAAAGTCCACAAAAGAGTTGAACCTGACATCATTCATTGAGATACTCTACATCCTTAGGGCATCCATGTCACTTGGACTGCTACTAACCATGGATGGAGAAGTTAACTTTGTGGAAAACATTAGTGCAACAACATATCTTTTGGGTTTTGAACCTAGGTTTGAGTACAGGAAGTGCTAAAATCACTTGACCGTGTGCTCAATAAATTAATATTTTTTTGATATCGAATATAGTAATTTGTAGTCCACTATTTCAAGGTTTTTAAAAGCGAAAAGAAATTAAAATTTGACAAAATCCTGCTTTTTTTAGATGCAAAATATATTACTTCAAGGGACAATGAGTACATCATGGAGCAAAGAGAGCTACAAAAATATAATGACAATAATAAAAGGGAATTACCATCCTCATTAAGCCATAAATGCTAGAATATGAGTTTGTGCACTTGTAGGAAGGGGCTGGAATGGAAAAAGATGAATTTGCCTTGAACAAGTAAAAACAGTTCTTGTTTAAAAAGACTCAATTCCCCAGAGCTAAGAGGCAATGGTTCTTCATGAAAAGTAGCCTTAGACTGATAATTCTAATGTTCCACCAAATTTCTGGAACATGGGGATGTAAGAGATGGGAAACACACTTGAGACTCATATCAAGACACCCCCAAAATTTTAGGGGGCCTCATGGGGGACGGGGGGGCGTTGGTGTCCCTATCATAGGAGAGCCCATCTCTAAATGATTGTAACTAGGAAGGAACTGAAAAGGAAAAAAATGAATTTGGATTTAACAAGTAAAACTAGTTCTTGTTAAAATGCTTTAGTTTCCTTGGGTTAAGATGGGGTGCTTCCTGATGAAAAGAAACCTTACACTGATAATTCCAATGTTCAACTAAGTTTCTGAATGTGGGGATGCAGGAGCTGGGAAATGAACTTTGAGGACATGTGGATACGCCCCTCAAATTTTAGGGAGCATCATGGGGGATATGGGGATGTTGGGGTCCCTAGAATAGGGGACCCCGTATTTAAGTGACCATAACCATTTTCTAACTTGTTAAATGTTGGATTGTAGGTTTCACCTTGTATGTTAAATACTTAAACAATAAACCCTTGGCTATAAAATATCATAAAATGAGGATGTTGAAAGTTAAACATAGGCTGGCCGTGAAAAATCCAAAATCAGAATGATGAATATGTTTGGTGGCTTGGTTGTAGCTTTCTAATGCCTCCTTTTGGTGGCTCAGCTACAAAAAACACCTTCTTCTTCCTTGGAAGCTTGAATCCCTTTGAAAATTTTCTAAAAAAAGCAAGGAACACATTTCTGGATCAACTATTTTCTAATTAATTTTTTGGGACAAGGGTTTTTGTTGGGTATCTCTCTTTTGCAGGTGTATTCAAGAGCTACGAAGGAGAAAATATTCTTCTGTGGCCTATACATATATATGGATTGCATAATGCATTCTTGTAGCCCCAAATGAAGCATTGATATCCACATCTTACATCTGTGGCATGTAAATTCACAAGTCCAGTAATCCAATAAACTATTCTAGCTCCCAATATGAAGAAAAAATCTGTCACTATACATGAATTAGCATTGGTAATGAGGTGTGACACCAGATTTACAGTTTTATTGCACAAATTTGTTAAAACAAATGATGATCATGTTGAGAATTCAAAAAATTAAATTTAGAAATACCACGACACAAACTAAAGAGGGGTAGATGGTCGACAAACTCAGAACCAATGTGACAACTTCCATTTGATTTCTTTGGTGTTATGGTGCACTATATTGTGGTTGAACGTGGTGTATCTAATTTTTAACAGAATGCAAGCTATCCTAACAGACCTGTGCCGAACAATGAAGGAATTAATGCATGCAAATTGAATTACTATGAGATGAAATGGAACAAGAGCTAGTTGAAAGTAAGTTGTAAAAGTAGCGAATAATATTGATGTATTTTACCAGTGATCTTAGCTAAATTTTGGGGGTGTCCTTCTATATCTCCATGAATCTTAACAATGTGTAACATATTTGAGCATTTGACGGGATCATTATCAATGCACATTGAGGCCACTTGCAACATATGAAGCATTTGAAGCTTCCAAGATCCATTATAAGTGGTAGAATCCAAGGCCTCAACTTCTTGTCATTTGTTGATCATCTACTGAACCCATCCTACTATATTTCCACCTTCTACATCTTTGAAATTTGGTCCAGTTGGTTCCTTTCTTGTGAGGATATCAAGAAAAATGACCCAAAATCTATAGACATCACCTCTAGTTGTTGATCTCAAACTTTGACCATATTCTAGAGGTGTATATCCAAATTTACCTATTATATATGTGCTCACATGAGTCTCATAGACACTTTTAATGCACTTCTATCCAAAGTCTGCAACTCTAGGCTCAAAGTCAGCATCCAACAATGTGTTGCTACTTTTCATGTCTCGATGGATGATGTGAGGGATGAAGCCATAATGAAGAAATACGAGACCCTTAGTTGAACCCATATAAATCGTAAATCATTTGGGCCAATCGAGCTCCTCCAATGCATCAACTTTGTTCCTTAGCCAATAATCAAGGCTTCCATTCACCATAAAATCATAAACCAACAATTTATCATCACCGAAAGAGAATTATCCTAGTAATGGCACCAAATTTATATGCTTGACTTTTCCTAAGGTCTCCATCTCTGCTAGAAATTCTCTATGACCTTGAGTGCGAGCCTATCCAAGATTTTTGATGGCAAGTCGGGGAATTTTTTTGCAATTGATAAATGTATTCTCAATAGTACCCATAAGTATGTTATTCTCCAAGTAAAACTCACTAAGAAACTTTCAATTGCATAGCTCTGGAGGAATACAACTTATCAATTGATTGTTGCTCATAATCAAATGAGTCCTTGAGAAACAATTCCCAAGCTCTGAAGGAATGTGGCCACTAAAATGATTTGAAGCAAGTAGAATATAGTCATCTTTCCGTGACCTTCCCTACCAATAAGGAAGAGTTCCAATCAATTGATTATATTCTATGGAGAATGAATAAGGGAGACATTTGAAAGTGTATTAGGAAGAGAATGTGTGAGATAATTTAAAGTTAACACCACACTGCTGAAATTAAATTTTACATTTACCAATAGTTACTAGGATTGAACCATTCAGTTCAACATCAAAATTGCAAGGTTTTATAGGTTTCTAATGGAATCTAGGATAAGAGAGTGTAGAGGATTGTTTGATAGGTATAATTTTCCTAAGCTTCTAAGATTCCCAATATATTCAGGAGTAGGTCCTCTTGCCATGCACAAAGGCGAATAAAGATTAAATAAATTGGCAATATTTCCAATTTCTGCAGGCAATGGGAAATTTTTTTTTTGATTCCTAGGCTGAGGTCTACCAAGTTCACAATGTCTCTAATATATGAAGGGATGTTTCTTAAGATATATTTATTTGATACATATAAATATTGCAAATTTATGAGCTTACCAAGCCTGGGAGGGAGATTTCTAGGCAAGAACCCATTCCCAAGGTAAAGCACTGATAAATTTGATAGGTTACCCAAATGTGCTAGTATGGTGTGTAATGGAATATTACCTCCATCTTCCAAGTACTCCAAGTCACAAATATTTCTTAGCTCCATAGGAAATTTTCAATTGAAATAATTAACGCTCATGTCTAACACTCTTAAGCATGTAAGGGAGCCTAACTCTTGAATTACATCCCTAGATAATGTATTACTTCCCAATAATAGATCTTCCAGGTCCCTTATCTCTTTAACTAGGGGAGATTTATCCATATAATTGGTTAAAACTCAGATCCAGGCACTTAAGTTTTTTAAGGCTCTGGATTCGAGATGGAATGGGACCATAAAAGAAGTTTCTTATGAGGTTTAGTATTTCTACATGCACAAGAAACCAAAGTTGTGGAGACATTTTTCCTTGTAATCCTATATTCAAGAGTGAAACAGAGACCAAAATAGCTCCATTGCACTCCAATCCTTTCTACTGACAAGTAGAAGAATTGGTATTCCAGTCAACAATGCCTTTTGAGTCATCTAGGCCATTTATGAATGCCAGAATAGTTTCTCCATCCAAGTTTGAAGTAGATTCCCTTAAAATAAAAAGAAACAAAAACCACACCATCTTGTAAGGGTTGTATATGAAAGTCCTGCTCCAATCCTAGAACTTCAATATTTGAAAACAAAACAAAATCACCTTATCAGAATGTCAAAATATAAAACATCTGAAGTGCATTCACATTCAAAGATAGGGGTAGAAAAAAACATGTCATTAAAGAAATGGAATAAGTTGATAATGATAGTTTGGGTCATTTGAAATCATGTTTAAAATATTCTCATTCTTGTTTCATACCCTGTTTGTGTTTATGGTAGATAAATATCAACACCTGCCCTCTACGAGCACAGGTAAGCAGAGAGAGGCAATCAAAAAATAACAATTTCAAATTGATTTAGGTGATTCAGGAATCCTTCCAGTGATCTGGTTATGATTTAGAATTAGCCAGGTCAAGGTTTTTCAATTGAAAAATGTATTGTCAATATCACCCAAAAGCATGTTATTCTCCAAGTCAAACTCACTTAGAAACTTTGCATTTCATAGCTATGGAGGAATATAGCATGTCAATTGATTGTTTCTCAGACTCAAATGAGTCATTGAGGAAAAATTCCGAATCTATGAAGGAATGTGGCCACTAAAATGATTCAAAAAAAGTAAAATTTAGATAGCTTTCCACCACCTTGCATCCAAGTAGGTAGAGTTCCAATCAATTGATTTTATTCCACGAAGAATGAAATAAGGGACATACATATATAAGGAACTGAACGTGTGAGGGAATTTAAAGTTAACACCACAACACTATAATTTTACATTTACCAAGAGCTGTTGGGATTAAACCATTCAGTTCAACATCAAAATTGTAAGGTTCTACATGTTTCCAATTGAATCTGGGATGGGAGAGCACATAAGATTGTTTGAAAGGTATAATTTTTTTAAGCTTCTTAGATTTCCAATATCTTCAAGAATCGATCCTCTTAGCATGCATGAAGGTGAATAAAGATTTACCAAATTGACAAGATTTCCAATTTATGCAGGAAAAGGGCCAAAAAACTTGTTGATTCCTAAGCTGAGGTCTACCAAATTCACCATATCTCCAATATATGAAGTGATGTTCATGAAAGAGAGTCTTTAACTTATTTGATACATCTAAATATTGCTAACGTATGAGCTTACCAAGCTTGGGAGGGATATTTCCAGAAAAAAAACCATTCCCAAGGTCAAACAATGATAACTTTGAAAGGTTACCCAATTGTGTTGGTATGGCTCCTGATAGACTATTACCTCCAACATCTAGGTATTCCAAGTCACAAAGATTTCCTAGGTCCATAGGAAATTTTCCACTGAAAGACTTAAGGCTCACGTTTAGCACTCTTAAGAAAGTCAGGGAACCTAACTCTTTAATTAAATTCCCATATAGTGCATTATTTCTCAATACTAGATATTTTGAGTCTCTTAGCTCTTTAATATTAGGAGATATTGCTTCAGATAACTGATTAAAAATAAAATGCAGGCACTCAAGCTTTTTAAGACTCCAGATTTAAGGTGGAATGGGACCATAAAGGAGGTTTCTTGTTAGTCTTAGTATTTCCATATGCATAAGAAACCTGAGTTGTGGAGAGACTTTGCCTCATAATCCTATATTCAAGAGTGAGATAGAGACCACAATAGTTCCATTGCACTCCACTCATTTCCAATGACAAGGATAAGAATTTGTATTCCAGTCAGCAATGCATTTTGAGTCATTCAGGCCATTTCTGAATGCTATAAGAGATTCTCCATCCAATTTTGAAGAAGATGTCCTTAAAATAAATCGAAACAAAAACCACACCATCCTATAATGATTGTATATGAAATTCACGCTCCAATTTAAGAACTTCAATCTTTGAAAACAAAAAAACTCACAATATCATAATTTCAAAGCATCAAACATGTGAAGCGCATTCAATTTCAAAGATAGAGGTAGAAAAAAAAACATGTAAATAAAGAAATGGGATAAGTGGATAATGCTAGTTTATGTCACTTGAACTCATGTATCCAAGATTCCCATTCTCTTTTCATACCATATTTGTGTCTATTTTAGATAAAGATCAACATTAGTCCTGTACTAGAATAGGAGTGCAAAGAGAGGAAGCCACAAAATAATATCCTCAAATTGATTTAGATGATTCAGGAATCCTTCTAGTAATTTTGTAATGATTCAAAATCAACTGGGTAATTTTTTTTTTATTTGAAAAATGTATTCTCAATTGTACCAAGAAGCATGTTATCCTCCAAGTCAATCTCACTAGGAAACTTTACATTGCATAGCTCTTTAGGAATATATCCTATAAATTGTTTGTTGCTCGGACTCAAATGAGTCATTGAGGAACAATTCCCAAGCTCTGAAGGAATGTAGTCAGTTTTCCACCACCTTCCCAACCAAGAAGGTAGATTTCCAACCAATTGATTTTTTTTTTTTGCAGAGAATGAAATAAGGGAAAGATAAGCAAGCGTATCAGGAAGCTAACCTATCAGAGAATTGAAAGTTAACACCACAATGCTTAAATTTTTTTCATTTACCAAGCGCAACTGGGATTGAACCATTCAATTCAACATTCACAAGATTAAAAATTGTAAGGATCTGTAGGTTTCCAATGGAATCTGGTATGGGATAGGGAATATGATTATTTGAAAGGTCTAATTTTTCTAAGATTCTGAGATTCCAATCTTTAGGAATTGGTCCTCCTAGAATGCACAAAGGTGAATACAGATTTACCAAATTGACAAAATTTCCATTTTATGCAAGAAAAGGGCCAAAAAATTGTTTATTCCTAAGCTAAGGTCTACCAAGTTCACCACGACTCCAAAATATGAAGGGATGTTTCCTGGAAGAGAGTTATTTGGTAAATCTAAATATTGAAAATTTATGAGCTTACCAAGCTCGGGAGGAAGAATTCCAGACAAAAACCCATTCCCAAGGTAAAGCACTAATAACTTTGATAGGTTACCCAAATGTGTCAGTATGGTGCCTGTTAGACTATGACCTCCAACATCCAGGTACTCCAAGTCACAAAGATAGTTTTCCACTGAAATAATTAACGCTCATGTGTAGCACTCTTAAGCTAGTCAGGGAACTTGACTCTTGAATTACATTTCCAGATAATGCATTAGTTCCCAATACAATAGGTCTGTTAGCTCTTTAATATTAGGATAGATTACTCTAGATAACTGATTAAAACTCAAATACATGCACTTAAGTCTTTTAAGACTTCATATTTAAGGTGGAATGGGACCATAAAGGAGGTTTCTTATGAGGTTTAGTATTTCCAAATGCACAAGGAACCCAAGTTGTGGAGAGATTTTGCGTCGTAATCCTATATTTTGGAGTGAGACATAAACCACGATAGTTCCATTGCACTCCACTCCTATCCACTGATAAGGAGAAGAATTGGCATTCCAGTGAGCAATTCCTTCTGAGTCATCTAGGCCATTTTTGAATACTAGAAGAGCTTCTCCATCCATGTTTGAAGCATATGTCCTTAAAAAAATAAAAACAAAAACCACACCATCCTGTAAGGGTTTCATATGAAATTATTACTCCAATCCAAGAACTTCAATCTATATAAAAAAAACCAACTCACCTCATTAGAATGTCAAAACATCAAACATGTGAAGTGCATTCAAATTTTAAGATAGGGGTAGAAAAAGAGCATGCCAATAAAGAAATGAGATAAGTTGATAATGCTAGTTTAGGTAATTTGAACTCATGTTTAAAAGTTTCTCATGCTTGTTTCATACCTTGTTTGTGTTTATTGTAGATAAATATCAACATCAGTCTTGTACAAGAACAAGCGTGCAAAGAGAGGTAGCAGAAAATAATCATCTCAAATTGATTTAGATGATTCAAGAATCCTTCCACTAATTTGGTTATGATTCAAGATCAAATGGGTCAAGTTTTTGCAATTGATAAATGTATTCTCAATATTAAACAATAACATGTTAAGGCTCCAATTCAATCTCACTAATAACTTTGCATTGCATAGCTCTGGAGGAATATAGCCTTTCAATTGATCGCTACTCAGACTCAAATGAGTCATTGAGAAATAATTCCCAAGCTCTGAAGGAATGTGGCCACTAAAATGATTTGAAGCAAGTAGAATGTAGTAAGCTTTCCACCACCTTCCCTACCAAGAAGTTAAAATTCCAATCAATTGATTTTGTTATGCGGAGAATGAAATAAAGGAGAGATCTGCAAGTGTATCCGGAAGAGAACCCATGAGATAATTGAAAGTTAGCACTGCATTGCTTAAATTTTTACATTTACCAAGCATTGTTGGGGTTGAACCATTCAATTAAACATTCACAAGATTCAAAATTGTAAGGTTATGAAAGTTTCCAATGGAATATGGGATGGGAGAGCATATAGGATTGTTTGGCATGTCTAATTTTTATAAGCTTCTCATATTGCTAATCTCTTCAGGAATCGGTCCTGTTAGCATGCACATAGGCAAATAATGATTTACCAAATTAACAATATTTCGAATTTCTATAGGCAAAAGGCCAAAAAACTTGTTGATTCCTAGGTTGAGGTCTACCAAGTTCACCACGACTCCAATATATGAAGGGATGTTTCCTGAAAGAGAGTTATTTTATACCACTAAATATTGCAAATTTATGAGCTTACCAAGCTCGGGCGAGAGATTTCTAGACAAAAACCCATTCCTAAGTTGAACATTGATATATTTTACATGTTACCCAAATGTGTTGGTATGGTGTTTGATAGACTATTACCTGCAACATCTAGGCACTCAAAGTCATAGATTGCCTAGCTCCATAGGTATTTTTCCACTAAAAGAATTAATGCTCATGTATAGCACCCTTAATCATGTCGGGAAACCTAACTCTTGAATTACATTCCCAAATAATGCATTACTTCCCAATACTATATTTCACAAGTTTCTTAGCTCTTTAATATTAGGAGAGATTGCTATAGATAACTAATTAAAACTCAAATAAAGGAACTTAAGTTTTTAAGACTCCAGATTTGAGGTGTAATGGGACCATAAAGAAGGTTGCTTATGAGGTTTAGTATTTCTAGATGCACAAGAAACCCAAGTTGTGGAGACATTTTTCCTTACAGTCATATATTTAGGAGTGAGACAAATACCACAATAGTTCCATTGCAATCCGGTCCTTTCCATCGATAATGAGAAGAATTGGTATTCCAATAATCAATGAATTCTCAACTATCTGGGCCATTTATGAATTCCAAAAGAGCTTCTCCATCCATGTTTGAAGAAAATGTACGTACAAGAAATAGAAACAAAAATCATACCATCTTGTAAGGGTTGTATATGAAAGTCATGCTCCAAACCAAGAACTTCAATCTATAATAAAAAAACCAACTCACCTTATCAGAATCTCAAATTTGCACAGTGGTTGGTGGGAAGCAACAACCAGACATCAACATTGTGACATGAAATGGTGCAGAAAAATATTTTTTCTACAAGGTGTGCAACAACACTAGAACACATTACTCACTAAGAGGGAGTGTTATTTTTTGTAGCATCAGATGTGTTCTAGCCACGAAAATTTGTGGAGAGGCTAGAATACATGAGATCTCTAGAACCCTGAAATCGTTTTTGGAAATTCAACCTAGAAGTGTCTCAATTAGATTTATTAACTAATTTTTAAATATTTCCTAAGAATAAACTTAGGGAATATGATTAATTAATCAATATTAATTGAGAAAAGGCGAGAATAGTCTAGAAACTCACATGGATATATCTAGAGATGATCCTAGCCATCAATTATGTTTTAATCTTGGTCGTTGGTACTCCAACATAGGATTATCAGAGGAGATCAATGTGGTGATGGAGAAAACACTTCAACAGTTCGATTTCATTCACAGATCGATTTCCAGAGTAACAACCGTCAGTTGCTGGAGAGATAGTGAGAGAGATCGAAGTAGTGAGAGAGGGGCAGATACCGTGAGGCTAGAGGATGAATTCCAGATCCAACAAGTTCATTTGCAAAGAGGCAGAAGAGCCACAAAGAGGTTGATGCTGATTCAACGCAGTAGTCTCTAGAGGCAAATCGATTTGTTGTAGAGGAGAGGCGTTTTCAGTTCCAGAGGCTGAGAAGGAGTCCTAGAGTCCCAAAGAAGCATATTTCCAGTAAGAAAAACGCAGAATGACTTCATCAAATATTAGTCTGAGGCTAGATGTATAGCTAGCTACCTAGAGCAATGCAGAGGCTGATGCAAAGGGTCAGAGGTGTGAAAATCCCTAGATCCAAATGATCTCTAGAATCCTACTACAACCAACTGAATTTACTTCTCTTATTTTAAAATTACATTACATAATTATTTAAGATTTCTTCATGAAATATTGAAGAAAATTACTGAATTATCCTACACTTAATTACTTTTGATTCTTAAACAAGGAAACTGAGCAAAGAAAAATATACACATAGGACACCATTATTTTGGACGAAAGTCCTCGGAAAAACCCAATGCGGGAAAACCAGTGCAACATATATGATGGTTTGATTTTATTAGGCAATAGCAAATTATAAATACATCTCTAAATACTAGAAAGGTTATTTAGTTACAAAGAGAGAAGTACTGGCATAAATATTGTGAGTTTTACCTTGCTCAATCACTGAACAAAATATCGGCAGATTCGGTTACTAGATGAAGTGCCCCTGGCAGGCCCTGCACTGCATCTACACAATCCCTACGTAGTCCCTGCATCAGCCTCTCTAGGAAATGCGTCACCCATCTAGGTGATTGATTTGCAACCAGGAATCATTGCTCTCAGCCTCCCGATCTCATACCCTAGTTCCCAACTTATGAAACTGATTCTTCTGCAAAATTTGAGACTCTAAATCTGAGACTCTTTCTCACCCTATGCGCTACCTCCGTGTGGCCCTGCATCAACCTTCGCGTGAGAGTTGCTGGATGACTCTTAGCCTCTCTTTTCTGGTGATTCTCCAGATGAGAAAATATCTCTACGGAAGTTATCCCTGCCCCTAACTGCATTGGAATCACTTAGATATTATCTTCGTCCAAGCACTTGCTCCGTCAAAAGAATTCGATCTCTAGACTCACTCAGTGTGTCTTTCCAAATGGACCTCAAGCCTTCCTTTATAGCCTTCTCGTTGAGAATTCAACGATCGAGATTAGATCTCCAATCAATGACTAAGATTATAACTTGACTTGATCCATGTTCTCTATAAGATTCACACTCTGTTTTATTAATACCCTTTAATTATTTAATTTTCCTATGTTTAAACTTAGGGTAACATTAAAATAATTAATTATTTTAATAAAACACATTCCGAATGGAATTTTAACAAACGATTGTTGGGTTCTTTGGAATACACGCGCCTAAGCCTCTCCACAAATTTTGAGACTTAGAGCACATCCAATGCTACCCAAAATCAACACTCCCTCTTAGCGAGGAAAGTGATATAACAACATGCCTGCTTCATACTGCTCTAACCCTGAAGCATCCTCTACGTTGCTGATGTCTGATAAGCTATCCACTAACCACTGCGTTGCTGCTGCAATTGTACTGTTTCCCATGACACTGCCACTGCTAATGCTACAACTGTACTAAAAATCCCTCTCATGTGCTGCATATGCTATGCTTCTAGCACTGCCACTGCTAACACTGCATCTACACCGCGACTCACTTGCTGAGAGAAGAAAATTTAACAACCCAAAAAATGAACAAGCATTCAGTGGATGCACCTCGCTGCTAAAGATATGAATGTTTCTAGTCCCACACTTCCCTCGGAATTCACTGCGCTATTGAAGCCATTGCACTGTGCCTCTACGAACTGCTGCCTCTCTACTCTGTGCTACTCAGATTCTAGCACTGCTAACCAATGCATCTGTCGCTCCATCACTCCTTAGCTCCCACTGAAAACCCCCCCATCGTGCTACTACTGATCATGGGCTTCCGTAAAAAGGTGATGATCCATGAGGTGGGTTCATCAAGGATATTTCCCAACTAAAGTTCAAGGTGAAATACAGTTCCATCTGACCCCATCTCCCTCCTGGAGATGTGTGGGAACTCATAGCATACTCATCCTCCTCGATCTTTGTGGCTACAACCTTTGGATCGTGCTTCTCATCCTTGTCCTTTTTCTTCAAAGGAAACTGTGATGCATATTGGCCCATCTCACCACATCTGAAACACTTCACCTTGGAGAAGTCCTTCTTGCGCCTTGGTTTCCCTTATTGCCCTTGGATGCGAGGGATGTATTCTCCTCCTCCTTCAGATTCTTTGATTCGCTCCCGCTGCTACCATTAAGTTTACACTTGACCAGATCTCTTCTCAGTTCCTCCTCCAGAAGAGCTGTTCACATCACCTCCCAACTGGTAGTGTCACCTTGCCCAAGATAATTTGGACAAAAACTTGCCACTCCTTAGTGAATGCGTTAAGGGCCAATATAACCATAGTTGTAGCAGTTGGGGTAGATCCCACGACTGCCAACTGGTCACAAATTTCTTGAATTATCATTAGGAATGGAGCAATGCGCTCCCCCTTTTGCATCTGGATCATCTAGATCTTCTACTCCAAGTACATCTTCCGTTGCTCGGAAGTTCCTTCGTCTAGCACGTACAAGGCCTCCCATATCTCCCTGAATATGTTCTTGCCATCTATATGAATGACTATATGATCCTTGACACCATCAAGGATAAGTCTCTTGGCCTTTGCCATATCAGACTTGTACTTTTTATTATGATATGGATCTGTAGGCACAAAAAACACGTTGTCTAGGAATGTCTTGAGATCATAATCGTCCAAAAGGGATCTGATTCTTTCCTTCCAGATCACGTAGTTGGAGGATCCATCCAACTGATCTTGATCTCTAAGTCTGTGAGTTTCCATCTCAACCGAAAAACTGTTGAACTACTCCCTCTTTCTCCCTATTGTGTAGCTTCTAGGCTGGCTTACGCACTCCCTGATGGAGCTAGTAAGTCTGTTGCTCCTCTTCTGCCTAGAAAACGGGAAAAATTGAATTCATCGGCAAGTAACTCATGGAGGAAGAATTCCCTCATTATGTGCTCTTCTTCTTCGTCTGATGCTTCTATGTCCATCAACTGCTTGCAGAACAACTGCGTCCCTTTGTCTCTGTATGAAGGCTCTACGCTGCTCCCTCTGCCTCAGAAAGATATTGATCCAGAAGTCTGACCTATTTGTTGACTCACTTAGTGAGATACCACCTTGAAAATTCAGCCTTTCTTGCTAAAACTGCGCAATCCCTCTAGGGATTCAATTTGCTGTTGCCGCAACAATTCCACGTTCAATTCAGTGCTAGATCTGCTCTTCATGTTTCATATAAAATGCTACGATACCATGTGAAAATTCCTAGATATAAATGATCTCCTAAATCTTACTGCAACCAGCTAAATTTACTTCTCCTATTTGTAACTTACATTACAAAATTATTTCAGATTTCTTCATGAAATATTGAAATAAATTAATGAAGAAAACTACACTTAATTACTATTGATTATGAAACAAGGAAATTGAGAAAGAAAAATATAAAAATAGGACACCGTTATTTTTGGACGAAATTCCTCGGAAAAACCCAATGCGGGAAAACCAATGCAATAGATTTGAGGGTTTGATTTTATTAAGTAGTAGAAAATTCTAAATACATATCTGAATACCACAAAGGTTATTCAGTTACATAGAGAGAAATACTAACAAAAATATTGTGAGTTTTACCTCCCTCAATCATTGAAAAAAATATCGGTTGATCTGGTCACTCGATGAAGTGCCCCTAGTAGGCCCCGCGCTACCTCTACGCAGTCCCTACAAAGTCCCCGCGCCAACCTCTCTAGGCATTGCGTCACCCATATAGGTGATCGATCTACAACCCAAAATCACTGCTCTCAGCCTCCCGGTCTCATACCCCAGCTCCCCAATTCTAAAACTGATTCTTTTGCAAAATATCAGACTCTTTTTAACCCTCTCTGCTGCCTCTACGTGAGAGCTACTGGAACACTCTATGCCTCTCTTTGATGATGATTCTATGGCTGAGAAAATCTCTCTCTAAAAACTATCCCTGCCTCTCACTGCACTGGAATCACTTAGATCTGATCTTCATCTGAGCACAACTTGCTTCGTCAGAAGAATTTGATCTCTAGATTTACTCGGTGTGTCTTTCCAAATGACCTGCAAGCCTCCCTTTATAGCCTTCTCGTTGAGACTTCAACGACCGAGATTATATCTCCAATCAACAACTAAGATTATAACTTGACTTGATCTATGTTCTCTAGAAGATTCACACTATGTTTTATTAATACCCTTTAATTATTTAATTTTCCTAATTTTAAACTTAGGGTCACATTAAAATAATTAATTATTTTAATAAAACACATTTTGAGTGGAATTTTCACAAACAATTTCTGGATTCTTTGGAATACATGTCCCTAAACCTCTCCACAAATTTTGAGACTTAGAGAACTTCTAATGCTACCAAAATTCAACAAGAGGGTCATATTTCTGAAGGCAAGTCGTGCCGAGAGATTGCCTGTGGGGTGAGGAAAATTTCTCTCCAGATTTCTACCAATATTTTTCTCTATAGGATTTCTAGTATTTCGACATCCAGTTGTACTCATACTTTCTCACTGTTGCTTAATAATAAAACCCCCAACTGCTACACCGGTTTTCTTGAGTTGGGTTTTTTCATGATCTTTTGTCCAAAAATAATTGTGTTATTATTTTATGTGTGTGTGCTATCATTTCTCAGCTTCCATTGTTTTATTCTTCTGCAATTTTATTTGTGTATATTGTAGTGCGATTTATTCAGTATTTTTCGTAGAAAACAACAAATAAATTGTTAAAATAAATTAACAATTAGGAGAATAATCTCCAGTTGTTGCAATAGGATTCCAATATGGAATTTTCATAGAGGACGTATGATTTGAGGAGCCGCAACCTATAGGAGATTTTCCAAGAAGAGAAGGACGAGATGGAGGTTATCTTTCCATGCTTGGAACAAGACAAGATTAGGCAGGGTGTTGGCCAAGTGGATAAGGATGAGTTATGGGTAAATTTTTTATGTTTTGAAGGGTCTATTCTCTGTTACAGGTTGGTGCCATCTTCTATGCATAATAGATAAGCTGAGTCTCTATCTTAAATGACCAAAAGGCCTAGAAGGGACCCAAAGAAGAGCCAAGATACCTTGTAGATATACAAAGGAGTGAAGGACCTATAGTAGAATATCAATGCAATATTTGTGGAGGTTTAGAGGCTGAGTTGGAGGATCGGTGTACTTTGTTCAAGTTCCCTAACAAGAGGCCGATGAATATTAGAGGAACAACCAATAGCCGTGACCTAAGAAGAGCAAAAAAAGTCTACTAAAAAGGCATTTTTTTGTTGTCCTTCTCTGTTGATATTGCTAGGTTGGTGTAGTTTTGGTGGCAGGAAGTTCTATAGTATAGGAGTGTTGTTAGAAGTTGACTTATTGAGCCATACGTTCATCCTATTGTGAAGGACTACAAGGTTGTTAGTGGGCAGGTGTCAGAGAGATCTATGGGGAAGCATGATGGTATATCGAGGATTGCGAGAAGATCACTGTTTTGAGGGAGCCTCTAACTTCGTCTCTTGGAAAGGGAGGATCACAATAGGATTGGAGGATAATGGGGTGGGAGAATTGATCAAAAATGAAATTCCACCACCATAATATCCCCAACAGTTGGCCCAAAGTAATAAGAATGATATCAACGACAGGAGGATTATTATATAAGGGGTTAGAGATCATATAGTTCCTCATATCCATGATAAGGATACAACATATGAGATGTTTCAAGCCATACTACAATTATATCAGAGTACTAGTTATACCAGAAAGCTTGATCTTAAGGAGAAGCTAAGGAGTATTCAAATGAGCAAGGATGAGCCCATTGTCACGTATTTGTCAAAGTTCACTCAGGTACAAGATGAGCCAGGTTTTGTGGGTGTGACTATACCAGAGCATGACCTTGTGAGTTTTTCTCTTCTAGTTTTTCACAAGTCTTGGTATGGTTTCCAAGATGCAGTAAGTGGCATAGAAAATTTTCCAAGTTGGGAAAGGCTATGGATTGGTTCCATTCAGGAAGAGATCCATAGAGGGACCAAAGATGGTAGCTTAATGAAGACAGAGGATGAGGAGAAAATTTTCCTGGCAAGCATGAGCAACAAGGCCAAGGGCAAGGAGGGACAATGAGTGGCCGAGTACAATCATAAGGGAAAGAAGAAAGATCTAAGTAAGATCAATTTATTCCATTTCCATGAGTTTGAACACTATGCCACTAAGTTTCCTAAGCAGAAGGAGGAGTCCAGTAAGAATCATGTAACTACATCGACAGAGGTAGATGCATTTTCTTCCTAGTTCAAAAAGGATTTCTCATTGATTTCTTGCATGGAAAGCTCAAAAGATAGTGGTGTATGGTATATTGATTCAAGAGAATCCTTCCACATGAGTGGGAACAAGAAGAGTTTCAATCACCTAAATGATAAGGACATGAAGTTTTAGATTGATCTAGGAGATGATGGTCAATACACAACTAGTGGAGTGTTAGAAAATTAGATTACAGAGCAACAAAACACATAAAATATGTGGAAACACAAACACATAAAACATATAAAATGAGAGATATAGAGATATATGTGGTTCACCCAATTTGGGCTACGTCCACCTCGAGCAGCCAGTCCTTCATTTATATTATCGAGCAAGATGAAGAGACACAACCTACAACAGATCCGTTGTAATATCCTCTACTCTCTCTCTCAGTTCCCCTTTCTATTTCTCGGTCATAATACACATACAATACTTAGCCACAATACAATACCCTCACACAAAATGAGGGGTTTCATTCTAGGGAAAAAAAACCCTACATTAAACATAACTTCTACCATCAAATCATTCTCCTAATGAACGACCCAGATTGAAACGAAATTACAATATTTTACAAGGAAATTTTACATATGTTTTTAGCTTTGGGGGCTCTTCCCCCGAAACCCCTGCCGGGGGACTGATGGCCCCCGGACCCCCGTAGGGGGGAAAGCCCCCCCCCACACCCCTCCACGTGGAGGGGTGTATAATCTTCTTGGGGTATACATCTGGCTGAAATAGAGACCTTTGAATCAGGATGAAAATCAGGCTCCATAGCCAACAATCTTCCACTTGGAGACTGTTTGTAGCAACTCCACCACTGCTTCAATTGATCGACAATGAATCCACTTTGGACCTAGATGTTTCTCATCTTCATCATCATACTTGAAGACTAATTGAAACTGAGCATAATCTCAGTTTCTCCCTAGTTACAACTTTTGTTCACATATCTGCAAGATTTTGGCTAGTGTGTATCTTTCCAGCTTCAACTGTCCATCTTCCAACACTGATCGTATGGAATGGTACTTGAGTTGTATGTGTTTAGTCCTAGAATGAAATGCTGAGTTCTTTGCAAGATGAATGGTTCTCTGGTTTTCATCGTATAACCTTACCATCTCCTGCTTCTTATTTAATTCATCCATAAACCTTTATAACCAAATAATTTCTTTACTAGCCTTTGTAGCAACAATGTACTATGCTTCTGTTGTTGAAAGTGCAACAACACTTCGCATTTTTGAAACACAGCTGACAGTTGTTCCACCTATAGTAAATACATACCCTGTAGTGCTCCTCCTATTTTCTCTATCACCAGCCATATCTGATTCAACATATCCCTATAGAGAAATGTTTGAACCACCAAATCATAATGCTTTATTTGTGGTACCTCTCAAATATTTGAGAATCCATTTCACTACCATCCAATGTTCTTTTCTTGGATTGTTCATGTACCTGCTTACAACTCCCACTGCATGTGCAATATCAGGCCTTGTGCAAACCATTGCATACATTAAGCTTCCAACTATTGATGCATATGGAACTTTAGACATATAATCCATTTATTCTTGGGTCTTGGGGCACAACTCCTTACTAATTTTGAAATGGCTAGCCAAAGGTGTACTAACTGGGTTTGCATTCTGCATATTAAATATTTACAGCACCTTTTGTATGTACTCATTCTGGGACAATGTTAATTTTTCCTGTCTCTAGTTATTCTCATACCAAGGATTTGTTTTTCACTTCCCAAATTCTTCATTGCAAATTAATTTTATAATTTTATTTTGAGCACATTTATTTCTTGCATGTTAGACCCTGCAACAAGCATGTCATCTATAAAATAGCTTCCATCATTTTTTTTTATTTTTTTTTTAAGATAAACACAATGATCAGAGTGGCATCTAGTATAACCTTGTTGAGACATAAACCTGTCAAATTTTAGATACCACTGCCTTGGAGCCTGTTTTAATACATACAAGCTCTTCTTTAACTTGCACACTAATTTTTCCCTCCCTTTGACCTCATATCCTTGTGATTGCTGCATATATATCTCTTCCTCCAAATATCCATGGAGAAATGTTGTATTTACATGTAACTGTTGAAGATGAAAATCTTCCACTGCTACAAGACTTAAAATAGTTCATATTGAAGTCATCTTAACAACAGGAGAAAATATTTCATCAAAGTCAATACCTTTCTTCTGTGCTAACCCCTTCACCACAAGTCTAGCTCTGTTAAGCCCCTATATTAATAGTGTAGTTCCTTATTATGTTAGTCTAACCCCCCTTATTGTTATTGTTGTACCCCTGTAACCCCCATTTTGTTATTATTGTGCCCTTACATTATTATTGTTAGGTCGACTAGGATTACATTGTGGCCCAGTAGGATTACATTATGGTCCCATGGACTCCTATATATAGAAAGGAGGTTTTTTCATTTGTACCATCCAAGAATTGTTCATTTATGTAATGTATTGGAGGTTTCCCCCTCGAAGTGGCTTATTTGTAAGGCGTTCATATCTCTTTTATTCTATTTTTGGAGCTGGTTACACAACATTTGGTATCAGAGCTTTGGATTCTAGGGTTTCGCTGCTCCAAACAGGTCATCGTGGTATTTTCGCTATAAATTTTTTTCTACAAACTTTCAGAAGCTGAAAGTTTTAGGGTGCGAAGCTAAAATCCTGAGGAAGATTGTCTAAAAATTTCAGAGCTTGGTTCGCAATATTTTCGGATATATCATCTGTGTAAGTTAGGTATTTTTTCAAGCTCCTAAACAGGTCATCGTGGCATTTTCGCTATAAATTTTTTTCTACGAAGGTTCAGAATCTGAAATTCGTATGGTGCGAAGCTGAAATCCTGAGGAAAGTTTTCAAAACATTTCAGAGCTTGGTTCCTAATATTTTTGGAGATATGATCTGTGGAAGGTAGTGCTTTTTCAGGCTCCTGAATTTCATCTCAAAGAGGTGATCGTGGGAAAAGTTCAATAACTCTCTCTCTGGGCAGTGGATTTGAGTGCCGTAAAAAGTGGTTGCAAGTAAATACAATGTAGTTTCTTGGCTATCAATTTCAGAGACAAAAAACGAAACAGTGACATGTGGCAAGTCCTACACGTTCGCTCTACTGAACCAGTCCAGAATTCGGTCATTGTGGGAGATTGGACACAACTTTGTCTTGGAGAAACCAAATCAGGTCAGACCTGTGGCATTAAAAATAGAATTCATAGGGATACTTAAGTGCTGAATTTAAAATATTTAAGGGCCACAATCACATAGATAATCCAATTTCAATATCGAGCTCCTCAAAAGCAAGAAAAAGGTGTGTATTGTTTTTTCCGAATTGCATAAGTCTTGTTTGAAGAATCAAGTTGAATTGATTCCAAGGGCATATTGAATAATTTTTGTCAGTAATGGGTTCTATTATGCCTCCAAAAAATAATTCCATACCCATTAAGCCCACAGAAAGGTATACTATGACGCATGAGGAGGAAGAATTGCAATATGAGATATCAAAATTACGGTACCAAGTGCAACAAATTTTGATCTTACGAAGAGCAACCGAAGATGACATAGATGGTTTAAAAGAAAAAATGGAGGCTAATTTGGATGGCTTGAAGGATCAAATAAAATCTATTATGGATGATAAAGTAGTGGAATATCACAATGAGCATCAACAACAAGTTCTCCAACTCTCAAAGGATAACCTAACTTAGGTGAAAAATCAAATGAAACAACCGGAAGATCAATATCACATCGAAAGAAGTTCTAAAGCAGTCACAGAAACAAGAACTCGACAAGTACAATCAATTTCAAATTATCTCACCAAGTGGAAGAACTTTCCTGTAGAATATTCCACATGGGACGATGAGAATTTTATACAGAAGCATCAAGAAATAATCAAGCGTTGAGGACAACACTTGTTTGAAGGAGAGGGGCATGTTAAGCCCCTATATTAATATTGTAGTTCCTTATTATGTTAGTCTAACCCCCCTTATTGTTATTGTTGTACCCCTGTAACCCCCATTTTGTTATTATTGTGCCCTTACATTATTATTGTTAGGTCGGCTAGGATTACATTGTGGCCCAGTAGGATTACATTATGGTCCCATGGACTCCTATATATAGAAAGGAGGTTTTTTCATTTGTACCATCGAAGAATTGTTCATTTATGTAATGTATTGGAGGTTGCCCCCTCGAAGTGGCTTATTTCTAAGGCGTTCATATCTCTTTTCTTCTATTTTTGGAGCTGGTTACACAACAAGCTCTGTACCTCTGTTTTCCTCCATCTTCTTCCTTCAACCTGTAAACCCATTTATTCTTCAATTTTGTTTTCCCTGCAGGCAACCTGACTATGTCCCAAGTATGGTTATGTATTAAGAAGTCCATCTCTTCTTTCATGGCTAGCTCCCACTTCTTCCTGGTTTCGACTTGCATTGCTTCTTCATAACATTTGGGGTCTCCATAATCAGTCAACAATAAATAATATAATGAAGGAGAGTATTGTTCAAGGGGTCTACTTATCCTAGTAGAACTTCTGACACCACTTTCAGGTGTTTGAGGTGTATGTTGCTATTTCGGTGGTTGTTGTTGTTGTGGCTGTTGATTATTACTTTTTCTGTGATCTCATCAAGAACCGTGTATTCTTTGTTTTCTTTTTCTGTTTATTTCCCTGCAGCTGATTCTTATACAAGACCTTTTCATTGAATATTACATCTCTGCTCCTAATGATTTTGTGATTTTCATAATCATATAAGCGATAACCAAAATCATTAACACCGTATCCAATAAAGGTACATTTCTTTGATTTTGCCTCAAGATTTGTTTTATTTTCATTATTAATATGGACAAAGGCATCACAACAAAAATACTTTAAAAAGGTGCAGTTTACCTTTTTACTTGTCCATGCATCCTCTGGAATACCACCATCCAAGGAACTTGAAGGCCCTATGTTTATTAGGTAAACAAAAATATCTACAACATCTGCCCAAATTTGTAAAGGAAATCCTGCATGCAATATCATGCACCTTGCACACTCCATGATTTTTCTGTTCATCCTTTCTGACACACCATTTTCTTGTGGGGTTCTTGGAACTGTCTTCTCTCTGCGAATTCCATGCTCTAAACAGTACCTATCAAAATATTTGCTGCAATATTAAACTCCAATGTTTGATCTCAGACACTTAATATTCTTTCTTATCTTATTCTCAACCAAAGCTTTCCATTTATTGAAAGTATCAAATACATCACATTTATTATGAATACAATAAATCCATTTTTTTCTAGTTGCATCATCAATAAAAGTAACATAATAACGAGAGCCACAGATAGATGATACCTGAGCAGGTCCCCATACATCTGTATGCACAAGCTCTAATTTTTCGCTCTTCTTTTCTTTCCCAACTCTAAGAAATCTGACTCTCTTCTATTTTCCATAAATACAATTCTCACAAAAATCCAAATCAATATTCTTCAAACCTGGCAACAAATTTCTTGAGTGAAGAATCTTCATCCCCTTCTCACTCATGTGTCTGAGCTTATGATTCCATAATGCTGCATCTACTCCTTTGGAAGTTAAAAAATTAACAGAGTTAGAAATACCATTGCATAAATACAATGTACCAACCTTTTCTCCTTTTGCTATTGCTAGTGCTCCTTTAGTGACCTTTCAGGTTTTATCTATGAAAGTTGTCACATAGCCTTCGATGCCTAACTGCCCTGTTGAAATCGGATTTTTCTTCAAATCTGGAACATGCCTTACCTTCTTTAATAAGCATTGGTTCCATTTTTATATTTTACAAGAACTTTACCCATTCCATTGATTTTACAGGGTTTATCATCACCCAGATGATCTTGTCCAAAATCTCCTTGAACATAGTCATGAAAATATTTCTTATCATGTGTGGCATGGAATGAGACCCCTGAATATACCACCCAGGAATCAATAACATTTTATAAAGAAATAATCAAATCATCTTGTAACACATCACCTGTCACATTTGCTTCATGATTGTTTTCTTGCTGTGCATCTCCTTCTTGTCCCTTCCAAGATTTACAGTCTTTCTTCAGGTGTCCTTTCTTTCCGCATTTTTAGCACACTATCCCCGATTTGGACTTGGATTTTCCTTTCCTTGATTTACTATGATATGCTGAGCTCTTTCCTCTTTTCATTTTGCTTCCCCTATTCTCTCCACTCAAAGCATTACTTGATGTCTCACCAGAGATTTTTCGTCGCATTTCCTTGCAAAGGATAGCACCGACAACATCATCAAACTTTAAAGTACTATATCCAAAGACAAAGTTATTAATGGCTATAACTAAACCATTCCAACTCTCTGGCAATGCGAACAAAAATAAAAGGAGGTAAGGCATGTTCCAGATTAACTTTCCTTTAACTTCATCATCAAAGTTTACCCATACAAAGCTTAACTGACTGGTAACCGTATTAAATTCATTTAAATGGTCAGCAACGGATCCACCATCCGACATCTTCATATTAAATAAACGTTTCCTAAGAAATACCTTATTTGAGGCTGAGGGTTTTTCATATAGTTTCGCTAATGCCTTAATTAAACCCTCTATTGTTGTTTCCTTCGAAATATTGAAGGATACTGCCGCCGCGAAGCACAACCGTATTGTTCCAAGTGCCTTTCTATCGAGAATCTCCCATTTTGTGTTTGTCATACTCGATGACTTCTTTGTTTTTCTGCTTAATGGTAGGTACAAACATTTATAATACATATAATATTCCATCTGCATATTCCACAATGGGTAGTTTTGGCCGTTAAATTTCTCGACCCTAAACCTACCATCTTCCACCATTGCTCCTACTCGAACTAGGAACCCTTCTTTCCTATGATTTTATCAGCCAAATAGGCCTCCAGTTCTGATACGAGTTGTTAGAATATTATATATTACAGAGCAACGAAACACCTAAAATATGCGGAAACACAAACACAAAAAACATATAAAACAAGAGAGACACAGATATATGTGGTTCATCCAATTTGGGCTACGTCTACCCTAAACAACCAATCCTTCCTTTATATTATCCAACAAGATGAAGAGACACAACCTACAACATATCCACTGTAATATCTTCCACTCTCTTTCTCAGTCCCCCTTTTTGTTTCTCGCTCATAATACACATACAATACCTAGCCGCAATACAGTACCCTCATACATAACAAGGGGTTTCCTTCAAGGGCAAAAAAACTTGCATTAAACATAACTTATACCGTTAGATCATCCGCCTAATGAACAACCCAGATTGACTACGAAATTAAATATTTTACAAGGCAATTTTACATATGTTTTTAGCTTCGGGAACACTGCCCCTGAAACCCCCACTGGGGGACTGCTGACCCCCGGACCCCCGCGGGGGGATCAAGTCCCCCCGCACCCCCTGCGTGGAGGGGTGTACAATATTCCTGGGGTATACATCCAACTAAAACAAAGACCTCTAAATCAGGATGAAAATCAGGCTCCACACCCAACATGGAGTTGGCACTATCAGTGTTAAGAGGTATTTAGGTAAGTCTCTTCATCTCATAAATGTCCTCTACGTGTTAGTGTGTTTGGTGCATGCATGTACGAAATCACACCAACTTAAGGGGAGTGGCTTACCCTCTTAAGTTATTGGTCACATGCATAAAATATATGGAGTCAAGAAATTTAATGGAACATGCTAGAACATAAACATACTAGATAGATAAATAACATGCATATTCAAACATAAAAATTAAACTAAAACTAAAAGAAATAAGACAAAAGATATAATTAGATTCAAACAACTGCAATAATCCAAATGACGACACTTACATCCCCTCGTATTGAGTGCTGGTAGGAAATGAGGATGAAACTTTAACCCACTTGCCAAGGGGCCCTTAGAACTTGGGGTTCTAAGTCCCAATGCAAGGATGTCTTTACTTCCAAGCTTTCCTTGGCGCAAAGTCTCCCTCTCTCTACTATGGTGGACTGAAGTTTTTGGATGACCAAAAATTGAGTCCCCTCTATCTCTGCTCCGAATCACACAATGTTGGTATTGCTTGGGGAAATTCCGGCCAGCATAACAATGTGCTCTCAAGTTGTTCATCTCTTGGTGGCCTTTTATAGGAGAATTCAAATCCTCCTTCCCTCTCTTGGTACATTGTGGATGGTGACCCAAGAGAGGGGGATGATTCCATTGTGTGCCACATTTATTCCGTTATGTGCTCCCTTGATGTCCTAAGGAGGCTTGGGTGGTTGTCCTTAGGCGGCTTCAAGTGTGGAATCAATGTCCTGGAGTGTGCTTTTTGTGGTCCCAGAAAGTGATTTCCTCCACTCCCAGGATTGTGTGCTTTTCGGGTTAAAAGGCACGCAAAGGTGCTCTTATCGAAGGATTTTGTGCGCAAAAGCATTTATGACTTGCTAAAATTTGAATTTTCCTTAGACCTTAGAGATTTTTAAATGCTTTCCAGATTCTCTAATGTCTCCCAGCCCTGTAAATCCTTCTACTTGACATTAATTAATGTCATCTTTTCTTGTCGATTTTCTAGTGTTAACACTCTATGTCTTAGGATTAAAGCGGAATATTGTTTCGGTAGCAAGGGTTATGATGTCATCTTTAACATACGTAAGGTATACCTCTAACACTTAGCTTTTGGATGTAAGAAGCAAATAGGTGCGAGGATGAAGAATCACCACAGGTTTCATGTAGAGACGAACATAACCTTGAGCAACAAGGCAGGAAGATATCAAAAGAGAGAAGTGATAGTTGAGCGAGAATAGGAAAAATATCTCAAGATGGAGCCTCAACTAGTATCTCAGTTTGAGCCTAAGATAGATGGTAGTTGGGTCGACTAGCAGGATGATGAGGAGCATAGCCCAGGGTGGGAGGAGGAAGCCACTCAGTCATAGACTCCCAGTATATGAAGAGTTCAAGCCAAGTGGGCAGAAAATTTGTTTAAGGGAGATCATGAGAGAATTTCATCTTCCAGTATCACGTTCAGCCAGAGGAAGCAACAACAAAGGTACACAAGGTACATGAAACTTATGACTGAAGTGATAGAATCATAGAGCATGGTGGGATATAACAGGTCTTCAAACTAGGTTCCACAAAAGAAAGCAAGGAAGTCTTCTAGTTCAGAGGAAGCAACTACAATAGTAGAGAACATGGTAGCATTGGAGATAGATCTAGGTGGACGAGGTTATTCCAGAAACACCTTCCTCACTAAGAGGGAGTGTTGAAAATAATAGCGAGTAAGGTCTTCTTTGATTTGTGCTTTAGTCAAAGAGACCAAAAGCAACCCTTTAGAATGCACAAGTTCCTATAAGTTAGGATGAATTCCTAAAAGTTAGGACGAGTTCATGAAGTAGTTTAATTCATGTGAATAGTTGGAGGCTTAGTTGTTTGTCTCCTAGTGCGAGTTATAAGTCTCAATGGTTATTTCTGGCTACGACGAGTTACATGAGTCAATTAGACTTAGTTAAATTTTCAATCACAAGATCAAGTTCCAAAAATAAACTTACCAGATTTAGATGGGTCAAATTTCTTATAAGGAGGTCAAAAGGCACAATTGTAATCATTGTTTTGTGTGAGCACAAGGTTGTGAGAAAAGACAATAGTGAGCACGAGTTTTGTGTGTGAGCTAGCAGATCTAGGAAGAGCGTGAAGGAGTGTCCTATACATAATGTTTTGGCAGAGGAAATTATTACTGGTATTCACTAAGAAATGGGAGGAAATTTCTAGGGCTAGCACACGGATTTAGGAGCTAAGGACAAGGTTCTTGCAAGTAGGGATTTGAGCCTAAGTACTAGTAGGGAGAACATGTATGCTCTCTAGAGAAACAATTTGCCTTGTAATAGTTCTATTTTTCTCAAACTTTGTCAATAAAATTTCTATAGCTAATAGAGGGTTTTTCCCGTTGGGTTTCCTAGAAAATTTTGTGTTTTTGTTATTGTGTGACCTTTTTATGTCTGTTCTATTTTGCTGAAAATTGGTAGTGAAATTCCGTGTCTTGGTGAAATGATTAGCTTCAGATTTTTTTCACTACAACAATTGCAAAATTTTTAAGGAAATCCTACATTCTTCGACTATTTCATTGTTGCAACCAACCGCTCTCCGTCTCGTCTCTCTCTAAAGCTTTGTTTTCTACACAAAATTCTTTGTGATGTTGTGATTGAAATTTAAATGTTTATGTTTTGGCTCACGATTCATTTTCACAATTGAGGATCTGTGCACCATCTTCATAGGTGATTGACCTTTTATTCCATCCAAGGAACCTATATCTTCTTTCTGCGATTACATTGTTCTAAAAGAGTTGGTATCATTGTTACTTGACAAGATACATAAACCTTCACCTGGCTTATTATTAATCCTTAAAGAATTAAATCCAAACCTTTTTTTGCACACAGTCACTTTTAACATATGATAATTTTATCACCAATATTGTTCTTCTGCTAAACAATTTTCCTCTTCCTCTCATGCATACTGCTCCTCAATTCAATTTTTTGGTTTTCTTCACTAGTATTTTTGACATATCAAATTCTTGACCACATTCCTTGTAAGTAAATATGCCCCCATACAACTATCCAATTGATTGCAATTAACACTCGTTAACAATAAAACTTCAGAGTCTGAAATAGATCCCTCACCCACTCCAGAAACCCTCGTTTTCCCCTTTTTGTCGCCTTACAAGAAAGTGCACACGTGAGGTCAGTCTTCACCCTACTTCACATCCAAATAATTGTCTACCATTTGCAGCTTATAAAACAAAGGATGAAAAAACCCTAGAAATGGCTGCAATAGCTTCAATTACATGGCATATCATGACACCAGAGCTCCAACATAGAAATACTTGCCCATATCATTAATTTTTAGTGTGATAAAAAAAATGACGGAGAAATGGTTTGAATTTTCACAGTACCTGAACAAGACCTACCTACAAACAAAGTATGTCCAAGCATTCATCGGCCATTTCTCCGCCTGCATCACCTCGCTCATGTGGATTGGGTTTAAATGGGATGCATTCCTCCTCAAAAATTTATCGAATGCAAAATATTATCTCATCTTAAATTTATTATTAATAATAATACTTTTTAATGTAGCCACTTTGGAGCTTCTGAAACAATGGACTTTTCCAGCCTTTTGGAGGCATTGTTGCTCTGGTAGTGGTTTCTAGTGGCATACCTACAGAACCCACCTCAGGATCAAACCCATATTGATAAAAGTCTTCTGTATTTTGGATTTCATAGGGGCCATCTGTAAATTTTCTATTTCCCGTGGCAAATCCATCACATAAGTATCCTTGTATGTATACACGGGTTCCGTCAAGGTATCGCCTAGGATCTTCAAAGGCTTTGGGCCATGCATGTGAATTCATTAAATTTGTTCCAATTTTAGGAGAATTTAAATAAGGATAAAGTTGCAAGTCATTCTTTAGAGCTGCTTGATGTCATATGGTGGGTGTTTCTCATTACCTCCAGCCCATAGTGCCAATCTTTGATGGTTGCGTAAAATCCTGACTGTGTCCCTTGCACATATAAGAAAAAGTTCATGATCTAATGGCCCATTTGGTTTTGAAACAACAATGCCATGCTCATCAACATCTCCAGTAATCCAAAACTCATGCCAGACCAACCAGCCATATAGATCACAGTAGTGATAGAATTCTGGCCGCTCTACTACTCCTTCACCCCAACAACGAATCATATTAAAATTCATATCAACATGGAACTTGATATCTGCACTATAAAACTTTTCTGAAAGACGCAAAAAACCATGAGATATTATCTAGTTCCCTCCACGAATGAAAACAATTTCCCCATTCACTTTGAATAATCTTCCACCAGTTGCAGGATCTATGCAACTCTCAATTTTTTTGAAATTCAAACGGATGGCTCCAAGAATATAACTCTCCATAATCTCTTACGTCCACAGTGATATCCACTTTGTATAGTGTTTGTTTGCCCATGCAATTTGGCCACCATAAACTTGGCATGCAAAATAAAATAGGTGAAAATGTTTACAGAATACTGTTTCCAACTGGTATTGATAACTCCTTTGTCTCCCTTTGCTCAATTAAACACACCCCATCCTCCAGTTCAAGAGCCACTTGCACCCTTAGGGTGCATTATATATCTAAGAGACTGACATTGGTAAATTTTGTTGTCGTATGCAAGTATACCCTCTTTAAATCATCAAAAAATGATGAAACTAGATGTGGATAAGAAGTTTTCACTGGCCCGAAAAATGTAAGTTGGTAGTAGTGTTACCACACTTTTTCTTTGTCTATGCATTGACTCATTTTTTTCTTCTTCATATTTCAGCCAGTGGAGTGTAAATATGAAAATATTTTATTCTCTAAAATTTATTTTAAAATGCGAAATCAATGTTATATATATATATGTATATATATATATATATTATTCTCTAAAAATTATTTTAAAATGTGAAATCAATGTTATATATATATATATATATATATATATATATATATATATATATATATATAATTAATTGTAATTGAAAATTTGCATTATATAGAAATATTTTATATGTACATTAAAAAAACATATAGTTATAAAGGTGGGGAGTTTGGATCTCAAACACATTACATAAATATGCAACCCTAACCAGAATTACCTTTCTGCATTAACCATTTTTAAGAAGTGGATGAATATTGCAAGGATTAGAACTAATTCTCATGAGTTTCAGAGTGAAATTGGAGGTTGGTCTATTCCCAAGATTCCTTGGGATGAAAGAATATGCCCCCTTTGCGATACTAAGAAAGTCAAATGAAAAACACTTTCTCTTGGATTGTTCAACCCTTACTCACATTCGTTCTCATTTCCATAACATTTTCCCCACTACCAACCTCCTTGACTTGCTGAGTCAGGAAAACTACAGTGACCTCAAAACACTCATTTCCCTTCTTTTTGATCACGGATCTATCTTAGCTTGAGATCTAATAAGTGTTAAAAATGATCAAATTTCTTGAGGTGCAAACATCATTTAGAGTAAAAAGAGATTTGAACCCTCTAGATACTTGGTAAATCTAGAGTTAAAATGGATTTAGGCGAGTTTAATATATATATATATATATATATACTTGAAGCCCCAACTATAAATTGACTGCTTTACCTCAATTTTATTTTATTTTTTTCTTTATATATATATATACATATATTTAATGTAATTTGGCCAAGTCAAAGTGTTTACATAAAAATTAAAATTACTAACAAGAAATTACAACATCTTTTCCATACTACGCTGGAGAGCCCATTATGTGTGCAAAAATTCACGATTATCTAGTAACATATAAAGTTTCTAATAACTTGTTAACAAAAATAAAATATGCATTTGGGTACTAGATTATTTTTTGAATTTTGTTGTTGATAAGTCCTTGTCCTCTTGTCCTATGTTCACATGTTGAGGTGTGTTAACACAAAGGAACCTCCATGTATCCAACCCACATTTCTCATAAAGGCCTCTTATGCTTTTGGGCATGTACTCTCATGTCCTAACCAAAACTTATAGGCTCGGTACCTTAAACATGAAGTAACCCTCAAACAACCACATATACTCTTCAAGGGATAATTAGATTTCAGCTTGGATATGGGAGCCATGACATGTTATTCTACATAAAGAGCCATAAGAATTGTTAGTATGTATGGTTTCCTAATAATAATGTGTGCACATTCTAAGAGTGTGAACGTGCTATTAGAATTTGTGCATAATTTTGTATTGCATGTATCTATAGAATAATATGGCTTTAGATTAATCTAGATTTATATTAATTGACCAAGATAATAGTTTTGGCTGACCCAGGGCTCGAGGCCATTTATGAGGGGTTGTAAAACTCTTATTGGGGTTGTCTAGCTTTGATTTTGGTTTCCCTTTCATCCTAGAGATTAGAGAAAGACATGCAATGTATTATGACTTTTTAAAGGTTTTTAGAAGTTTCAGAAGTTATGATTTTCTCCGATTTATTTTTTTGTTTTTCCTTCATCTCAAGTGCCATTGGTCTTTTCCTCCTTGTACGAACTGGTGAAGAACAAAATTACCGATCAAATGAGAAAATTACCGATTACCCGTTTTTTTGAGGTAGAAAATAAAAACACCCGATTTTGAAAAGTGGTGATGCAAAATCACCCATTTTTTTGGAGCATAGTTTTGGTACTTTATGATTTTTTTTTTTTTTTTTAATGTCATGATTTTCATGTCGATTTTGAAAAGTGGTGATGTAGAATAACCTGTTTTTTTTTAGCATATTTTTGGAACTTCAAATTTTCTTTGATTTTTTTTTTAAATGTCATGATTTTCATGTCGATTTTGAAAAGTGGTTATTTTTTTGGCACTTTAATTTTTATTTATTTATCGAGTATAAACATTTGTTTTAAAATGTTAGTGTTTTTCATGCTAATTGTGAAAAGTGTTGATGCAACATCAATCCTTTTTGTTTAGAGTGATGATTTTCATCTTGTTAATAAAACATAAAAATAAAATATAAAAACATGACAAAAAAATCAAATATATAAAAATATAAAAAAAAAAAACTAATAAAAGTATAAAAGAAAAAAAAAATAACTAGTAAAAAAAAGAAGAAGCAAAAATAACTAGTAAAAAAAAATTAAAAAAGAAAAAAAATTAAAAAAACACACATAATTTAAAGAAAAAAATTAAAAAGTGACAAAGGCAATTTTTTTTAATTTGTAAAAAAAAACTGCGAATTAATAAAAATCATAAAATAAAATAATTGAAATAAAATTTAAAAAATAATTAAAATAAAAAAAGAAAATAAAATACTAAAATAAAAAAGAATTAAAATTTAGAAATTTAAATTAAAAAAATTAATTTAAAATTTAAAAAGACAAAGAAAAAGAAAAAGAAAAAGAAAAAGAAAAGAAAAAAAATAAAATATATATATATATATATATATATATATATATATATATATATATATATATTCTAAGTTGACTAATCTATTAATATGAAACATAGTTTACAGAGTGGGACTTACCTCTGGAGCTACAAAGCTATCAAATTCCGGAGGGAATCTTAAGCAAAAATTCAAAAAAGAGACCGCCCCTAACGGGGAAACCGGCCCAAAGGATGCTGCCCATAGATGGGAAACCAACAATCACAGAGTTATGCAAAAAAACAGCGTTTACAAAGACATCTTGTGCAACCACAACATTTACAACCGTATAGTCCAAAAAATACAGCCAATTAGTAGAAAAGACCAAAAAAATACATGGAGACTTGACAAAGCCATGGAAGCCCATCAGGTTAGCTGTCGAGGTGTGAAGGAGGAGTCTCTTCCATAATGGGACATTTGTACTCTTCATCCGAATCTCCGTCGTCTCCCTTGGACTGCTGAGCAGTGTTCTTAGGAGAGGAAGTTGAGCGACTTTTCTTCAGCTGCCTATTCGAATGCGCAAAAATCCCACTGCCATTGCCCGCGCTACTAGAGGACTGCAAGTCGGATTTGGTGGGAAGGGCAGTGAATTTTCTGGAATCCTGAGGAGGCGCCATGGAGATGGTGGATTTCCTCAAACGCTTTCTGGAGCCTGAAGCAATGTCGCCACACTGCAACTCCTGAAACACAACAGAGATAGTTGCAGTAATTCTTGGATTGTCCAAGACGTTGTCGAAGTGGAATTGAGCTACATTGTCGACCGGAGGCATGGTGCTGCAAGCTTCGTGGATGGAAAGGGGCGGGCGAGAGCTTGCACCTCTGCCGCCACCACGCCTACACCTCATATGGTGCCTTCTCGGCATGCTGGGAATGGAGGTGGAATGAGGTGACTGAGAGGGAAAACCAGAGGGTGAGTGCAAAGGCAAACACTGCGAATTCTCACAACGGCCAGACTGGAAGGAAGGCGGGTGAAGAGGAGAGGCGAGAGGCGAGCAAGGCGTGAGGACTGCCTCGGCAAGGGACGAACAATTCGCTAAGTAGACGGAGGAGTAACAGCTCTAGTCGACTGTTTGGCAAGTCGAAGATAGAGATGGAGCAGAGAGATGGAGTTCCAGAGCCGAGCCGAGGTGAATGACAAAGCCAGAGAATGATGGGCATAAGTAGTAGTGATGGAGGTGGGATGCAGCTCCATTGATGTGTGGGCCGAGCAAGTTGCCGAGTAATGGCGGAGAGTAGGAGCTTTGAATGCCGAACGCGGTTCACCGAGCGGCTTTAATGCCTTGGTACTGTCCTCCAGGGTGGGCAAGTGGCCTGGCCAGGTGTAACGCCTTGAGCCAGCCACCGAAAAATTCATATGGCTCACCCGCATCTGGGATATAAAATAAATATTTTAAAATAATAAAAAGATTGAATTTAAATAATAAAAAATTTAAATAAAAAATATATGATGATGATGGTGGTGGTGGTTAACCAATGCGACTATCACACTTTAAGAGGGGAGAAAGAATCTAAGTTTGATTCTTCAAAATCTTGTTTCTATGGTCAAAGAAAAGGGAAATAAGTACTCTAAGATCGCTATAGGTGAGCTGGCTTAATAGATCTAGAAGATTGAAAACAAAATTCATTTTTTATAATATTTTTAATTTAAAAATAAAAAAATGATTTTTTTTTAAACTTTATTGGTTTCCTTTTTAAATTAAAACAAAAAAAGATTAAAAATGTAAATTAAATTAAAAAAAAAAAATAAAAAAAAAAAAAAAAATGATTTTTTTAATGATATTTGATAAAAAAAAGTATTAAAAAAAAATTCAAATTAAAATGAAAAAAATAAATTAAGAAAAAAAAGTCAGCGAGGCTCGACCGTTGGATAGGGGTAGAGTTAGTTGGAGAAAAATAAAGAAATGTAAAATTAAATTCATGAAAGTTACACAGATATTACACCTTTTCTTCCTACAAATCCATGGAATCACAGTGTACCATCAGCAAGCAAGAAAGGCACACTGATTCCACGACTCTGCAGCAACAAAAGAAGAATATCCATGGAATCACAGTGTACCATCAGCAAGCAAGAAAGGCACACTGATTCCACGACTCTGCAGCAACAAAAGAAGAATATTCTAAGTACACGAGGTTTGAGCATTTACAGAATGCAAAGTTATAACGGAAAAGACTTGAAAAAAACGTTTGTTTACCTTAATCTGCGGAGCTTGTGGCGTGGAAAGTTGAAAATACACATGATTTCCATACCAGCTCGCTGTTACTGTGATTCAGTGATTACCCTTGTCATTTCCATTTTTGCAGCGCAGCACTCGCTTCCAGCTCTATTTAATCGCCGTTATTTTTTTCGAACGCTCCCAGAAAAGGTCGTAGTGTAACTAGACTGTTTTTTTGCCCTAAAAATCATGGAAATTTTTGTAAGATTTTAAGAAAATCCAGCAAGGATTCCAACAAATTTTGATCATCCAAATAATTCCTCCGTCTCGTTAAACAACTCCAAGAAGTGTGCAAAAATGCCCACAGAAGGCCATGGTGAGTCATCATCCCATGATGGCTAATCATGACAAGTTGTAGGGTCATCATGGTACTTATTTCGTGCTTTTTGAAAAGGTAAGTGGAGTTTGTTCTATAAAATGATTACACTTGTAATGACAAAACAAAAATTGTTGTTTAATAAGTTGAAGGAGAGATAGTAATATTATAAATAAATAACGTATTTTTTATAAAATGATAGTTGTCATGATAAAACATTGTTTGATGTACATTATTTTTATAAATATATTTTACAGATAATTTAGGAAAGAGGTACATTGTTTGATGTATATTATTGTTATAAATATAGTTTACCTATAATTTAAGATAAAGGTTAAATGGGATAGTGTTTAGTTTAATATATGGGATTAAAATTAATTATTTTTAAGAATTATTAGAGTGTTATACTTATAAATATATTTATATAAGAGATTAAATTATTAAGGATGAAATTGTCTTTGGTCTAGGAGTAAGATTTAAAAATAATTTTAAATAAAAAATTAGGTTTTTCAATGAAAGTTAAATTCATAAGTTAAATATTTCTATTAAATTTAAAAAATATATAATTTTAATATTAAATTATTATTATTATTAATATGATAAGTTAAAAATAAAAATAAATTAATATATATTAAATGGTATAATTTTTAAAATTAATATTAATATTATGGCTAAAAATTGTGGGAATTTTAAAAATTTTCATAAAAGCAATATTTTATCTTTGAATTTTTAAGGCTTTTCAAAATAATGATATTTGGTCTTTAATAGTTAGAATTTTAAGGCTTTTGATATCTTTAATGTCATATTTATAGAGTTATGGTTGAAAATAATACTTATAAATATATTTATATAAGAGATTAAATTAAAAATTATTTTTGGTTTTATATATAAATTCAAGGTTAAAATTATTGAGAAGTATATTATCTTAATGTAGTTTTACTGATGAAAAGATTTGATAGTGGGTGTTTTGTAAATATTATTGAGGATGAAATTGTCATATGGTAAGGAGTATGATTTAAAAATCATTTTGGTTTTTAAGCTCCTGTGGTTATCATTTTTTAAAGAGCTTCCCAGATTATCCACAGTATTAAGGAACATAAGTCAATGTTTCGAATCCCAATGGGGATCCATCATTAGGTAATTAGAATGAAGAATTGAGAGAAGGGTTTTAGACCATTAATAGTGACGAATTTTTTGAAAAAAAGCTCACTGAAGTTTTTTAAAATTTTTATTTTTTATTAATTTTAATAATTTCATTTCTAATCTAATAAATTTTATTTTATTTCTATAATAATAACTACTAATTATAAAATTATATGGGTAAAATTCTAAAATTATTAGAGGAAAATTAATTAATAAAAGAAAAATTAATTAATATAAAATAAACTAAGTAATATATTAATAATAATATTTATTTACTAAATAAATATTAATTAAGTTGATAATTATTTATTTTATTATATAGCTACTAATTGGTTAATTTTATTTAAAAAGATATTTGATTTATTATAATTTAATTTAAGAATTATACTAAGGTTAAAAACATGCATAAAAATCCCATATGCGGGTGTTTAATATTGCTGATCTGGAGGCGGGCTTTTGGGCTGGCAAGTTTCATAGCCACATGGCCACCCACAGGCCCCAACGACGAGCATTAAATTGCTCCAGCCGCTCCCACACTCATCATTTAATTCTGTTAAGAAGCCGAGGTCGCTGCCATCCCTTCAAAATGAACGTCCAGAACCGTCTTCTTCCTCCGCCTGGTTATTCTCCTCATCTGTCTGGTAGCTTGCCCCCCTCGCCTCAACCTCTGGGATGCAACTGTCCCTCTAGAGTCGCAGAACCGAGCTCCTGCACGCCAACAGGGAAACGTTGCAGTCGTCTCTGTTGCATTGACGTTCTCCCAGGCCACCACTTCTTGCAGAGCCTCCACTGTCAACTGAATTTCTCCCCAGTGGATAGCTTCACCCCAGCCTCTGCGCCTTTGGCCCTGTGGCACCACCACCCTGTTGCTTCTTCGGCTCAGAGCACTCACCACCCTCACGGCTCCACCATGCCTCGTCTCCAACACCGCATGCGCTACAGATGCGACAGCAGCAGAGGGTGGGCCGCTTGCTCTTCTCCCTCGTCCCATTTTGACACATCACCTTTCTCCCTAGAGCATTCCCTCGCCCGTTATCCTGCTACCTGCAGTGGGCGTGGACGAATTACTGGCCAGTCTCGTCCTTCTGCTCAGCCTACCTCGGCCGCGACCACTCCACTGCCTCTGCCCCGTCTGGAAACCATAGCCTCTCCGCTGTCTACCCACTTGGCTCAATTTCACTTCCTCTGCACCATGGACTGCCCATGAGTCATATCCACCATCACTGTGTCTTTCAAAGAGGAATCCACCGAGGTGGCTGGCTCCCGTCCGACCAAATTGCAGAAACTCTCCCATCGAGACACCTCCTCTGCTGCCATGAAGAGCGACCCTGGTTCCAGAAGCCACAGTAAGAGCTTCGATAGTAGCAACAGCTCTGGTAGCAGCAGGGATGATTGGAAGCAAGGAATACAAGCTTAGAGCAAAGCTCGCGAGACCAGGAGCCCCAGCATGCAGAAGACGCCACCGAGGAAATGCAAGATAACAACACCGACGAATACAGGTGTCTTATTGTGGAAGAGACACCTCCCACTCCTAATGACACCTAGGCTCTTGGGTTCTTTTCTGTTTCATGGTTTTTGGTTTCAAGGTCCTTGGTTACAAGGTTTTTTTAGCTTCTGGTATCAATGTCTGGAAAAAGTTGCAAAAAATTATCAGTTTTCTACGTATAACGCTAGTTTCCTTTCTCAAGGCAGTGAAACAAACTCTTATTGGACTGGTTTCCCCTTCGTGGGTAGTCCCATTTTCGCTATTTTTTGCGAATTATGCCTTTGAATTAGGCTAGAATTGCAAAGGCCTCTGCCTCCATGTACTTTTATGTTACACTAATAGAAAGTAGTCTTATTTAGAATAGAAAAAAAAGAAAAAAAGAACATGCATAATATATATATATATATATATATATATATATATATATATATATTATTTATATTTATTTTTTATTTTTAATTATGAATATTTAATTCATTATGTCTATTTAATTTACTAATTAATATTTATGTTAGGGATTTTTTTTTTTTGGAAATTTTTTTAGGGATAAAGTAGAAACTACTAATAATTATTGATTAAATAATTAATTTTTATTTTTAGACAAAATAAAAATCAATTAATGAGGATAATTATTAGAATACAGAACTTTAGTTATTAAAACCATATTAGAATTCAAAAGAGGGGAAACATACCTGAGATCTTATACTTGAAAAACTATACCTGGGAGGATGGCGCCTTTGAGGAACAGATTTGTTGAAGAAGAGGTCTCCAAGTGTCATTGATGAAGGATCCCCGTTGGGATTCGAAACGTCGACTTATGTTCCTTAATATTGTGGATAATCCAGGAAGCTCTTTAAAAATCATCTTTAAAAAGATGTTTTTTCAATAAAAGTTAAATTCATGAAAGTTAAATATTTCTATTAAATTAAAAAAAAAAAAAATTTAATATTAAATTACTATTATTATTAATAATAATATTATAATTTTAAAATAAAAATAAATTAATATAAATTAAATGGTATAATTTTTTGAAATAATATTAACAATATGGTTGAAAATTGTGGGAATTTGAAAGATTTTAATAAAGGTGATATTTATCTTTAATGTAATTCTTGGATTTTCAAGGCTTTTCAGAATCGTGATATTTTATCTTTAATAGGACGCTTAAAATCGTTAGAATTTTAAGACTTTTGATATATTTAATGTCATGTTTATCGTTGATATTTTAAGGTTTTTCAAAGTCATGATATTTTATCTTTATCGTCATTATTATAAATTGTTGACAATTTATCCCGATTATTCCAACGTAAACACTTTTTGTTTTCAAGGTGTTTTTTGCACACAAAAATTTGACGATGTTATTCCAACATCAACACTTTTCGTTTTGGAGGGTTTTTTTTGCACAGAAAAATTGGCGACGTTATTCCAGCATCAACACTTTTCGTTTTTAGGCTATTTTTTGCACTCACAAAAAATGGCGACGTTATTCCAACATCAACACTTTTTGTTTTCAGGTTGTTTTTTACACAAAAAAGATTGGCTTTTACTTCCATTTTTAAAAAATGTTGAAAATTTACCCCGAAAAGAGAAGAAGGTTATTCCAGCGTTTTAAGGTTGTTTTTTCATGGTTTTTTGATGTTTTTTTTGTTAGAGTTCTTGTTTGATCGGTAACTTCGTTGAAGGAGAACCTTTCCCTAACGACAAAGGAAGGTCAAACTGATGTTGAGAATATCTGAATCCATCTGCAATGTTAAAATTTAGAGACACAAGGGTATTTAGAATTTTAACACTGTAGATGCATTCAAAGACCCCTTTGTCTCTAAATTTTGACACTCCAGATGGATTCAAAGACCCCTTTAGTGAAATGAAACACTTCAGTATCAAAATTGAAATTTTCCATTTCTGGAGTGACACAATTAAAAATTACTAACATAAATCACCAATTATTTATGTTAATCATTATTAATTTTGTCACATATTATCTAGTCATATATTTTAGTCATGGACTAAATTAGTCATTTTAGTTAGTCGCTTTTAGTTTGGTCACTTATTATCTAGTCATTTATTTTATCCCTAAACTAAATTAGTCGCTTAAGTTAGTCATTTTTAGTTCGGTCACTAAAAATTGTTTAAATTTAGTAGTAATTCACTTAAAGTAATTGCGGTGACTAACGTTTTTAGTCACATAGTCACTAATTTCATCATTTTCTACTAGTGATAGGGATAAGAAAATCGAGTTCCAATGTCCCCATCAAAAGGTTCACCATGTCACCTACTGGATCTAGGTCAAAATAAGATGAGCATACACTGAGAGACTCATTTCTATTAGTAAGTGAATGCATGAGAATAGTTGCCACATAATTAACCCATGGTGGGGTAGATACCACATCCATATAAAGGACATTCATGGATTTTGGATGGTTGGTAGTCGAATCAGTCAATAGTCACGATGTTTCCATTGTGAGGGAAATACATCACACAAAAAAATGTGGACACGACATCTTTCATGGCATAGACATAGTCTCGCCCAAGGAGTAAATTAAAATCCAAGGGGCCTTGGACTACCATAACATCAATACAAACAATTCTTTCTTCCAAAGTAATAGGTGACTTAGGAAGGATCCCTAAAGGTTCACTAATGGTTTTGTTAATAGCTAGAAAATTATGTGTAACAAGAATAAGCTAAGGGGAACCTAAAGCTTGTCAGGCGGTTGAGCACAAAATACTAACAAAAAACAAATATTTCATTAAATTTGGAATTAAATAGTGTATCTATAATTTCAAAATAACCAAACAACTCAATTTTGTTGTTTTCCTTGTAATAAAATATTTCCAATTTTAATGAAATATGTGTTAAAAGCATCTTCATGTACATTTTTGTGACATGCATTCTTACCATAAGGCTTCACAATTATTTGGAAAGGGGTGGAAGAAGGAAGAAGAGGCTCTGTTAGTCTACTCCAATTAAAGGGAATGGACTCAATACTTGGAGGGGGTTCTGTGGGAATATGTAAAATCCCCCCTTATGTAGAAGAATCTAAAGTAACAAGAATAACTTGAGCAGTATTAATGTGAATCTCTAGAAAGAGAGTGGGATCTACTAAATGTGGAATTGAGTCGACCACTCGATGAAATTATGGTTCATCAACTCTAGTGATATCTGTTTCACTCTCCAATGGAAGATTGGGATTGAGTGTACTTGGAACTAGATAAATCACTTTGTCAACTGACGGTAGGTTGGAAGAAAGCTTACGGTAACCAGTTGGAAGTTGTTGTTGAGAAATAGTAGGGTTTTCCAACAATTTTGAGGCTTCATCCATGTGAAGGAAAATGTGAGTTTGATGACTCCCTTTGCATAACTTATAGGGAAACCTAACTTTACCCTTTTTCCCTAGAACCTTTAAATCACTAGTTGATGGATCAACAATAAATTGGTGAGAATATTTAGACCATACTTCTCAAACCTTTGGAATACTATGACAATCAATAAGAAGGTGACTACCATTACAAATATTTCAAGGGTATTTGGGCTTACAGTGTATGTTAGAAGGTAACTCAATGTAATCAACACTTACAACCATGGTTGGTAGGTTGAATTTTTTCTTATCTTGCTTCTTCTTCTTCTTCTTCTTCCATTTCTTCTTCTTATTAGCCACTTAGTTACTACCATCAATTATTTTACCAAGCGGAGAATAATAAAGTGAGGAAGGCATGTTGGGTAAAGAAGGTAAAGGGTCAACATGAGGTTGGTGATGTTTAGATGGAGAACTCGGTTGAGGTGGAACAATTTGAGTATTTCAGGCCAATGAGGTTGAAAACAACCACAACGAGAAACCTATCGTGAATCCAAGAAGAGACAATGTAGCCATATAAGGAGGATTGACATTTCCAAAGCCAAGAAAAGGACTAATATTCCCATTAAAAGGGTTTCCTTGATCCGCAAATTCTGGAATTGTTGTCATTAAATTCAATTTTAATAAGTTTATTAAGAATTTAAACAATATTAACAACCCAAATTCACAATCCATACCTAAAGTTCGTAAAAAGTAAAAACAAGCAAATAAAATGCACTAATAAATCTAAGGAGTCAAACCATGCAAATAACCTTTTCATAGTGAAATCACTTGTTGGTGATGAAACCCAACGTCACAGAGATCAATGTGAAATGTGAAGAGAGATATAGTAGGTGGAATCAATTATGCTGACAACCTGCTTAATGGCCACGATCTAGTTCATGTAACTTCACTTATCCCATATCAAGTGAATAATACCCTACAAAAATGTCCAGGTGAGTCTAATCAATGTCTACTCCAGGTACAACAGGGGCATCCCCCCCACCACCACCTTGGGTAAAATGCCTAAGGTAATGGTCTCTAAGGTTACCACATACAACAATTTAACCTGGGAGAGCAGTCACAGATCAGACGTACATACAAGGACAGAGTAACAAATCTCAATCCCCTTGAAGGTTCCTCAACATGGTCAATCTTAGGTTTATCCTTCAAGTGGCTCCCAAGCACCTTTCGACACCATTTTTAATGTGCGTAAATCACACTACCATAACCAATGAAGTGTGGTCAATCACTTCACTTGGTCTGATATGATCTCGTGCTTAAATCCATTATAAGAGGAGCTTCCTAGAGTCAAATTGTAATCGATGGATTTACTCCATATCGCAAGATTCTATGGTTTGTTTTTAGCTTTGGAAAGTTAAAATTAATTTCCTATTCCAAAGCCCTACAATATGATCCAATGTAGGTGTAATGAGCCCTAGAAATGTAAAAATTTTAATTTATTTTATTAGCTTTTTTTTTTTAAGTTGTTGTTTACTTAGTAGGTTAATGGATGTGAAACCAATGGTGTTATAACTTGACTCAAAACTGAATGCAACCAAATATGATAATGTAATATTTTCACTTCGATGAATCCTAATGAAAGGAAGGAGAGAGGTTCATTCACATCCAACAATGCAAGAATTAACGAATAAGAGAAAACATAAAAAATTCTCTAATGCACTAGTTTTCAACAGGAAAATATTAATGCAAATCAATTCCAAGGATAAAAACATGAAAATTCAAATCAAGACTATATTTCAATGAGAGAAATATCTTTTCAATCGATGAAATAAATATTTACAAGAGGCATACATGAATATATGATGAGATTCACTAAAAGAAAAGAGACTGATACAACCAATTCTAGAAGCGAAAACTCTTTTTTGATAGATCATCAAAACAACAAAAAATCAAAACCCTAAATTGTAAGGATAAGTGATTTTTCTCAACAAGACAATTAAACACACTGATCTAAATCTACGATTGAATTTTCTAGGATCTAACTTTAATGCAAAATCATGCAACTTTAATCTATGGACAAGACCATGCAAATGTAATCTATGCAAGATAAATATTTAGAACATACACAATATGATTCCAGATCAGTGAAAGAATAATATGAAAGACTACTTATTCATGCCAATACCTTCTTTGACTAATGCAATAAAATAATGAATCAAGTGTAAGTATGAAAATTCACAAAAAATATACAAGTCAAATGAAATGAAATGTAATATGAGATTTCATTAACCAAGAACTCAAACTGAAATTTCTTGAAAATCCCAGAGATCTAAAGATATGACACTCAAAGGATATTATCATTCATACACAATTTAGCACTCCCCGCACCCTGATGATTGAGGGGGATTTTTTTGCAAAAATGAAAGAAAAATAAACCCATTTTCTTTTAATAAATTGGACAAACCTCTGAGTAGTGACCAAAATAGAGAAGACTTGAAAAATCCATAAATTTTCAAATTTTTAGAAATTTCCGTAGGTAACCAGTTGAATTCAGTGCGCAGACGCACTAGTGCTAAAAGAAAACTGTGAAAATTTGTGTTCTGTTGCTAAAGGAAAAGTGTACAATTTGAGAAAATTTTAAGAACAATAATAAATAAAGCCACAATTCTAAAAATTTAAAGTTCCAAAGTTCAGAACACACTCAAACAAGGCTACAGAAAGAAATCAGAGTTAACAAGAGACATAATGAAGAAAAAATAATTCCCCAATATGTTTTCCAATTTGTTATGGCAGAAAAATCACTCTTGCAGACAAGAGCAATCTCCCTAGATTCAAAAGAGATCTAATAACAAACATACATGTGACTATTACGTTTCCTTAAATCATAATTGAAGAATGAAGTGTGATGTATGCAAGAGCCTATTACCTTTTCTAAGAAATGACTGTGGAAGTCCTTCCAATGCTTTCAAAATCCTTTCCTTATTCTTTCAAAGGAAGACCTGCATGAACAGAAATAAACAATGCATAAAATCATAACATAGATAAAGGTAAAACATAACATGAATAAAAATCACAATATAGCATAAATAAAAAAATTAAAACAATATGCAGTTATAAATCATACAATGGATCAATGAGCTTTGCAAAGAGCATTAGAAGAAGTGCAAGTAGGAAAGAATAATGCTTGTATTAATATTGAAACAAGCAGAAGCATTACAACCTTGGCCTTGATGATGTATGCCTCCTCCTAATGGTCTCTAATCCTCCCCTTAGGTGACATGCTTTCTAGCCCTATTCCAACAACATAAGTTTACATTAAAAAGTCCTTCTCTACCCTCAAGTCTGTGTTGAATTTATAGGCCAAGAGGAAGAGGTTTGAGATCCTATTTTTAAGAGATGAGATCCATAAAGAGAGGGATTAGGGTTCCACAAAGAGAGGGATCTTGATTCATGAACCAAGGGATGAGGCCCAAATATGTATGGGCTCGAGTCCTTTTGGTTGAGAAATATTCCTCCAATAAGGCTTCTAGTATTTTCTTTTTATTTTTACCCATGTTAAGAGATTTGCACAGTTTTCAGTGGAAGACAGAGCACAAACCATAATGGTCAAAACTATGTTTTCACAGGAAATGGTTAGGAAGACCATGCAAGTGCTTAAAAATAGGTTTTTGAGCAATGTAATCCAGGATTCTTGTTGTCTTTGGGATTATTTTTCTTCCAACATTGTAGGATAATTCTTGGAACACTTCATCCAATATCTAGAGATCCGAAACAATGTTCATTTCCCTAATGGTGAAAAAAGGGAGTGTAACAACAAGGTATCAATTTAGGATATGTTTCTCATAGTTTATAATCTCCATTTGTGAATTGGGATTCTCTTTTAATTCAGAATGATCCCGAATCTTCTTAATTGATACATCCTTGGATGACAACTTTGAAGTGGTAATTTTTTAGGTTTTTGAATCTTTGGAAGACCCTGGTAAATCTGAGTGTCATATTAGTATGCCTATATTTGACCATTATACTATTGACAATGATGTTGATCCATTGTTCTTTCAAGTTCAATATGATTTAAGTACAATTATTGCCCATCCTCCCGAATATTTCAATCATTCTTCACCTCTAGCACACTATTCATTGTACCCAAATATGTTTGATAAGTTTGTCACACCAACAGTCCCTATAAACCCTTTCAATATTTATTTGGATGATCATGGTTGCAATCAGGTATAGGATGGTGTGATACTATAATCACAGGATGAAAAGTTTGAATCTATTATTCATGATCTATTCAATTGCAAATCTTTCATAAGTGAGGAGGAATATGCTCCAACTTTGAATGATCAAGGGATTTTTAAAATTGATGTATCTCAATTTTCTATCCATGAGGAGTCTAATATGCCTAATCCTAAATCTGATCAAACCAGTGGCATTGAAAATGTTTTCATTAATACATCAGATGATAGTGGTGCATGTCTACCTATTGATGTTTCTAACTTTCCCAAAGTTGATGATCCACCATCAGAAAGTTTTGAGACCTATCATGAAGTTGAGGCACTTCAACTCATGATGATGGTTATGTTAGGTCCTTGCAATCCTATTGAGATCTCAAAACTAAGTTGGATCCATAATGCTTTCCTCAACATTCATCCATTGGTTATGAGTTCATTCTTAAAGGAATTCCAATATTTTCAAGTGGATCTTCAAGATATAATTTCTAATCATGTCAACCCCTTGAACTAGATTAAGGGTTGGAGAGCACATATTTCAAGGATATGTTTTAACGACTACAAACACCGTCCAAAATTTTTCCCATGCTTCGATTTTGGAGCCTTCATTTCTTTCCATAGGAGGTTATTTTGTACTATTGTCAAGTATTCATCATTTGATTGAGACTTATCCTTTTTATTTGTGCGTGTGTTTTCTTGTTTTTGCACTTAGCTGATATTTTTAAGTCACAAGCTAACCTCTTGACTTGGTCTTATACCAGTTATGGGCTTGCCTCCAAACTATGTAATCCATGAGGGAAAGCCAACCTTGATGATTGGAATTGTGCAATCTTGACTGGAAGTTCTACCTTGAGCTCAGAAATTGCACATTCATGGAATGCAACCCAACACTGAGCCCAAAAATTACACAATCCTTTCCTTGAGCTCAGAAACTGCGCAATGCACTGAGCCAGAAAGTTGCCCACTTCCCCAAAATTGCAAAATATTTCCCGACAGTGTGGATGGAAATTTTACCGAAAAAGAAAAAAGAAAAAAGCTAAAAAGCGAAAAAGAATCCCTAGATAATAGGCATCCATTATTAGTTTCCCGAAGGAGGCACATTTAATATTTTTAGAAATTTCTACCAAGTGTCGCTTTTTCCTTGATTTAGGCATGCACTTCATAAACCCTAATTCACACAAATCTATTTAATTAATGCCTCTAGGGTTCATTTCCACAATCAATATTGGATATTTAGCATTCTCGACGAGATCAAGGAACCTTCGGTGCAATTATCGTCACTTTTCCGAGTGAGTTTTTCTTTTGTCGTCTTTTATCATTTTTTTTTGTTTCACTTCTATGAGTGTTTATTTTCTTGTTTCTCTTCATGGCTGCTGGATTTTTAAATTATATTAGATTGCAGAAGTGTTGTTTCAAGTTTTCATTTTACTTTCACAAGTGTCACATCAGATTTCTTGTTTTTGCACCAATGGTCGTTGTTGCGGTCACTGTCCTCAAATATTTGATTTCCCTTCTGTTTGTTGAGTTTATGAACTTGATTTACATTGATTCATTTACACTTAGATCTGCACTCAAATTTACATCATCACTTATATCTTCTTGTATCCAAAACTTTCACCGGGAAGATCTGCACTTTCCCCAATTTTCACCTTGCCTAGCTGGGCATTGCGCAAGTCAGAGGCTCAGGCCAAGAGCTTGGCCTCTGAGACTGCAAAATGCGTAGTACAAGCTAGCCCAAATGCACATTGCGCAGTTCCATGGCTCAATATGCCACCTTAGCTACTGAGACTGCACAATCTCTCCTAGTCACTGCCCATGCTAAGCTGCACATTGCACAATCTCAAGCCTTAGGTTGCATGTTTGGAGGTTGGTACTATGAAATGAGTAGTTCACACAACCACTCTACCTCACTTTCTCATGAAAATTGTGCAATCTATCTCAATAGTTTGTCAGTTTGCTACCTGATCTTTCTTTGAAGGTGGAATTTCAAAAGTTAATATTTTTTTGCCATGAATGCATTTTATATCCCATAGGTAAAATATCTATTGAGCACTTCTCTCCAGCTATTATTGTTACCATGGCACCCAAGAGAGCTTCTTCAAAAAAGGCCATGGAAAGCAAACACCAGTTAAATTTCCAGTGTATGCAGACACTCAACTGTTTGTGGAAATGGAGTCAGATCTGACATGGCAGGAAGTCAAGGACGCTTTCTCAGCAAATAAATTCAAGGTAGATTTAGAGGACCAACAGGTATGTCTTAGTGTTGAACAATCAATATTACACAGGGTTGCATGCATATATATGAACTTCCCATGTGCAGATGACATCAGCTAGATTGTTTCACATATTGATATGAATACCATGACATTGAACAACACCAATGAAAATAATATTGCTACATTTTTGGCAGAATATTATCAGCTTATGTATCATTTTCCCAAGACAGTAACACTCACAGACTCATACTTATATGCCACCAAAAAATATGTGAGCACAAGAGATATTGTTAGAGTGTTGTGAAACCGACTCCAAAAATAGAAGAAAAGAGATATCAATGCCTTAGAAATAAGCCACTTCGAGGGGGCAACCTCCAATACATTACATGAATGAACAATTCTTGGATGATTCAAATTACAAAACCTCCTTTCTATATATAGGAGTCCATGGGGCCACAATGTAATCCTAATGGGGCCACAATGTAATCCTAGCCGACCTAAAAATAATAATTTAAGGGCACAATAATAACAATATGGGGGTTACAAGGGTACAATAATAACAATAAGGGGGTTACACTAACAATAATAAGGGAATATACTAGTAATATAGGGACCTAACATGCCCCTCTCCTTCAAAAAAGTGTTGTCCTCAATGCTTGAGTAGCTCTGGGTGCTTCTGTATAAAATTCTCATCCTCCCATGTAGAATCTTCAGTTGGTAAGTTCTTCCACTTGATGAGATACTCTGAAATTGATCGATTCCATAGCTGTCGAGTTCTTGTTTCCATGACCGCTTCAGGTTCCAATATGATTTTTCCTTCCTCATCAAGTTCTGGAAATATTGTTTGAACTGGAAGATTTTCACCCATAACCTTCTTTAAGCATGAAACATGGAAAACTGGATGTACTCGTGAAGAATCAGGAAGCTCCAATTTGTATGCCATAGAACCAATCTTTTGCAACACCTTGTAAGGACCATAGTACTTTGGTGACAATTTATTATCCTTCTTAGCTTGCTTGAGGGACATTTGTTTGTATGGTTGCAGCCGTAAAAATACCCAATCTCCTACATCAAAACTTCTCTCGCTGCGATGTTGATCTGCCTGTTGTTTCATTCGATTTTGTGCCAAATTCAGGTTATCCTTTAAGAGTTGTAGAACTTCTTGTTGATGCTCGATGTGATATTCCACTGCTTGAACCTTCGAATTTTCTCTTAAAGATGATGTGATGGATGGTGGATGATAGCCATAGAGTGCCATAAATGGGGTCATTTTTGCTGTAGTATGGAAGGAAGTGTTATACCACCATTTAGCTAGAGGTAACCACTTAACCCATTGTGTTTGTTTATCAGATAAAAAATAATGAAGATATCCTTCCAAAAATTTATTTACTATCTCAGTTTGACCATTAGATTGAGGAAGATAAGATGAGCTATGAGCTAATTGAGTACCCAAACAAGAAAATAACTCCATCCAAAAATTTCTAGTAAAAATGGGATCTTTGTCGCTCACAATAACCCTTGGGTTTCCATGTAGCTTTTGAATTGTGTCCATAAATGTAGTAGCAACTGTACTTGCTTTAAATGGACGAGATAATTCACAAAAGTGTGCATACTTGGTAAGTCTATCAACTACCACCATGATGACACTCTTTCCTTCAGACTTAGGTAAACCTGTGATAAAATCCATTGAAATCTCCTCCCAACGTTGACTTGGAATGGATAAAGGTTGTAGAAGACCCGAGGTCTTAATTGTCTAAACTTTTTTCTGCTGGAAAATCAAACATTCTGCCACAAATTTTTGAATATCAGATTTAAGGCCATCCCATAAAAATTCTTTCTTGACCCTATGGTAAGTTTTAAAAATCCTGAGTGTCCTCCTAAAGGAGAAGTGTGAAATTCCAAAAGAATCTTTTGTTTTAGTTGGGAATTCCTACAAAGGTATAAGCGATCTTTGTACCATAAGGAATCATTTTTCCAACTAAATGTATCAGATGTACTAGGATCTTGCTGCAACTTTTGAATGAGTGTCCATACATCTTTGTCCTTCTTCCATTCATCTCTTGCTTCAGTTATCCAATCTGGTTGGATAATAGAAATAGCACAAAGCAATGCTTCCACCTCTTCATTCTTTCTTGAGAGTGCATCTGCAACAACATTAAGCTTTCCTTTTTTGTAGATTATCTCAAAGTCATAACCCAACATCTTTGTGACCCATTTTTTCTGCTCTTCTGAAGATAGTCTTTGTTCCAAAAAGTGTTTAAGACTATCATGATCGGGTTTTACCTTGAAGTGTCTTCCCATTAGGTAAGTTCGCCATTTCTTTAGTGCATGCAGTATTGCTAACATTTCCTTCTCATAAATAGGTTTCTGTAAATACTTTCCTTTGATTGGACGACTTTCAAAAGCAATGGGTCTTCATTCCTGCATTAAAACTGCACCAATTCCATTTCCTGAGGCATCACATTCCACAATAAAGGTTTTTGTGAAGTCTGGCGTAGCTAAGACCGGTGCTAGGCACATTGACTCTTTAAGATGTTCAAAGGCCTTAGTTGCTTCAGGATTCCATGAAAATGCATCTTTCTTCAATAATGTTGTTAGAGGTGCTGCTATTCTCCCATAATTCTTAACAAACTTGCGATAATACCCTGTTAACCTGAGAAATCCTCGCAACTGCTTTATGGTTGTGGGGACTTTCCATTATTTAATGGCTTTAATTTTGTTAGGGTCTACCTTAACACCCTCACGAGATACAATATGACCCAAATATTCCACCTCTTGTACTCCAAAGAAACATTTGGATGTTTTTGCATATAATTTTTTCTCCTGCAATAGTTTGAGCACCCTGTCAACATGTTTAAAATGATCCTTCCAAGACTTGCTGTAGATTAGTATATCATCAAAAGATACTAGCACAAATTTTCTAAGGAAGGGTTTGAAAATGGAATTCATCAACCCTTGAAATGTAGAAGGTTCATTGGTAAGGCCAAAAGGCATGACCAAAAATTCATAATGACCCTCATGAGTTCGAAATGTTGTTTTTGGAATATCTTCAGTCTTCATTCTAATTTGATGATATCCTAAACGAATATCCAACTTGGTAAAATAATTTTCTCCATGTAATTCATCCAATAATTCATCAATCACAGGAATGGGAAATTTATCTTTAATAGTGAGCTTATTGAGCTCCCTATAATCCGGACACATGCACCATGATCCATACTTCTTGTGTACCAATACTACAGGAGCAGAGAAAGAACTTTGACTAGGTTGAATTATACCCGCCTCTAACATTTCTGCAATCATACGTTCAATTTCTCTCTTTTGGACATAAGGATATCTATAAGGCCTGATGTTTGGAGGAACACTTCCTGGAATCAAATGAATAGCATGATCATGATCACGAATAGTTGGGAGTCCTTTGGGAGTTTCAAACACCTTGGAATGATTGTCCAAGACTTGTTGGAGATCTGCAGAAATAGATGATTTTGATGTTGGAACTTTTAGTGAGCATAATTGTGCAATTACGCCTCGCTGTTCTTTCTTTAGAAGCTTTGTCATGACATTAGAGCTTATTATCCTTCCTGGCTTCCCCGCAATACCCCGCAATTCGACTTCCTTTCCTTCTGAAAAAAATTTCAAGAAAAGTTCTTGAAAATTAAAAGCTACCGTCCCCAAAGATTGTAACCATTGTACTCCTAGTACAACATCAGCACCTCCCATAGGAATGGAAAGCATTGGACTAGTCAACACATATTCCCCCATGGTTAGCTTGATGATATGGCATTTTCCAGAGCAATTTATAGTTCCTCCATTTGCAACCATCACTTGACATTCTGGTGCTGGGTATAGGAAACAATTTAATTCCTTGGCTACCTTACAATGAATAAAATTATGGGTGCTACCTGAATCAATCAACACTATTACCTTTCTCTTCTTGATTTGTCCTTTTATCTTGAGAGTTTGAGGAGTGGTAATTCCTCCCAGTGCATTACACGATATGGTTGGATTCATTTCTTCCTCTTCTGGGGCTGGTTCCTGGTGTATATCCTCTTCTTGTTCATTTTCTTCTTCCTCTTCACAATCTATGTAAAATAATTTCTTCTCAGCACACTTATGACCTTTAGTGTATTTGCTATCACAACCGTAGCAAAGCCCTTTTGCTCTTTTTTCTTCCAATTGTTGTGGTGTCAACCTTGTAGGTTGTGGAAATCTAGGCGTAGCAACACTTCCTTCTTTATAGAATTGAGTGGTAGGCTTCCTTGTCGCCATAATGTTACATTCAACTTTTCTTGCCAACCTGAATGCCTTCTCCAATGAATCAGGTTCCAAAACGCGAACTTCATGTTGGATGTTATCCTTTAAAGTGCCTATGAAGAGATCAATCCTGTGTTCCTCTCGAATATCAGTTACCCTTATATTCAATTTTTGGAAGTCCTCAATGTGCTCCCCCACTAAACCCTTTTGTTTGAGATTTATCAATTGGCTAAAGAAGGTGTTTCTCTTTGTATCCTCATAATGTGCTATCATTTCCTCCTTAAAAATTGACCAAGTGACAATTTTTTTTACGGGAGCAAAGCCATCGATACCATACAAATGTATTTTGTTCTAAATTTAAAGTTGCAATGTGTACCTTTTGTGTGTTTTACACATTATTGAGATCAAAATATTGCTCCATCTGTAGTATCCATGTTACAAGATCCTTTCCATCAAACTTCCTCATATCCATTTTTGGAATATGGTGGTTCTTCTTGCCAACATTATAGTTTATGAAATCATGATTAACATTTATTTTTTTCTCATCATGAGTTTCCTCTACTAACTTTTCACCATTAGGAAACATTTCTTGTATCAAATTTGTCAAACCTTTCATGTTTGCTTTTATATCATTCTTCATGTTTTCCATTTTTTCATCGATATTAGCTTCCATGTCATCCATCTTAGATTCCATGCCAGCTTCCATGCCATCTATCTTATATTCCATGCCTTTCTTCAAACCATCCATATTAGTTTCCACGCTTTTCTTCAAAACTTCCATGTCATTTTTTGTTTCTCTTTGCGAGACCGAAATTTGTTGCACTTGCTCTTGTAATTTTGATATGTCATGTTGCCATTCTTCGTCTTCATGAGTCATAGTAGATCCTTCTCAAGGATTAATGGGTGTTTAATTATTTTTAGGGGCCATTTTAGAATCCAATGCTAATATCTAATCTACAATATGCCCTTGGAATCAATTCAACTTGATTCTTCAAACAAGACTTATGCAATTCGGGAAAAAAAATACACACCTTTTACTTGCTTTTGAGGAGCTCTATATTGAAATTGAATTATCTCAATAATTGAAGATCTTAAATATATGAAATTTGGCCTTGTAGTAGCCCTCTGAAGCTTCTTTCAAATGTCACAGGTCTGACCTGATTTGGATTCTTCAAGGCAAAGTTATGTCCAATCTCCCACAATGACCCAATTATGGACTGGTTCAGTAGAGCGAACTTGTATGACTTGCGACGTGTCAATGTTTCCTCATTTAGCTCTGAAATTGATAGAAAGGAAACTAAAGTCCATTTAATTGCAGCCACTTTTTATAGAATTCCAATCCGATGCTCAGAGAGAGAGTTATGAATGCTTTCCCACGATAACTTCTTTGAGATGAAATTCAAGATCCTGAAACATACCTAACTTCCACAGATCATATCTCCGAAAATATTGCGAACCAAGCTCTAAAATTTTGCGACAATGTTCCTTAGGATTTCAGCTTCACTCTCTAAACATTTCAGCTTTTGAATATTTGTAGAAAAAAGGCTATAGAAAAAATTCCGCGATGACCTATTTAGGTTAAATTCAAGAGCCTGCAAATAGCCCTAGCTTCCACATATCATATCTTTGAAAATATTGCGAACCAAGATTTGAAATTTTGTGATGATGTTTCTCAGGATTTAGGCTTCGTACTCTAAAAATATTAGCTTCTGAACCTTCGTAGAAAAAAGGTTATAGTAAAAATTCCACGATGACTAGTTTGGAGCAGCGAAAACCCTAGAATCCAATGCTCTGATACCAAATGTTGTGAAACCAACTCCAAAAATAGAAGAAAAGAGATATAAACGCCTTATAAATAAGCCACTTCAAGGGGGAAACCTCCAATAAATTACATGAATGAACAATTCTTGGATGCTTCAAACTACAAAACCTCCTTTCTATATATAGGAGTCCATGGGGCCACAATGTAATCCTAGCCAACCTAAAAATAATAATTTAAGGGCACAATAATAACAATATGGGGGTTACAAGGGTACAATAATAAAAATAAGGGGGTTACACTAATATCAATAGGGGACTATACTAGTAATATAGGGACGTAACATAGAGGTTGGGTGAAAGAGTTATTGGAGTTTCGACAAACACCTACCCATTCATACAAGACAAAGTCTCTTAGGAGGGCCTACCATCTCTTTCTTTTCTTAGCTTGCATAATTTATGGTCAGTAAAGCACCTAGACATATCTTGAAGGGTGGGAAGCCTTATTGAACCCAATTTTGAATGAGGGGAAGTTGTTCAATTGATCATATTTGTTGGCTCGACAGTTGAGATCCCACATAGGACATGCCTAGAATCCTCCCGAGGGCGAGAAAGCAAGGTTCTATATGTATGCATACTTACTGAATGTGATCGATACACAAAATGTGTTTCCTGGCATGGAATAGACATAAAAACCATGAGACCCTGTTGTGTATTTCTATTGCAAGCTGCTTTTGGATTGCAGCCGTCGAGGAGTTATGGAACAACTAACTGACCACTTCGTCATTTCGTTATACAAGCTTATCTTTGAGGAAGAGCCACCTTGCATGTCATGAGGAGATATGGAAGAAATATTAGAGATTGCAAATTGAGATGCCTCACTAGATGGTACCTTCCTTAGAATTTTCAACGCTTAGAAGTCGCTGCATATTTTGCCAAGGTATGCCACTGGCAAGCTTTTCATGCAAGAAGTGTCGTACCATCTCGCAAAAGGTTGTCATAAGCCTTGCACAGGAAGAGTAAAGAACCATAGCCCACTCTTCCTTTTCAAGTTGGATTGTACGAGATCAAGAATCTCAAAGTCACAGACGCCGAAGGAAAGGCGATAAATTCGGTACCCAAGACTGTTATCCGTACAATCCTCGTGGTATTTTCAAGGGCCAATGCGCATGAATACACTATCAGTGGCTCAGTGGGAATTTTAATTGGATGGAGGAGGATCCATGGAAGAATTTATATAATTCCTCTAGACCCTGCGAGCCGGTCAGTATAGTAGGAACTTCACAGGCTACTCCGTAGAGGGAAACAACTCTAGAAGCAGTTCCAGTAGAAGGGAGAAGCCCTGTGCAGGATAAGGGAAATATAAATGTTGTTGAGAGTCCAAGGGGATCCACTTGTTATGAAACCGGATTTAGAAATTGACGCAAATAGGATGCAAATAACAGAACAATATCAAAGAGAGAAGTTGAGGTTGCATAAATCATAAATAAGGTTGTAGGAAGCAAAACATAAACTTGAGGAAGAATAGGAACAAAGGAGGCAAGCACAAGAAGAGAAGAAGAAGCAAGAAGAAGAATAAATATAGTGTGTAATAACAGAAGAAATAACAACATAAGGACAAGCTGAAGAGCAAGAATAGAACCAGCCAGCAGTAGAGGAGGAGAGCGCATAGATGCAAGAATCTTAATGGATTGAAGAATTGATTGAGATGTAAGATATGGAGGAGGAATCGAAGCCCAAAAATCAAGATTTCAACTTGATTCCCAGTAAAAAATAGGTCACCATTCAGTCTCCACCACCTTCAAGAGCAGAGTTAGCTCCAAGCGAGGAAGAATAAGTTATTCCTCTTAAAAATGATATGGTCATAGACACATACAATCTTTCGTATGATGAAATAAAAAATAATATTGTACAGGCACGTAGTAAACATTTTCTGGATGACCTCGCATCACCTGCATTCATAAGAGAGAGGATGATAGTGGCGGACACCATGAAGAATATTAATTATATTTCCAAATCCAACTTGGCCTTTACAGGTGCAGCAAGATCAAACAATTTGTATTTGATGGCTGAGAATAGGAAATAGACACAAAACTTACAGGATGCCCAGAAAGAGATAGAATAGCTCTGAGCAGCAACACATAACACAAAGTTCGTACATCTCTACTTGGAGGAAATGAGAGCATAAATACTTGGTGAAGTATAAAAAATCTTAGGAATGTACACGCTTCCATCGTCACTGTGCATGAATGGACAATGTGATACAAAGGGGCACTACTTAACCTGCCAAAGAAAATGAAGCCACAAGCAGAGCTGGGGAAAGTGAGAGTATGAATGTTGATTAAAAAAAAAGTATATCACCTCATTTATTGTAAGTATTCAAGCATCATATGTATGGTTATATAACAAGTTGGATTTCTTAGTGAAAGCACATGGGATCCCATCAGTTGGCTCACTCACCAAAGCCAAACACAGACACTAGGTCAAGCAGGAGATCGGAGAGTACTTGGAGCATTAGAGACATATTTCCACCAAGGAGGATTTGGAGCTGAATAGACATAACATGCATAAATACATTGGTGATACCGTCTAGATTAGAAATTTTTTTCTACTGATTGAGAGGGAAGTTAAAACTAGCTCCAAATGATTATACCCAGATGCTATGGAGGCTAGAGTCTGTTTCCAGCCAAACACCATCATGTAGTTTATGGATTTCATCACAGAATACCGAGCTTGGCACCAATATGTGACTGATAAGCATCAAGTGGAAGTTGCCGAGCTAGATTTTTCCCAAACTCAAGTATCATAGTGTTTTGTCTTGTTAGGCTGTCAAGTTGTCTCTACCCTATTTTGTATCATATGGGTATGAGTGTAAAATGTAATATTATTTGTAATTATGTGTAAAGTGAAATTACAAGTGTCAATATTGGAATGTGAAGATTCATGATGTAATGTAATGAGTCATTTTGTAAGGAAGTTGAAGATTCATGAGGGGAGTCCAAGAGTCACAAAGGGGTATGTGAAGAGTCACCCCCTTTGTTATAAATATATCCTCATAACTCATGTAATGGGATTTTGGGAGCCAATATTTTGGCTAGGCCTAGGCTTAGAAAGATCTTGGGAGTTTTGTGAGAGCATTGGCTTCTCCGTAGCGTAGAGGGAGTATACTTATTTGGAGGAGAAGGTGTTGTTGACTTCACATTCCACTATTGGGGCTAGTGGTTCGTCAATGGTGTATGTATGATTGGAACTTTCACTTTTAATAAAAATCAGAGCCGACACACTTTCATTTATATGTTGTGAAAATAGTAGGACCATTCTTGTTGTATTTGAAATGTATGTTATTTAATTTACACTTATTCTTATGAAATGCTTTGTTTGCATTGGTACTTGTTGAATGTGTGTTGTATTAATTCATCACAGTTAACTTGTGAACTATTTAAAAAATTATCTTGTGATGTCATCATGCTCGTGTGTTCCTTTCAAGTTGCGTACTAATATAGGTTCTAAGGGAATCATTTCCTTTTCGCTTCACATGTTGGAACCTTCATGCATCACACTTGAATTTCCACAGGGGGACACACTTGTTCTCACCAAAGACACCATGCATAACTCTATGCATATTCACAACCAAGGCATATCATTAACACCCCACTACTGGGAATCCTACTCCAAATAGTGTGAGGTCTAATTAGGACTTCATATCAGGTAGATCCCTTGAATGTTGGCATGTCCAACATTGTCAACATTTTTGACGCTAGAAGGAGGGCCAGATGACAAGATGAGCCCATGAAGTTTGTTTTAATTCTAACACTCATTTATGGATTCTCCCCAAATCATAACCTCGACATGTTTTAATGAACCCACAAATCTGAAAGTGCTGGCGAGAATTATTGATGACTTGTCAAATCTGAAATTCAATGGCAAGGGTGAAACAACCTTATTTGAGCACACCGCTAATTTTCTTGAATTTTGCACGAAGAAAAACATTCAATGAGAGGATGTTGGTTGTAGGTTTTTCATTCTCACGTTCGAAGGGCGTGTAAGGGAATCATGTAACATAGTTCCTGATGCCTCTATACACTCTTTCAAACATCTTGTTATAGAACTATTCCATGCTTTTGATATGTATGATCGTAAATATCTGTGCAAGAAAATTTTGAAATTTCTAAAAGCACTTGATGAATCTCTTGAGGATTTTCACGATCATTTCATTCATATTTGATTTGAATTTCTTGATTATGAAGTTGATTTTCCTTTCTTGCTACGGAGATTCCAATATATCCTCACATTTCGAACAATCCGCATGAACTTAAATCTTTTGAACCTATCCCAATATACGCCAGGATTAGAGCTTCTAAATTTGCAAAGGACAGAGTTTTTGTTCCTAGAAACCCTCCGCGCCTTCTCATCAACCATATCTATTTCCATAGGTTGAGGTGGGAGAGCTTGAAAATTCATCCGCTGATCTACCACCATCATCTCCCACCCCACATACTCATAATTTTAGTGCAAGTTTGGATTGTGAATTTGATGTTTCTGTTGAAGTGTTATCTCCTCGTCCTCCATCCTTTGGTCCTCCAGATTGTGTGTTGTTATTTTCACCTGTCTAAAATTTTTCTATTGATGTTCATGAGGGCCAAGTTTTTGTTGGAGTTGGTGTTGAGCAGCCAACTTGCAATATCATTTATGATGATTATGTGTGGGAGTCCACATATGAGCAAGAATCTATGATGAAGGATGATTATTCTCCTTTTGCACCTCTCCCTCATTATACCTACATTTTCCACGATTCTAACATTCCTGTTGAATATTGAGAAGAATTATTTTTTGAATATATTACTACTTTCGATCATTATTAGAACATGTGGAATGTCATTTTTTCATCTGAATGCAGAGAGGAAAATTCTTCTCTTCTTGATTTCCCCAATCTCTCATCTCATCATCCTGAAAATAAAGAGGGTGAAATTTATTGTTTTCAATCTTCCCCTCTTTACGATTCGACAGATCATGAGGATGCCTCTGTTTGTGATCTTGAACTTTCCGATCGTGGTTGTCATTACCTTTTAATTGATTCAATTGGTCATGATTCTAATTTTTCGGTGGTTGATATTTCCAAGCCACCGATATTTTATGACCCATATTTTGATGAAGAGGAACTTCCCCAAGCTGTCGAGGCACTTCAACCCGAGCTGATGGTTATGTCAGGTCCTCGTAGTCTTGAGGTCAGTTCCCCTTCTGGTTAGAATATTGTTGAATTTGTCAAGGCTCCTTAACACTCTCTTACACACATTGAAAATCAATATGTTTTACAATTTTCACATCCTCCATCTGTATTACACTATCCAATCAGTCAATCATTGGAGGAGTTGTACGTAGCGAGCATTTTTGCAAAATAAAAATAAAAATTCTTCTTTCTTTATGCTCACCCATTTCCACAGTTTGAAAGTTTGTTCCTGCATGTCTTCGAGTCATAGTGTGTCTAAACACGACAATGCATGCACAAAATGCCTCCCATGAGTGTTTCTCTCTTAATTTTTTATATGCACTTTCAAAATTCAAACATTTTGCTTTGTATTGCCTTATACATTTTTTTTAATGTTATGCTGGAATATCTTTTTGGGCATGCATTCCCTCACTTACATTGGTCATCCAATGCGTAAGTGGCTACACTGGAAGTACCATTTCACGTGAGTCTGGCCTATGCTCTGATTGGGTTAGGAGTAGGAGTATTTTTTTTTTCTTAGTTGTTTTCTTTGATGTGCTTTGCTTTCATTTACTTTCCATTCCACTTATTTATTTTGTTTGTTTTATTTTCATTTATAGGATAGTTTTTACATGAGATCATATTTGGATTATGAAGCTAGCATGGTGAGTTCTAAGAGGAATTTTCACTACTATCAACACTTGGTTATAGTAGGATATTCCCTCTCTTCGCAAGTCTTGCATTATTTCATTCGATGATACTTAGATGGAAAATATGTTCCTTTCGGAGAAAATCGCAGTGAAATCATGATATTTGAATCTGTAACTAGTACTGAATACTCTAATCAGTCTTTTATTTTTTTGGTTAATCCTTGTCAACTAAGTCGAGTAGAGTAAGGAGGGGAGGAATACCTTCACAAGTATGTCAGAGGTGTATATAAATATCCTTCTCTGAAGGGATAACCTCTTCTGATCTCAATAAGTCAGCATCCATCTTCCACCCCATGAAGTAAATAAGTGCCTATGCATAGTTATATGAACAAAATGAAAAAAATGAAAAAAATGAAAAAATAAAATAAGGGGCAAAAGAAGAAAAAGGCTTCCTGTGTAGAGAGGTGAATCAAGCAACTCCGATAGGGAATTGTCCAGGCTCATTGGCAGCAGACCAATGTTTGTGTTCCTGAAGTGACTTTGTAGGGTTACTATTGAGGCCTGCTGGCATAGAAGCAACACCAGAGATGAAAACTAACACTATGACAATTTATTTTACTTGTGCATCTAAATAATCCTCATATCTAATCGAAACAACTTAGTTGTACTTTGCTTGGCTAGTGTTCCATCAATGAAGAGAATGGTAAGACTACATACTTAACTAAAAATTATTAAAGAAGTTGTGGTAATAAATGAAATGAACAATACTTCCAGAAGAGTTAGACTTGTTTTACATGAGACAAGACAGATACATAGAGCTGGAGTTATATTAGTGTGTCGCGAAGTGTTGTAGTGGATACAACCACCCTCCAAATTTTTTCCTATGCTTCGATTTTGGAGCCTTCCTTTCTAACCACATGATATTTTCTTGTACTGTTGTCAAGTATTCATAATTTGATTGAGACTTATCCTTTTCATCTGTGCTTGTGTTTTCTTGTTTTCACACTTAGCATATCTTTTTAAGTCACAAGAAAACCTCCTTACATGGTCTTGTAATAGTTTGGGATTGCCTAAATAAACTGTGCAATTCATGAGGGCAAGCCAAACTTGATGATTGGAATTGTGCAACCTTGATTGGCAGTTATGCCTTAATCTCAGAAAATGCGCAGTCATGGAAGGCAACTGAGAAATTGCGCAATCCTTCCCTTGAGCTCAGAAACTATGCGGTGCATTGAGCCAAAAAGTTTCCCTATTCCCCATAATTGTGCAATATTTCCTAGAAGTGTGCATGGAAAGTTTCCCGAAAAGGAAAAAAGGAAAAAATAAAAAAATAAAAAAAAAGAATCCCTAGAAAATAGGGATTTGTTATTAGTTTCCCGAAGGAGGTGCATTCACTATTTTTAGAAATTTCTGCCAAGTGTCTCTCTTTCCTTGATTTTTTGCATGCGCGTCATAGACCCTAATTCGTGACAATATATTTAATTTATGCATATATAGATAATTTACAATTTTTATCTTGGAGATATAGAATTCCCGAGGAGATCAAGGAACCTTTGGTGCAGTTTTCATTGCTTTTCCGAGTGAGTTTTGATTTTGTCACCTTTTGCCACTTTTTTGTCACTTTTTGTCCTTTCGCTTCTATGAGTGTTGTTTTTCTTGTTTATCTTCATGGTTCCTAGAATTTTAAATTATATTAGCCTGTAGAAGTGTTTTTTTATGTTGTAGTTTTCCTTTCACAAGTGTCGCATCAGTTTTCCTGTTTTTTCACTGATGGTCACCGTTGCAGTGACTCTCCTCACATATTTGATTTTCCTTTTGTTTGTTTATTTTATGGACTTGATTTACATTGATTCATTTACAATTACTCAAATATGCACTCAAAATCATGTCATCGATTAGATCTGCTTATCTCCCGCACATTCACCGGGCATATCTACACTTTCCCTCGACCATTTTTCACCTCGCCCAGCTGGGCATTGCATAAGTACGAGGCTCAAGCCGAGAGATTTTCCTATGAGACTACGTAATACGCAGTACAAGATGGCCCAAATGCGCATTGAGTAGTTCCATAGCTCATTCTACCACCTTGGCCACTAAGATTGCGCAATGCACAGTCTCTCCCTGTCACTGCCCAGGTTGAACTGTGCATAGTGCATTATAAAGCCTCAGTTTGAACCCTTGGATGTTGGGACTATGCAATGCACAATTACCACAACCAGCCTCCCTCACTTGTTCATGAAAATTTCACAATATCTCTCAATAGTTTTCCAGTTTGCTGCCTAATCTTGCTTTGAAGGTAGATTTGAAAAAGCTAATATTTTCTTTCCATGGGTGCCTTTTCTGTTCCACAGGTACCACAGTTGTTGAGAACTTCTCTCTAGCAGTCATTCTTACCATGGAACCCAAAATATTTTCTTCAAAAGACACCACTAAAAGTAGTATTGGGGAAGCATTTGAGCAAACGCTAGTTAACTTTCCAGTTTGTGTTGACACTCAACTATTTGTGGAAAAGGAGTCAGATCTAACATGGTAGGAAGTTAAGGGTACTTTTTCAGCAAAGAGCTTCAAGGAATATTTAGAGGACTGACAGGTATATCTCAGTGTTCAACAATCAATATTACACAGGGTTGCATGTAGATATCCAACATTCCCATGTGCCGATGTCATCAGCTGGATTGTTTCACATATTGACGTGAAGACCATGAAATTGAATATATCCAGAGGAAAAAATATTTCTACATTTTTGGTAGAAAATTATTAGGTTATGTATCATTTTCTTGAGCCAGTAACACTCATGGACTCATACTTCTATGCCACCAACAACTATGTTAGCATAAGAGATATTGTTAAAGGTTGGGTGAAAGAGCCATCGAAGTTTCAACAGACACATACCCATGTTCATACAAGAAAAAGTCTCTTAGGAGGTCCTAACAACTATTGTTTATCTTATCTTGCAGAATTTATGGTCAGTAGTGCAGGAAGACCTTTCCTGAAGGGTGGGAAATATTATTGAACCAGGTTGTGAATGAGGGGAAGTCATTCAACTAGTCAGATTTGTTGTCTCGATAGTTGAGAGCCCATGTAGCACATGCCTGCAATCCTCCCAAGTGTGGGAAAGAAAGGTTCTATATGTATACATACTTACTGTATGAAATTAATGCACATAATGCATTTCCTAGCATGTACTGGACATGGACACCACGAGACCATGCCATGTATGTCTATTGCAAGATGCTTTCGGATTGCAGTCATCGAGGAGTTATGGAAAAAATAATTGACCACTTCATCATTCCATTATACAATATTATCTTTGAAGAAGAACCACCTTCCATGTCACGAGGAGAAATGGAGGAAATATCAGAGATCGCTGATTGGTTTGCCTCACCGGATGGAACCTTCCTTACAATGTTCGACGCTCAGAAGTCGCCACATATTTTTCCAAGGTATTCCATCGACAAGATTGTTATGTAAGAAGTGTCATATCATCTCACCACAAGGTTATCATCAACCTTGCACATCAAGAAGAAAGAACCATGGCCCACGCTTCCTTTGCAAGTTGGATTGTACGAGATCAAGAATCTCAAATTTGCGAACACCGAAGGAAAGGCAATAGTGAATTTTGCATTCGATACCCAAGATTTTAATCCTTACAATACCCGTGGTATTTTCAAGGAACATTGTGTGAGAATACACTATCAGTGGCTCAACAAGAATTTTCATTGGCGGGAGGAGGATCTATGGAAGAATCGCTACAATGCCTCTAGACCCCGCAAGACAATAATATAACAGGAAATTCATGGGCTACTCCATAGAGGGAAGCAAATCTAGAAGCGGTACTAGCAGAAGGGAGAAACCGCGTGCAATTTAATGGAAAGAGAAAGGTTTTTGACAATATAGGGGGAGAAAGAAGTCGTAATATGTAGGAAAATCCACTTGTTATGAAAGCGGCTTTAGTAATTGAGGCAAAGAGGATGCAGAGGATGCAGAGGATGTTGGGTGTGGAGCTTGATTATCTTATTTACTTTGTATCATAGCATTGGAACCCTATACCTTCAAAGGGGCAGCAACGCCGCCCGTAATTAATCGCTGTCGTGGGGGGTCCAGGGGGGGTGGCAGCGCTTTTCAGAGCCCCCCCCCTGGCAGGGGTTTCGGGGGTAATGCCCCCGAAGCTAAAAACAGATGTAAAATTTCCTTGTAAAAGTATAGTAATTTCTAGTCAATCTGGGCCGTTCATTAGGCAAATGATCTGATGGTAGAAGTTATGTTTAGATTAGGGTTTTTTTCCTTAGAAGGCAACCCCTCGCTTTTATGAGGGCATTGTATTGCGGCTGTGCATTTTTGTAAGTGTATTATCGGAGCGAGAAACAGAGAGGGAGATTGTGAGAGAGAACAAAGGATATTACAGTAGATCTGCTGTAGGTTTTGTCTCTTCATTTTTGCTGGATAATAGAAGGAATGACTGGCTGTTCGGGGTGGACGTAGCCCAAACTGGGTGAACCACGTAAATCTGTGTCTCTCTAGTTTTATGTGTTTTGTGTGCTTTTATTTTCCGCATATTTTATGTGTTGCATTGCTCCATAATATATAATTTTCTAACAACTGGTATCAGAGCCAAAGGTATATTTGGCTGATAAACTCGCAGGAAAGAAGGGTTCCTGGTTTGAGCGGGAGCAATGGCAGACGATGGTAAGTTTAGGGTTGAGAAATTTAACAGCCAAAACTTCCCGCTGTGGAAGATGCAGATGGAAGATTATCTGTATCAGAAAGATCTATACCTACCATTGAGCGGAAAAACAAAGAAGCCGGTGGCCATGATAGACGCGGAATGGAACATTCTCGATAGAAAGGCACTTGAAACAGTATGGTTGTGTCTTACGGCGTCAGTCACCTTCAATATTTTGAAGGAAACAAAAACAGAGGGTTTGATGCAGACGTTGGCGAAACTATATGAAAAACCCTCGGCCTCAAACAATGTATTTCTTATGAAATGACTATTTAATATGAAGATGTTGGAAGGTGGATCTGTTGCAGACCATTTAAATGAATTTAATACAGTTACCAGTCAGTTAAGTTCTGTAGGGGTAAAATTTGATGATGAAGTTAGAGCTCTGTTATTCTTGTGCTCATTGCCATAGAGTTGGAATAGTTTAGTAATGGCCATTAGTAACTTTGCCTCTGGATCTAGTACTTTAAAGTTTGATGATGTTGTTGGTGCTATCCTTAGCGAGGAAATGCGATGGAAAAGCTCCGGTGAGACATCAGGTAATTCTTTGAGTGCAGAGTCTAGGGGAAGAAGAATGGAAAGAGGAAAGAGCTCAGGATATCGCAGTAAATCAAGGAAAGGCAGATCCAAGTCCAGATTGGGGATAGTGTGCTAGAATTGCGGAAAGAAAGGACACCTAAAGAAAGACTGTAGATCTCGGAAGGGAAAAGAAGGAGACACACAGCAAGAAAACAATCATGAAGCAAATGTGATAGGTGATGTGTTACAAGATGCTTTGATTCTTTCTTTCGAAAATGTTACTGATTCTTGGGTTGTAGATTCAGGGGCTTCATTCCATGCCACACCTGATAAGAAATATTTTCATGACTATGTTCAAGGAGATTTTGGACAAGTTCGTTTGGGTGATGATAAACCCTGTAAATTTTTTGGAATTGGTAAAGTTCTTGTAAAACAACAAAATGGAAACCAATGGCTAGTAAAGGAGGTAAGGCATGTTCTAGATCTGAAGAAAAATATGATTTCAACAGGGCAGTTAGGCAGTGAAGGTTGTGTGACAACTTTCACAGATAAAACTTGGAAGGTCACCAAAGGAGCCCTGGTAATAGAAAAAGGAGAAAAGGTTGGTACATTGTATTTATGCAATGGTATTTCTAACTATGTTAATGCTTTAACTTCCAAAGGAGCAGATGCAGCATTATGGCATCATAGGCTCGGACACATGAGTGAGAAGGGAATGAAGATTCTCCACTCAAGAAATTTGTTGCCAGGTTTGAAGAATGTTGATTTGGATTTCTATGAGAATTGCATTTATGGAAAACATAAGAGAGTCAGATTTCTCAGAGTTGGGAAAGAAAAGAAGAGCGAAAAATTGGAGCTTGTGCATACAGATGTATGGGGACCTGCTCAGGTATCATCTCTCGGTGGCTCTCGTTATTATGTTACTTTTATTGATGATGCAACTAGAAAACATGGATTTATTGTATTCAGAATAAATCTGATGTATTTGATACTTTCAAGAAATGGAAAGCTTTGGTTGAGATTGAGACAGGAAAGAAGTTGAAGTGTCTCAGATCAGACAATGGAGGTGAATATTGCAGCAAAGAGTTTGATAGGTACTATTCAGAGCATGGAATTCGTAGAGAGAAGACAGTTCCAAGAACACCATAAGAAAATGGTGTGTCAGAAAGGATGAACAGAACAATCATGGAGCGTGCAAGGTGCATGAGATTGCATGCAGGATTGCCTTTACAATTTTGGGCAGATGCTGTAGATACTATTGTTTATCTAATAAACAGAGGGCCTTCAATTTCCTTGGATGGTGGTATTCCAGAGGAAGCATGGACAGGTAAAAAGGTAAACTACTCTTTTTTAAAGCCTTTTGGTTGTGAGGCTTTTGTCCATATTAATAAAGAAAATAGAACAAAGCTTGAGGAAAAATCAAAGAAATGTACCTTTATTGGATATGGTGCTAATGATTTTGGTTATCGCTTATATGATTATGAAAATCACAAAATCATTAGGAGCAGAGATGTAATATTCAATGAAAAGGTTCTGTATAAGAATCAGCTGCAGGAAAAGAAACAGGAAAAAGAAAGCAAAGAATACACGGTTCTTGATGAGATAACTGAAAAAGTAAAGGTGCCTGAAAATAATAATAATCAACAACCACAGCAGCAGCAACCACCACAACAACAACAGGCACCTCAAACACCTGAAAGTGGTGTTAGAAGATCTACCAAGATAAGTAGACCCCCTGAACGATACTCTCCTTCATTATATTATTTATTGTTGACTGATTCTGGTGAACTTGAATGTTATGAAGAAGCAATGCAGGTTGAAAGTAGGAAGAAGTGGGAGCTAGCCATGGAAGAAGAGATGGACTCCTTAATGCATAACCAGACTTGGGACTTAGTCAGGTTGCCTGCAGGTAAAACTACACTGCAGAATAAATGGGTTTACAGGCTGAAGGAAGAAGATGGAGGAAAACGGAGGTACAAAGCTAGACTTGTGGTGAAGGGGTTTGCACAAAAGAAAGGTATTGATTTTGATGAAATATTTTCTCCTGTTTTTAAGATGAATTCAATCAGAACTATCTTAAGTCTTGTAGCAACGGAAGATTTACATCTTGAACAGTTAGATGTAAAGACAACATTTCTCCATGGAGATTTGGAGGAAGAGATATACATGCAGCAACCAGAAGGATATGAGGTCAAAGGGAAAGAAAAATTGGTGTGCGGGTTAAAGAAGAGCTTGTATGGCTTAAAATAGGCTCCAAGGCAGTGGTATCTAAAATTTGACAAGTTTATGTCTGAACAAGGTTATACTAGATGTCACTCTGATCATTGTGTTTATCTAAAAAGGCAAAATGATGGTAGCTATATTATATTGTTATTGTATGTAGATGACATGCTTGTTGCAGGATATAACATGCAGAAAATAAATGTGCTCAATAGAAAATTGGCAAATTCATTTGCAATGAAGGATTTGGGAGCTGCAAAACAAATCCTTGGTATGAGGATAGCTAGAGACAGGAAAAATCGTAAATTAACACTATCTCAGAATGAGTACATAGAAAAGGTGTTGAAAAGATTTAATATGGAAAATGAAAAACCAGTTAGTACACCTTTCGCTAGCCATTTCAAACTTAGTAAGGAGATGTGCCCCAAGACCCAAGAAGAAATGAACTATATGTCTAAAGTTCCATATGCATCAACAGTTGGAAGCTTAATGTATGCAATGGTCTACACAAGGCCTGATATTGCACATGTAGTGGGAGTTGTAAGCAAGTACACGAATAATCCAGGAAAAGAACATTGGATGGCAGTAAAATGGATTCTCATATATTTGAGAGGTACCACAAATCAAGCATTATGCTTTGGTGGTTCAAACATTTCTCTACAGGGATATGTTGATGAAGATATGGTAGGTGACAGAGATAACAGGAGGAGCACTACAGGATATGTATTTACTGTAGGTGGAACAACTGTCAGTTGGGTTTCAAAAATCCAAAGTGTTGTTGCACTTTCAACAACAGAAGCCGAGTATGTTGCTGCTACAGAGGCTAGTAAAGAAATTATTTGGTTACAAAGGTTTATGGATGAATTGGGTAAGAAGCATGATATGGGCACACTATACAGTGATAGCCAAAGTGCTATTCATCTTGCAAAGAACTCAGCATTTCATTCTAGGACTAAACACATACATCTCAAGTACCATTTCATACGGTCGGTATTGGAAGATGGAGAGTTGAAGCTGGAAAAGATACACACTAGCCAGAATCCTGCAGATATGCTAACAAAAGTTGTAACCAGGGAGAAACTGAGAATGTGCTCAGTTTCAATTGGTCTTCAAGGATGATGATGAAGATGAAGAATAGCCAGGTCCAAAGAGGATTAATTGTCCAGCAAATGAAGCAGCGATGGAGTTGCTACAATCAGTCTCCAAGTGGGAGATTGTTGGGTGTGGAGCCTGATTATCTTGTTTACTTTGTATCACAGCATTAGACCCCTATACCTTCAAAGGGGCGGAAACGCCGCCCATAGTTAATCTCTGCCGTGGGGGGTCCGGGCACGCTTTGGAGCCCCCTGGCGGGGGTTTGGCGGTACTGAAGCTAAACAGATGTCGTGCCTTGTAAAAGTATAGTAATTTCTAGTCAATCTGGGCTGTTCATTAGGAAAATGATCTGACGGTAGAAGTTATGTTTAGATTAGGGTTTTTTGCCCTAGAAGGCAACCCCTCGCTTTTATGAGGGCATTGTATTGCGGCTGTGCATTTTTGTATGTGTATTCTCGGAGCGAGAAACAGAGAGGGAGACTGTGAGAGAGAACAGAGGATATTACAACAGATCTGCTATAGGTTTTGTCTCTTCATTTTTGCTAGATAATATAAGGAAGGACTGGCTGTTCGGGGTGGACGTAGCCCAAACTGGGTGAACCACGTAAATCTGTGTCTCTCTAGTTTTATGTTTTTTGTGTGCTTTTATTTTCCGCATATTTTATGTGTTGCATTGCTCCATAATATATAATTTTCTAACAGAGGATACAAAGAGCAGAAATGAAGTAGAGAGAGAAGACGAAGTTGCAAGAAGAAAAACTAACGTTTCAGGAAGCATAACAGAAACTGGAGGAAGAACAGGAGCAAGGAGAAAATAACAAGAAGAGAAGCAGAAGCAGGAAGAAGAAGAAAGGAAGTGCGCAATAGCAAAATAAACAACATCAGAAGGGAAAGTTGAAGAGAAATAAAAAAACCAGTGAACAATAGAGGAGGAGAGAAGACATATGCAGGATCGGGAGCTTGCTCAACAAATTAAATAATTGATCAAGATTGAAGACATGAAGGAAGAACCAGAGCCACAAAATCAGGATGTCAACCTGATTCCCAGTACATAAAAAGTCACCATTCATTCTCCACCACCTCCAGGAGCAGAGTTAGATCCGGGTGAGGAAGAGGAATTTATTCCTCTTGATGATGATCCGATCATGGAAACATACAATATTTCATACAATGAACTTCATAATAAGATTATACAAGCACATAGGAAGCATTTTCTGGATGAAATCACATTAGATAGATGTTGTTCTTAGGCACATGGGAGGTTGACCTTCCCTTTTGCTTTAGAGTTAGTTTGTTTATTTTTTGAGAAGTTTCTAGAGAAGAGGCCTACATTTTTTTGGCAGTGTTGTAGGCGGATGCGACCTATATGGATGTAGATGTGGGGTTAGATGATGCCCAAGAGGGGCCAGTCTAACTTTCCCACTAGGATATCTCCTGATGCACTGGAGTTTCTATCCAGTATTGATGATCACTCCTTCATTTTGGTGCCATGTCTGTATGTCTGTTTGGATTGGTGAGGGTGTAACAACATCCTCTTCACACAAGATGATCTGCCATATGCAAGAGGTAATATTATTGTTTTCTTTAAATTAATATAGTTTCAGTTTATTGTCTTAATTAATTAATTAATTAGAATTATCAAATTTATTCTAACACTTTCTTTAACTTGTTTAATTAAATTGTTTAATGAAAATCTCTAATTATTCTTGTGTACTATATATTTTTTAGATATTGGGAAATTCGTTGGGGATGAGATTCCACCCCCACTGAATGATCCAGGTGTATATGTTGACGAGGAGATGGTAGAGGCAGAGGATAAGGGTGACAAACCTGATCCATATTGAGTGCAGATACCTGCGGGGGTGAGGCGTAGGCCGGAAACCCGATTTAGGATGGAGTTGGGTGACCAACTCTTTCAACTGCTAGTTGATGAGGGAGTCTGCCCGGCTACGATCAGAGAAATTCAAGCTGAGTGTAGGCTCACATAGATCTAGAGAGGCATGCCCCATGATATGATGACCCTCATGTGTCATATCGTTGGAGCTTCTAGAGCACTAACGTGGGCTAGGAGGGGTAGGCGTCGCGGAGATGCATGATAGAGAAGCACCTCATCTGATGATCATGATCATGAGGGGAGTGATAATCATTCTAGTACTCCACATCCTACTCCTTCACCTCACGACGAATATCATGATGAGTAGCCAACATCCAGTCTTGATCAGAAGTCATCATCTGAGCAGTTTGCACCATCTCAACAGACACCTAGTCCTGAGAAAGCACCTAAGCCTGAGTAGGCAGGTGAATCTGAGGAGGTAGGTCCATTTAAGCAGGTTGTACCATCCACTTAGCAGGTTGCTCCATCGACTAGTCATCAACACGAAGTTCCTGAGCAGACTGCACCATCGACTGAGTAGGCCTTGAATAGTACTAGTATTGATGTACTACCAAATATTTGACATTTATATGCTGTTATATTACAATTGTATATTTTTGACAATATATATATATATATATATGGTCCATGTATTTTATGTTCATGTTGATGTACTTAATTTACATGTTGGTGTTCATCATGATGTACATATATTGTTAGCTCATGTTAGATATGTTCATTTAATGTGCTTGCAAATAGATGTGTATGTAATAGTCGTTATTTGACATGAGCTATATATTTGATGTTTGTGTTGTGATGATGTTATACAATGCTTGTGTTTTGTTAGATGATCATGATCACGATGTTTAGATGATGTTAGCGAATTTTAATATGTATTTTAGTTGAATATGATGTTTGTACGATGGTTATCATGATCATGATGTTTATTTTTAATACTAAATCATGATATTTATTAAATATTATGTCGTGATTGTAATTGTAATTTTAATTTCAATTGTATGTAAAATTGTAAAATTGTAATTGTAATTGTACGTAATTGTATTGTGAAGTTGTAAAATTGTAATTGTAATTATATGTATCCATGTCATGATTCAATTTTATTAAAATTGTAAAATTCTAAAAATGTAATTGTAATTGTATGAAAAATTGTAAAATTGTAAGTGTAATTGTAATTGTATATGAAATTGTAAAATTGTAATTGTAATTGTATATAAAATTGTAAAATTGTAATTGTATGTAAGATACTTTTAAAATTGTAATTGTATTGTGAAATTGTAAAATTGTAATTGTAACTATATGTATTGTCATCATTCAATTTTATTAAAATTTTAAAATTTGTAAAATTGTAAAATTGTAAATTAATTGTCAATTTTGAACCATAACTACCATAAGTAAAATGTACAACGTAAATATTGTCAAATTACCATAATTGTAAAATTATAAATTTGCAAATTTGTATGAATATATAATATTAATTTTTGTAACATAAGAAAGTTTAGAAAATAATGCATATAAATTCATGTTTAGAATTATCATTATTTTATTATGATCTTACATACCAAAAATAACAGTATACTTTTCTAAGATTTCATTCACGCACATTTAAAGCAATCAAGTAGTTGTATTATTTTAGGAATTGACATTCAAAAAAAAAAAAAAAAAAAAACTTTATACATTACACCATTGTTTTCGAGATCAAAATAATTGCAAATTATCAAGTGAAATGATTTTAACATTAACACAATGCAAACCAATTAATTCAAAATACATATTATAATTTTCGAAAAAAAGAGTCTTAGTTATAAGGTAATAAAGTCCTCTTCTTTATAAAAACCCATCTTAAAAAGTAAAAATGATGAAATAATACATGTACCATATCACTCTCGATTCTCATGATCATCCTCATTATCTTCCAGCTCGCTTGGCATGATAACACTATTGTTCTCAAAAATATATTTTGATCTAGGGTCATATCTCAATATGAACCACCAATCCCTATCCAACACATCTGGGTAAAAAAACACCTGGTTGCAGTGCTTGGAGAAAAAATAGGGTTCCTTAGCTTCAACCCACATCTTTATAGAGTTGATACATATCAGCCTACTATTGCTATCTTCCTTTAAATTATTCCGATCAAAGGTGTCCCACCACTTGTACCTAAAAATAACACATTGGAAGAAGAGAAATCCACTTCAATGATCTCTTGTATCTTTCCGACGTAACCTAACGTCCCTCGTACTAGGTTTTGATCACGGTGGCTAGCTTGACTAGATTGATCAAACTCAACTTCCACTCCACTATCTTGTGTCATGTGTCCATCATTGGCATTTTTTGTGCGAAAATGGTTTCCATATGCCCACATAGATGGGAAAAAATTCACCTATAAAAAATTTAAAAAATCATAGTGTCATGTGTCTTATAATAACCCAATTGTTAAAATATGAAATATAGATGTAATTACATTTAAAATGTGCATTATTAAGTTTTAAATGTACATAAATATATTATTACTGAGTGGGTTCATTCAATCCCTACATTTAGTGCATCCTCTTCAACATGTGGGTAACGACTGGTTGCACCGTATTTCTCTCTTACTTGGTCAGCAACCCAACTGTTAGGGCATATAATTGGAATTTTCTTTTAAATGGTCAGGATAAGACACACTTCTACCGTTCAACCACCTGAATTCTTTCCTGTCACTATCCCATTTCATCCTCTTTTGTTCGCACAATGCGACCCACAGTTATGTCACTTTGAAATTGTAACGAACGAATTTATTGATTGCTTCAATTTTTGCATTCGCCGATGAAATCAAAGCGACATATAGTACATATGAGATCAAAATATACATTATATCAAAGTTTAACATGAATATTTACTTTGTGTAAATTTGAAAATTTTTAAGTCGGTTACTCTTTATCAAGCGCCTTTTTCCATTCATTTGGAGTAGCTCCCCTTCTCTTTTGTCTTCATCCCTTTCATCATCCCAAATCACTGCACCTTGTCTGTTTTTGATCTACTTGATGTACTCACTGGAATAATATAAAGACTCATATGATATGTACCCCTCTGCCATAGACCCCTTGGGTTTTTCCCTTTATCGAATAAAACCTTTCAATTTATTCATGTACCTCTCTAAGAAGAACATCCAATGACAAGAAACCGCCCCAACTAAATCAGCCTCATCTACTAGGTGGATTAGAAGATGAGCCTGCAATTCCATGAAACTCTTCAGAAGTTCCTTCTCAAACATACAAATCATCTCAACTATCTCTTGATGCCACAGTGGAATTCTAGCCACATGAATCTCCTTTTACGTGATCCAATGTACAAAGGCAGATAATTAAGATATGGCACATGCTAGGTATTGGGGGAATTCATGTTTCACACACCCATACATGAAAAAAGGATAATGACACTACAAGTTATAAACACGTGAAATAATATACAGAATTAGTTATGTATTATGATCCCTGCATGGGATAAAATTTATTAATATAACAAATAATAAAATATGTTTTTGACATTATAGGTACTCTTAGAAGATTCAAATGGTCATGTGATTTCAACCTCGACAAATGGTCATCCATGGTGAAGCAGTGCCGTGGTGAAGACCTGTATGAAGATGGCACCCTCACACCCATTAAATTTCTTACCCAAAGAGAGATCATCTTTTTTTTAAATCCATGGAACATCACCTTCTTTGAAATACCAATTAGAGGGATCAACGTCTGCCTTTGATCTCGTACTTTCTAATTGTCTTGGCCAATGTTTATTTTTAGATTTTAAAGTAATAAGATCTTTCCTAACAACTAATGTGTCACTTTTTTTCGATGATATGTGCCTCCATAAAGAAGTTGAAACATTTTTAAATATATGCATGGGATCTAATAAGTGGGTAATCTTAATATGCTCCAAATATGGGAGGTTATAAAAGATAGATTTATTTTTCATCACAATGGGCAATTTCTCAACATAGGTGTTGAAGAATTCTGGATCATCGAACATCGGCTCCCCATTTGAATCGAACACTTCTATGAACTCCTTCTCCTTCTCTCTCTCATATGCTCTAGGCCATTCAACTGGTGTCATTATTGGAGGCCTTTGGGTTCTCTCTAGTTTACCATTGAAAGTGGATGTTGCTCTGCTGTAAGGGTTTTATTATGGGAGTAATACCCTGGAGAAATCATACACTGGCTTTTGTAGGTCGTTGGAACCTCTAGCTTTTAGAGAAGGTCCACAACATTTACATCCAAAATATTATTTTTTTACAAGACATGCGAAATTATTATATACAATATGCATGGCACGTTAAATAATATCATGAAGATTAGAACAATTACAACGAATTAAATAGCTAATATGCGAAAAAATATTGTTACGTATGTTATCACCAAATTGATTTCTATTAGGCCACTGTAATGGTCAAGTTGGAGTAACTGTTTCAAACCAGCTTTTGACTAAAGATTAGCCTCTTCATCCTGAGAGGGTTCTCTCAACTTATCAAAGGATTTGCAATGAAAAATCTACTAGATGGCTAAATATATGATATTGAATTGATTGTATATGATTACAGGTGGAAAATATAGAGGATTTTCTACCATTGGGCTTATGGAGTCATTGTAAACCTTAATTACAAAACAAAAAATGTCATGGAAGCCAAGGCACTTATATTCTTATTAAATCACACATAAAGGACAAAACAACAACTACAAGTGTACAGGAAATTGAAGCATATTACTGAATTCCAAGTGATTACACATGAGCCACTGCATAAATATAAAAAGGAATAAGATAAAAAAGCATAGATAAGAACATACAATGAATCTTAGGTCTGAAACAAGCTACTGCAAAAGTATATTACTGATACTAAAAGATTACAATAGTAGTGCATACCTAACATCATCCAACCCCTTCTAACTCTAAAACTCCTCTCATTTATAGAATGAGAAATTATACAAATTATTTTCCACCTTAATCACCTCGAATTCCCACCTCAGAGAACTATTTCAAACATTATTTCCATTTTGCAGAGTTTGAATACAAAAAAGACTCTTCTTTCATTAATAGTTCAACAAATAAATTTAATAACCCTTATCAACTAAAACCAACTAATTTTTTGAGTGTAATAGAGTGATGATGTGTCATTATGCCACATGGATGCTGAGCTGGACCTCCTCCAAGTCAATTTTTTACAATTTTTTCACAAATCTGGTTAGTAAAAATTCTGAAGAATAGGCTTCAAAGATGAGTGTATAATTTCCAAACCCTAAGGGTTTTGTAGCAATTGAGAGAGGTTTTTGTATATGGACTTGTCTTGAAGGAAAAAATAATTCATATTTCCAAAATACTTTTTCATTTGGTCTGAAATCAAACTTGAAGTTGGTTGCTAAAACAGTCATGTACAAAAATTTTCGTAGCGTAGTTTAGTAGCAAGGTTGTTTTTTTCCTTTGTCTTTTCCTTCTGTTACCTCTGCTAGTCAAACAATGTTTTTCAGGCCAAAATGAGTGAATACCATCAACCTCCCTCCTTGGATATTCAAAAAACTGTTTTTATAGGCAAAAAAGCATCTTCAGAAATTTCGTAGCGTTTTTTGGCCTTCAAGCTTGGAGCACACTACAAAACTACCGAATAATGGATAAAATTCCGAAATCTTCCTTTTTCTTCCAAATTTCATCTATAGGTCTGAAAAGTGATATAATTAAATATGATCATGCAAACTTGCCTCTTACCCTCTTCAAAAAACATCATTTTCACCTTTAGCAAGTTTATTCATCACTAAAATGACTCTGTTTTTTATGAAAACATAGGGTTCAGAGATGAGCTCTTATCTCCCTATCATTGATAGATGCTGAAAAAATGAAGGAGGATTTTGTAGGTCAGTCTGTCTTGAAGAAAAACCTCTTTTTTTTTTTTGAAAATCATCTCCAACTATCCAGAATATGCATTCTAAAAACATGTATAAAACAGGAAAATTCTGCATTCTGAAAATAGAGCTGAAATACATACCTAAATATCCCAATTTGTATCACTTTTGAGAAAAATGTAAGAGGTTAATGTTATTTGATATTTTCATGATAGTAACTTCTCTCAGTTTCTTAAAATAATTCTCTGTTTGTCCATAAACTACCCTTGAAGTTTATTGCTCAAAAGTCAAAAAACAGAGAAATCCTCATATTCACTACGAAATTATTAAGCAGTTTCGTAGCGAAATCTACCTATTTTGCACTGAATTCAATATGAAACTGTTTAAAACTAGCTAGTGGTTCATTTTTTTAATTTGAAGGCATGGGTGTGAAGACCAAAAGACATGGAGTGTAGTTGACTGACATGACATGACTCATGGTGGTTTTTTTTGACATAGGATAAACATGATTTGGTAAATTCTTCATCAAAGATTTGACCCAACATGACATAACATGAAACCTATGGTGACCTTATCAAAAACATTTTTGAAAATTTTGAGTGTGATAACAATGGCTCCACTTGGGATGGTGTGCCCCTGTGGTACAACAAAGAACTAGTAGTTCCAGTGCCACCTCTATTGGGCTGCTCCCATCTTCAAAATGAAAAATTGCAACCTATTCTGACCCATAACCTTGGCACTGAAAAGACTAGTAGCTAATAAAGAAATGAAAGTACACATGCTGAATTTAAAACTGAGACTGAAAAAAATTCTTGATCTTCACGCTTATTTATATACAAATTATTCTACTCTACTTGCTCAGCATAAAAACTGAATCGAGTGATCTCACACTTCCAATGAAGCCAATCAAGGATTTGAGTACTATATTGGAACATACATTCCACTTCTCTGATCATAAAACCATTCCTGAGAGATGAAAACTTGTTCCACCATCTGAATTTGTATACATAACTGAAAATCTTATTGAAATTCATTCCTATAGAAGATTCCAGTAGAACTGCGAAAGGATCTTTAAGAGTATGCAAGAATAATTCTTGTTGATCAACAAGAAAGTGTGAGTAAATATGATCCTTTGATGGTGTTCCTTGTTCAAATTATTCATTATAACCCTTATGACCTTTCTCAAATAAAAAAGAAAAAATCCGTTGATCATTATTTTCATTTGAGAGGAAGAAATACTTGGAGTACTCTTGGACACTTTCACAAGGAACTGCCTCAGCAAGTACCACAAAAATTTCTAAAATTAACTCTTCATATGATTCAACAAGCATACTCATCTTATTGTACAAAATTTTCTTTTCACAATTTTCTTCATTTGATGTAGGCTGATGCAAGGAATGACACGAAGAATAAACTTCTTCCTTTACTTGAGGATTATAGGAATTATCTTCTGGTATTTCCTCTTGTTGTTTGAAATAATTCTCATATTCCTGATGATCAAAATATTGACAAGCCTGCTGCAACTTTTCATCAAACTCAGAGGATGTAACATGATTTTCATAAATAAACTCCTGCTGGGTTTCATTTTCATCCAAGAGAGAGGATATCATTTCTTCTTGGTGATGAAAGGGATTGTCATGAAGGGCCTCTAAGAGTTCCTCATCCATGAACTCATCATCTTCATAACAATTCTCAAAATATTCAATAAAACTCACACAATGTTTGTTGGTCAATTTACTATTGTAAACTAATGCAAGTATTTATTATCAATCGGGGTTAGTGGAACTTAGAAGCATCCCCAAAGTATATGGGTTTCAGTTGTGATCAATTCAAAATATGTTTTATTAATGATTAGGGAAATGCATATTAGAAATATAAATATAACTTAAATAGTTTCTAAATTCAGATGTGTAATTAGAAGCAGAAGAATCTCCTAACTTAAGATATTTGTTTGTCCTTCTCTAACAAGATTACCATGTGAATTAGAAATTAAAAAAAACTACTTAACTAAATAATAGATTAAGATACATGAAGTAATAATTGAAGAGGCTCTTCATTAAAGAGGTCCTGGTTTACCTTCATCATATATTCATTTATTAGCAATGTTATTGCTAAAAAAAATAATTTAGACAAAGCAGGAAAGACGAATCCTAGTTTTTAGTCTCTTGATCAGATAGAAGAAGTATTTAACTTAAATACTGAGTTGAGTCTTCATATGCAGAATATAAACAAGATTAAGATCCACCAAAAATCATGTAAAAGCATGTAAAATCATGTAAAGGCATGTAAAAATGAATTCTAACTGAAGATCTTGATTAGATAGAAAGAATGTTTAACTTAAACATTTCTTTGTCCTTTCATATGCAAGTTAAGAATGATCATTAGATTCATAAATGTTGGAAATACTGAGAGGGAGGGGTAAATCAATATTTCTTTCAATTAGAGCATTAGTTAATCTTCAATTATTATCAGTGTTTGTACAATGATAGCAGCAAACAGGAGGAACACAAATGCACACAATTTTTAAGGTGGAAACCCACTCCGGGACAAAAACCACCTAATGCTTTTCTAATAATTCTTTAATATTCAACTCCAATTGAAAATAAAGCTCCAATTTCCTAGAATCTAGAAAAACATTCTTCTCCAGCTCCCACTGGATGGATGCTCCAACGCTGGAGATTCTTTAGTAGTCAATTGAACGGATGCCCCAACACCCAATGAGCTACAACACACCCTATCACCACCCTACCACCCTATAGAAGAATAAAAGAAGAATAGACTCCCGTACCAGGGAAAATGGTCCACTTTACAATGATATAGAATGATGCAAAAGAAGAAGATATACTAGACCATAACCCCAACTTTGACACAACCACCTAATGATGATCTTAGACCTCCCAACACTGCCTCTTCAACCCTTGGCAGATAGACACTAGTAAAATTTGTACAATAATGTATTTACAATGAATAAGTACAATGATACCTTTACAATGATTGTATGCAGTGCTGCCCACTTGAAGACTTCATATGATGAACTTCTTGCTGCTGTTATGCACCTTGGTTGTTGCTCTTTTCATGCTACCCTCTGCTGCACCTTGCTTTGCTTTTCTGCCGTAGAAAGTCTGGTCCTTTGCAATCCTTGACAACACATGATCTAGCTTTTTCTTGCCTTCTAGGAGCTTGATATTGAATCTGGTATATCTATGTTATTTCAGATCCTCAATATTTGATTTTTGGTCCTGTAGTAGTCCTCTGAGTTGTATTTCCAATGCCACAGGTCTGACCCAATTTGGATTCTTCAAGAGAGAGTTATACCCAATTTCTCACAATGCCCTAATTATGGAATGTTTCAGCAGAGCGCACTTGTACGGCATGCCATGTGTCACTGTTTCTTCATTTGGCTCTGAAATTGATAGAGAGAAAACTACAGACTATGCACTATCTGCCAATTTTTACGGAATTCCAATCCGATACTTAGAGAGAGAGTTATGACGGTTTTACCAAGGTCACTTCTTTGGGATGAATTTTAGGAGCCTGCCTAAACCCTAACTTACACGGATCATATCTCCAAAAATATTGTGTAACTTGATCTGAAATTTTTACTGTAGCTTCCTCAGGATTTCAGCTTTGCATCATAAAAATTTCAGCTTTTGAACCTTTGTATAAAAAAAGTTAGAGAGAAAATTCCACGATGACCTTCACAATTTATATGCATGCTTAAGTTGAGAGGGGCTTCAACAAGTGAACATGGGAGGGATTTTAGGAGCTTAAAAATTATTAATTATGAATTTTGAATTACCCATGCCCCAACCCCATGGGGTTTTAGCCAATTAACTGGGGGTACAAACTTTAAACATGAATATCTCTCAAATCGTGAAGAATTACATGGCGTGCCATAAATCAACGGAAACATCTCGACGAGTAGAAACCATCAAAAGCATTATTGACCCAGAATATATTAATTTTTTAGGTCTAAATTCCCATGCAATATTGGGTTAGCCCCTGGTGCTGCTTGGGTTGACATCAATGACAACCGCTAATCAACAATAAATACTCATAAATAATCAGCACAAACAAATTAAACATAAGCAAGCTAATTCAAAAATTGCAGCTACAAAACAAACTAAGAAGTGCATTTAGCTCGGTGTGGGGGCCCTCCACTCTTGCCTCGCACACTGAAGGTGAATTCAGCTACTTAATACTTCAATCAATCAACCAACATATAACATTATCAAATATGATAGAACTGATCTTCAATAATGTCTCCAAGTCTCAACAATAATAATTTTAAGTCATATAAGTTCTACATACCAAAGCCTTCAAAATTTGAGGCTTAAATAGATAAATTATCTAACAAACTCATCTAAAATAGATCATATAATCATAAATATCCTTATCTTATCAAATAAAGTCAAATTCATCCATCAGATCCATCAAAATCTAGAAAATCCCACAAAATAAGAGTTTTGACCTATTTTCTAGGGATCCTCCATAAAGACAGGTCATGTTTGACCACCTTTGACCGGGCCTATTAAAGCTCGGTTTGACTGTACCAACAGGTGTACTCATATTCTTAGTTTCCAAGCCTTCTATAAATATATCCAGCTCAAGCCCAAGTGTCATGCATATATGCAAACCATAATGCCATTACGGAAATTTCTGATGCTGTCCAAAAATGCACTTAAATTTCAATTTTTACAAAAACATCTAATAATTGAAAAAAATAACTTAAATACCTATATATGCATCTTTTGTTCAATATAAGGAGGATATGATGGTGAATAGATGGATAATATGGAAACATAAGGTGTATTTCATAAAGAAAAAGAGGTAAAAAACGAGGGCCAACATCTCCCCCAAACTGATGATCAAGCATGTCCTCATGTTTTCTTTTTCCTCTTTGACCTTCTAAGCTCTGATAATGATCTCATTCCTCATCTTGAAACTTCCTGTTGTGATTTATATAGAAAAGAATCCATGTCTTAGCTTTGTTCTTCCTTGTAGATGGAAGTCTTAACCTTCTGTTTCTCATATTTAGCCTTCCAGGAATTTTTCTCTTGAAGCCACCTGAATGCCTGTGTATGGAGAAGATTGTTTTTGGTTTTCAACTTTCCCATTTCTTCGCTTATCTTCTCATTTTCCTTAACTAATTTCTCATTAGTTATTTTATAAGTTTCATTTTCTTCTTTCAGGTGCCTCTCCATGATTTTGCTTACCTCTAGGCTATCAGTTAATTCTATAACCCTGCTAAGGTTTTGATCTTCCTCCTTGGTATTTTTAGAAACTGAAGTAGCTTCCACCTCATTATTTTCAAAATAGGAATATCTGTTTACATTATTTTCATACACTTCTTGTTGCAACCTCTCAAGGATTTCATTTTCTTGTTTAGTTAAAGGAGATGTCTCCATGAATTGCACTTTTGGTTCTACTAAATTCCTCTTTTTTTGTCTTCTAGAAATGGTTAAAAATAATGTTTCCCTCTCTATCATATCTGTCTCCTAATGTTTCTTTGACGTGGTTTTGGGATAAAGAGGTGAATTCATAATATTTCTTTTTTCCTGTATTGGTTTAAGTTTGTTTTCAATGACTTGTTCTGCAAACTTATTTTCAATCAGAAAATTTTCTCAAACCATTCCCTTAACTTTTAGCTAGTAATCCACAAGGATTTTTATGAGTCCCTGGTGAAGAATTTGGGCTTCTTTGGGCTTGGTCTCAGATTTTACACTCTCAATCATCTTCATCAATTTTTTATAAAAGAAATAGGGCAGATTGATCCTTATATCTCCTTTAATATGTTGTAGTAACCTGACATGATAAAGGTGTACTACACTATGTTTGTTGTCACAGGTGAAGAACTTTTGAATTATCAAAACTAGCTCTGCCCAAGGTTCATTGAACCACTCCTTGGAATCTCCTTTGACCTATCAAAAGAACCCTTTATATTTTTATCCAAGAAGAATGTCCAACCCTTGTCTTTGAAATGAAATCCCTTATGGTATAGTTCTCCTGATGATGGCAACTCTAAAGCTTCAGAAATATACTCTGGAGTCAAAGGAATATGTAGACTACCCACCATGGTTTCATCTTGTTTGTAATTTTTTATAAACTCTCTTGTGACATCCTCATTGTGCCCTTTGAATTTTTGAAGAAAGCCTATTAAACTTGACAGATAGAGTTTTTCAACTGTTTCCCTATTTCAGTGTTCAATTTGAAAAGCTTTGAGTTCTGCTCTTGAGGTCATTTTATCTCTTGTTTACTGCTCTTGCCAATCAATCCTCTGTTTTCCTTTTGAAAAATGTGAGTTTAATGCTTCAAATAAACACAAGAATTGATAGAGAGGTTTAAGAAAACATAAAAATTCATGTTTCTATTATCCTACTCTCCATTTCATTCTTTGTCCTCTTTAAAAAAACAATCCTCTACCTCTGTTTTGTAAAAGAAATTTGACTGTGTAAAAAAAATTGATTTTTTGTTTATACAATAGTGTATTTCACCCTTCAATTTCATACAAAATTATTTTTCAAAGCATAGCATGATGTATATAATTTAAATTCACTGTGTATGCAAGAGATTGCTCAACCATTTCATCAAAAATCTCATAATGAGGTCACTGTTTTCCTTCAAACATTCACCAAACTCTGTCCTCTGCTATGTAAAAATAAAAAAACATGTTACTGTGTCTTCTAAACCAATATTTCTCCACAAATCCTATTTTGAATTCTTCTAGTGAGTGTGCGAATAAAATTAATCTATTACACAACTCAATTTAAAACAAACTCACTATGCAATTCGAACCAGAATTCTTCATTCTCCGTTTTCCATTTATTTTGAAATAGAAGATTGTTTGTGAGGATGTTTTCAAGATTACCTATCTTTGCAATGATCCTCATGATCTTCATTCTAATTTAACTGAGGTCTCTGTTTTTTTCAATCAGTGCCAATCTCATTAAAATCCTCACTTATTTACTCACTTAATCAACATAAGATTTAATTGTTGAATGATGGCAGATTATTTATGAATAGTGTCACAAAAAAATATAACGCAATGACAGGCTTTAAAAATTGAAATAGATGACTCCTTTTATAACTCTTAGTTTGTTTTAACAATCCCGAGATCTATTCATGCAACCATTTGTTGTTTTAAACAACCAAATCCAAATTTACTTCTTACCTTCTCCTTCACGGGATTTCGCCTCCTGATAGCGCGGTTGCTTGACAAGTTTTTCGGATTTGTTGGCTTTGAAACTCCAGTTAACTCCCTTATCACTCTGTTCCTCTTCTCTGATATATTTTCTGCCTTCTTCACTTTGTTTTATCTCTTCTATTCTCCTCACGTCTTCTTCACCGCCTTTTCTCCACTTTTGCATTTATTTGTTTTTCACAGAGTTGTAAACATGGATGCGTGATTTGATTGCATGCCCTCCCTCTCTCACTGAGCCTTTGGAAGGCAATGATGGTGAAAACACAACGTATATCAGTTGTTTCAGGTCTTATCAATGGTGGAAATGTTCTCATAAGTTTTACACAGTGTTGTGTTATGGAGTTTGAAATTATTCTAACTGTTTATCAACCACTTGTTGGGCTTCAAAATGTCATACAAATATCACTCATTACCATACATTTTTCACCTATGCTTCCATTATATCACTCATTATTCACTACTATGTCACTTCATTTTCCCTATTGCTCTTCATTAATGGGTCTAATTTATATCTTCCAAATATTATTTATTTTCAAGCATTTTTAAGAGAAATTCTTGATTAAATATTAGAAAATAATATATTTTACTTCATATATGGAAATTGGATTGTTTTTGTGACATGTGTAGGTTCCCAGGAAGCTTCCAAGACACCTTTATGTGGCCTTGAATGATCAATTTCGAATTTGATAAGATAAGCCTTATGGAAAAGATCATGATCTCATGGAGAAGATCAAGGACAAAATGGGGTTATGTGTCTATATGGTTGAGAGATGTATGGAACTAAAGAGAGATTAGTGGATCATCATTATGAGTTTGTTATCTCATCCCATTGTATAAATAGGAGTACAATCTCCTCCATTTGTAATCTTAGAGTTGGTTTGTACATCATGATGGAGATTTTGAAATAAATAATCATACTTTGATTTTGTTGCTTCTACATTTGAGTCTCCTTTGAAGAGGTGTGCTTGTGGAGTTATGGAGGGCCCCCATGGTATCACTTGCATGCTTTTTTAGGTATAATTTAATTTATGTTTTTATTTCATTTCAGCTTTTAAGTTTTTGCTAGATGTTCTAATATTGGAAGAGATCCTAAAATTCATGTGTTCATGTAAAAAGAATGTGTTCTTGTAAGAGAACCATAAGATCTCAGACAATTATTAAAGTTAGGTTTGTTTAGTTGTTGGAAGAGATCTTGATGAATGTATTCTTGTAAGAGAACCATAAGATCTCAGACAAATTAGGAATCTTTATAGACCTATAGGTGGCACTTCTAATTTTACCTTCTCGGGTTGACATTAATTGAACTCTGATTGACATCATCAATTAGACCCCAACATTTTGGCGTCGTTGCCGGGGAAGTGCAACTAGAAGGATTTAGTAATTATTTTATGCATTTGTTTTTATGGACTAATTTGTGGAACTTGGTGACAAAAGGTTCATAAAGGAAGTTCAAAGTTTGGATCATTTTTTAATTTTCACACGTAGTTAATTTAAATTCAGCTTTTATTTTAAACCCCCCATTTCTCACTAATCCATCTACGAATGAGGAATTTGAAAATGTTGAACAAGTACTTCTTGGAGAGCAAGGACAATAACCTTGAGCCAACTCTAAGACAGGTTACTCACATACTTGTAAAACATAACGTAAAAATTTTAAATCTTGATGTGAGCATGTTTGAATTTTTAATCCGTAGATGGCTTCACTGGAAGCATTCTTTTACCTAGGAAATAAAAAAATCTTTCAAGAAAGTTAGATAGAATAAATTAGGAAAATAAAACGAGCTCGTTATCATTAGAAGTTTTTAGTCTTATTTTCAAAAATAAAAAATAATAAATCATCATGAATAAATGAATAAATTCAGTGGCATAGTAAGAGCTGCTTCATCATCACATTTCTATATCTTGTTTCTGTATCACGGGTAATCCGGGAGCTTGATTATCAGAAAGCTTTGTCTTCCGAGAGTCTAAACGCCCTTGCGACATTGCAGAAAGAGTATAGACAATGCGACGTTTTGTCGCAAATCTTGATTGTGTTTATTATCTATCCATGCTAACTTGCATAAATAAAAAACAAATCAAGAGATTAGTATGCTCTCTTCCTGAACTTCGTGCGATTAGGAAGATCAGAAAATCTATCGATTTATTTCAAATAAAAATACTCGCGTTGGAAAATTAATCTGCGATATGACAATAAAGAATTTTTGAATGAGTGAAAGATCATCTTAAAAAAATTTAGATAAAATTTAGTTTTTTTTTTTTTTTTTTTTTTTTTTTTTTTTTTTTTTTTTTAAGTTTAAAAAAAAAAAATAAAAAATTCCACATAATATATATATATATATATATATATATATATATATATTATTAAAAAAAATTCTTTTTTTGAAAAATAACCATTTTTTTATAGAGATAGGTTCAATTTCATTTTTTTTAGATTAAAAAAAAAACAAATAAAACTTTAAACAAAACATAAACACAAACCAAACGCGTACTAAAATAACAAACTACGTCATATCAAAAAGGCCAAGAGCATAAAAAAAAGCACTACAACACAGTTTTGATGACTGTTGTTCTTTGGTTAAAAACGCATTTGGACCTCAAATGGATATGATGACATAACTTCTGCTCTTATAATGAAACCAAATGTCAATAAGTGTGGCACTTGCCTCAGGTACCTGGAAATGAAAAATGTGATGTGACGATGGTGGTCTCAATGTTGCATGAATGACTACCAAATAGAGATCAAAAGCTTTAGCTCATTCCTTGAATTCTTTACCTTCATATGGCTGACTCCATTACCATGCACAATAATTGATTTATGTTGCCAAAAGCTTCACGAAATTGCACCAGTCTCAACATGTGATTTTAAAATGGATTTTCTGAGCAAACCAGGATGAATTAAAAAAAACTGAGACATGGGTTTTCTCCGGAACGAGGGTAATTAGGTGATTTTTGAGAAATTTCCTGAAATTTGCAGTGGTTTAGGAGAAAATTGGGGTTCTTTCGAGCCTAATTTAGCAGATTGTGCCTAGATCCGATTTTTTTGTGGCTAGGGTCTAGTGCTATCTATGCTTAAACCTACGGCCCTGTCACGGCATCACTCTGATTCTAAGAGCTTTCATTTCTAACAATATTTTTCCAAGCTCAGGATCAATAGATAGAATATTATATAAATCAAGTTCCTATCCAAAGACAAGTCTATAAAAAAGCCGTTGAAAGAGGTAAATCAAACCCCCAGTGCGTTCATGGCATTGAAGTCGTAAGGTCACCTAACCTGTTCCAGGTGACCGAGGGAGATCTCCAGAAATGGATAGATTTGATTGGATTTAAACTTTTCATGCCCTCGGATGCCAAGTCCTTCACGGCCTGGAGGAACCTGCCAAGCATAGACTTTGAACTCGAGAGGCCTCCTGTACCAACACCCTTGAAACCAGTAACATCAATAACATCAATAATAATGGGAATTGCGGATCTTCTTTTGCAACGAGGCTGTTGAACGGGTCTGGGCTGAACCTTTCCACTTAGCTCGTGGTCAGCGATGCCAGCATCGAGCTGGATGCGGTGTGAATAAAAGGAAGAAGGAGTTCTCTCCTCTGAGCAATGAAGAAGATTTTTGCCTGCATCCTTATTCCGATCATATGGACGTCCATCATCAGATCGAGTCAACATGGGCTAATGATTTCACCGGTGTCATGAGACAGGCTTGTGGTCCTGTTACTGTAGCCAATACTATATATGAGGATGGAAGAGTGGAGGAAGCATCCAATTCTCACTAATAACATACGTAATATGACTCCAGGGCTTGGAATAGCTCTCATCACCTCTGGTGTCTATCTGTTCGTCGATGGAATGTACAACAAGTTTTTCGAGAAACCCTCCAAGTCTTCTCACTGATCTGACCTGATTAGTTTTTCATTTTAGTGTTTTTTTTTAAAGAAAATAAATAAATCTATTTTTGTTGATTTTACTTATTTCTTTATTAAAAAAAATAAATTAAAAAAAACTCAACTTAAACAAAAAATTAAAAATTTTTATGTTTTTTAATTTGTTGTTAAAAAAAATAAATAAATAAATAAAATATTGTATTTATTTATTATTTTTTATTAAAAAAAAACAATAAAATCAACAAATTAAAAATTTTGTTTTTAAATTTGTTGTTTAAAAAAAATCAACATCAATCATCAATGAAAAAATAATTTTTCTTCTTAATTTTCTTATTTAAATAATAATAATAATAATAATAAAATTTTGTTTTCACTTAAAAAAAAAAACTTTGTCTCACATAAAATTCATAAAACCAACTATTTCTTCCCCAAAATTCATAAAATGACTAAATTGCATGAGGACATGCAATATTTTTAGTTAGGGGGGAAATAAAAGTACATCGGGTTTTTAGAATTGTCATACATTTTAAAGTGAATTTGTGGGCAAAATTAGGATGCATTCATTTGAGAAAAAGGGTCATGTTTGAGGGACACAACAAAACTATAATGCCAAGCTCTTTGCCATGCAAATGTGTTATCTGACACAGACAAGGAGTAAATTTACTTTTCATGGTTATTTCTTTAAGAATGTGTTGATATTAATATCACAATTTCAACACTTTGATTGTCCTTAATTTGTTTTATTTGGTATGAAATTTTTGCGTAAGAATCATGAAGGAACTGGCCATTTCTTCTTGAACACACTTATGTTTTCTTTCCGCCAAGTTTTTTTTTCGCAGGTTACAGGTTAATCAAGTGATCAGAAAGGAGATTACATTGTGACGACAATTGGTCTTCCAAGACTAATTTCATGAGAAATTTTAAAGAACCAATCCATGATTATAAACGAAATTTCCAGAAAATTACAAGTTCTTGCAACTTCTTGTAATAGCTTAATGGTTTGACATGTTGAATGACAGATAGAAAAATTCAAAGACATGATGTTTTTTCCTAAATGTACAAGGATGGTGAAATACCTATCCACACTTGAATTTTACGTCTACAGGTGGCTGGTCTGTTGGAAATATGATGCAGAGTGTTGTCCTTGATGGCCACCCACTGAATGGAGATGAAGACATGCGACTGTTGACATGTGTTGTCCTTGATGGCAATCCACCTGATGAAGTTATTCTTGACTTGATGGACTTGGTAAATGATGTAAATCTGATGTTTGTTGACAATATGATACTGAGTGTTGTCCTTGAAAAGCAAACCACTTGATGAAGATGATGACAACTTACTTGATGAAGTTGTACTTGAGAGAATATGTTCCTGACGGAGAAAATATGATGTTTCTACAGTGTGTACAGAAGGCAATGAAGAAAGGAATTCAGAATGTGCTCAATATATGATGAAAAGAGTATGTCTCTTTGTATACGCAGATTGGTCTAGGGGAAGTCGCGTATGCACGCGGAAAATAACGTTCCAAGTCGTGTATGGGCAAAAGCGCTCAAAAAGTGAAAAACCAAGGGTAACCACCATGGTATTGACCCATTGTATTGGGTAATGATCCGCCTAATTGACCCCGTCCAGGTAGTTTTGGGCTCATGGTATTGTTTTGGCCCATGGTATTGAAAAAGGGGCTCATGGTATTGAAAAAGGATAAACCTATATAAGGAGAACAAATTCATTGTGCAAATAATGTGTGTGTGGGTGCAAGATGTCTGAGCTTGAATGAATACTTCTCTCTGAAGTATATCTGAATGGAAAGGGTTACACTTGAATGATAAATCTGAATGTATGATGCACCAATGATGAAGAAGGGGATCTAGATCTGAATTGCTCTTGTATTTGCTAGATCTGATTATGGAAGGCTTAGATCCGTGATGAGGCGAGCATCTAGGCGAACATCTGTCTGAAGCAAAAGGGTAGATCTGAACTGAATATCTGATCTGATGAAGTATGCTGCTCTGTAATGATTGAAGATCTATACGCTACTTCGCCGCGGAGGAAGCGCATATATACGCGGCTTCAGCGAAGAGAAAGCGCGTATGCGCAATAAAATATACACTGAGGTATACGCTGGTTTGTGTGGACGGAAGCGCGTATATACGCGACATCAGTGAAGTGAAAGCACATATGCAAACTAGGGTTTGCTGAAGACTGTGGTAAGAAATGTCTGATCTATTCTGCTGTGTTACTGCTATCTGTATTCTACAGTGCTGAGTTGTCTGTATCAGTTTGTCTGTATGTTTGAGCATAAAAGTATGGAAAGGGTCCTAGTCTGAAAATATGATGAAATGTGGCTTGCAAGTGTTGTTCTATTGAAGTGGTTGGATCCAGTGTGAAAATTGATGAAACGTGGTCCAAGGTGGTGCTGAGGGTTGTAGCCTTCAGTCAGGGGGTTGTAGCTCCCTTCCAGGTGAGGCTGGTAAACGAGATCGGGGGTTCGTAGCTCCCTTCCAGGAGAGGCTGGTAAACGAGTCAGGGGGTTGGAGCTCCCTTCCAGGAGAGGCTGGTAAACGAGCGCAGGTGGGTGCCTGCGTGCTGGTCAAGTCTGCGCCAGCACATATGTTGTAAGATGTTTTCTCTATAATAAAATATTGAAGGCCGAGCAACTGCAGCGGTGGTTTTCTCCCGATTTGGGTTTCCACCTAAAAATCCTGGTGTTCATGTGTGATGCTTTGTGTGATGGTTTATTCTGTTCTTACTGCACATGTTTACTGTTTATAGAACATCTAATGAATGTGATGGAATGATATAAGTGAAGAACTAATGGCATAATTAGATCTCTGTGTATACGCGAGTTTTATGAAGGATATTCGCGTGTATACGCTACTTGGCTTCAGCAAAGTAGCGTATGGGTTTTAAGGAATGAAAAAGTAAAAAGTTTGAATATGCAGTAAATACTGATTCACCCCCCCCTCTCAGTATTTTTCCCAACAATTGGAATCAGAGCGTGGTCCTTCTGCAGAAGCTTGATCGCTTGAAGGAGATCCGTCGCAATGGGAAGTCAAGAAGGAGTGATGTCTATAAAGCCACCTCTATTCAATGGAAGCAATCTGATTTTCTGGACGGTACGAACAAAAGCATATCTGCAAAGTCTTGGTGCAGATGTATGGGCAATCGTGCAAGAAGGTTATCAATACCCGGCAAATATTCCTACTGATGCAGCTGAAAGAAAGAAGTATGAAATCAATGCCAAAGCAGTGAATGTCTTATTGGGAAGCATGTCTCAATCAGAATTTGCTAAAGTGATGCAGCTACATTCAGCAAAAGAAATATGGGACAAAATCATTCTAAGCTATGAAGGAGACACAAAGGTAAAAAGTGCAAAACTCCAAACTCTTAGAATTGAATATGAAAATTTGAAGATGCATAGTGATGAGAG